>JAYKKT010000057.1:9472500-9929225 GCA_036023115.1 Brasenia schreberi | reverse complement strand
ATGAGGAAATACACATTAATATTTGATTAGGTTTCTACATTCTGTTCCCTGTTCGAGTCAATGCATGACAAACTTTACCAAAGAATGGATAAAAATTGAAAAAGAAATAAGAATTAACTAGTTGTCTGCGACTCATTCAAGCAAGATCTTGTCTGTTATCTTCACGTGCTCCTTGTTTTGCTTCTCTAGTCTCTCCATTTCAGTATTCCATCTTCCATATTGATCTTTTGATATTTCATATGCTACATGCATGATCTGACATCTCTTATTGACAACAGGCTGTAGACTTGAAAACCTCACATCCAGACTGTATTCCAAACATGACGGTGGTTAGCTTTTCAGATTCTTTATCTACTGCTTACTTAAGCCAAAAAGAAAAAATCCACATGATGCTTGTTGTTTAATGTTACAGATGCACAATAAAGGCTATCTTGATGAAATGGCTGAAATTTACGAGGTACTTACAACCGTATGTGAAAAATACAAGCTGCCATTAGCACAGACTTGGATCCCGTGCAGGCAAGGTGGAGTTTCAAATCTTGCGAATAGTTCTGATAAAGCTTCCACGCTTGAAGGGCAACACTCACAGCAAGTTTTCTTGCTGACAAGAAACAAAGCGTCCTATTTGCTTGATGCAGGGTTGCAGGATTTCAGGAAAGCTTGCATAGAACACCATTTGACCTTGGAGCAGGGAATTGTTGGCAGCGCATTTATATCCCGGAGACCTATTCTTCATCAAAATATATCTCAACTGGCCAAAAGTGAACACCCATTAGCTCACTATGCCAGAATGTTTCAGCTTGTTGGTGCTGTTGCTATACCTGTGCGATGCATGAAAAAAATCGCTGATGTTTGTGTTCTAGAGTTCTTCCTTCCCCCTGAATGTAAAGACTCTCAACAACAGGGGTTATTGTTTGAATCCATACTCAGCAGTATTAGAGAGTTTCAACGTACTTCTCTCTTGATTTCAATGGAACTGTCTTCGGTTGATAAATCAGAAGTATCAACGAATTATTGCTCGAATGAGAAATATTCAGCCGGAGAGCTGAACTGTCAACCCTACCCCGAACAAGAAAGGTTAGATGAACTTGCACCAGGTGAAAGGAAAGAAATTGTCAAAGATGAAAGCCTCCCAGAATCCACAATAAACTATAGTTTGGACTTGGTGGATGCCAACTTCATCAATGTATGTTCAAACCCTTCGACGAAATTCACACCAGAAGGTTCCTTAAATCAGCAGGTGGAAAGAAGGCCAGGCAAAACAGAAAAAACAATCAGCATTGATGTTCTCAAACGATACTTTGCCGGAAGCCTTAAAGATGCATCCAAACGCCTTGGTGGTAAGTGAAAAGATTTGTCAATGGCTTTTGATGTTTTACTATTTGAGAATGACCTAATCCATGTTTAAATTTAAGTATACTTGAATTTTGAGATTTGGGGTTAAAACATGGAATACGCTTCAGGAGCGACTACTGCACAGGCAGAAATTGCTGTCTCTAGTCTATAATATGAACCTTTTAGGCTCATTCGTTTTTGTACACTTTATTGGTGGTTTCATGTTCTACAGTATCTATCTTAACCTTTCTCCATAACTGGAATTAAGACGGAAGGAGATTTGTGTCAAGAGAATGAGCAAAATGAAACAATTAAGCCTTTTCCCATACTAGATGGGGTTGGCTACATGGACTCTTTTTTTCTATGAAGTGCTATAATGTATCATGCTAGCATTTAACTCAATATAAACTAGATCATTCTTTATTTTTTCTTTCCAACATTTTCATGGAGTCGTCCTTCCTTTCTTAGCATTTTCACAATCTAGTTTTTATATCTTCTTACGAAAACATCATTTCATCATCTTTCTAAATGTCCAAACCATCTTAAACAAATTCT
Organism: Brasenia schreberi; assembly: GCA_036023115.1. NCBI lineage: Eukaryota > Viridiplantae > Streptophyta > Magnoliopsida > Nymphaeales > Cabombaceae > Brasenia > Brasenia schreberi. The sequence continues at coordinate 9,927,335 of JAYKKT010000057.1, read as the reverse complement.
CTTCATTTTATCCTGTATTGGTGTTACTCTCAATTTGTTTCTAATAATCTCATTATATATATATATATATATATATATATATATATATATATATATATATATATATATATATATATATATATATATATATATATATATATATATATATATATATGATCTTTCCTTATATGACCACTCATCATCTCAACATCTATATTTTTGCTATGGATAACTGCCTAAGACTCAACCATAAAACAAAGCAGGTCTCATTGATGTTTTATAATATTTACATTTCAACTTTATTGATATCTTTATAGAATACTTATAGCCTTCTTCATTTTAACTAACGAACATTAATTCTATGTATAACATCTCTATTAATTTTTTCATTGAATATCAATAGTTATACATAATTTGCTCATTCTCTTGACCTGAACTTCATCATGTCAACATTAATTCTCTTGTTACTATAGACATCTTTGGATAGCAGGACCCATGAAATTCACGTTACATGCTAACTCCGTACTTTTATGTAAGAACACAACTCCATAATTTGCTCTTTTTAGTAGTGATGAGTTTAGGACTGTTTTGTGAAACAAATTGACGAATTTTTCAGGTTTCAAATTACTGTTAACTCAAAAATTATCAACCCTGTTTTATTTAGAGCATAACAACCTGTAGTTATGAGATGAATGTAAAATAGTTCTTGTGAGCTTCTAGATTTTCTCAATACTGAACTAAAACAAGGTGAAATGTCTTCCACAGTATGTCCAACTACACTAAAGCGCATCTGTAGGCAACAAGGCATCGCAAGGTGGCCATCTCGCAAGATCAGCAAGATCAACAATTCCTTGAGGAAATTGCAAGAAGTAATTGAATCTGTCAAATATGTTCAAGTTCCATCTACTCTTGGTGCTTGTGCAAGTTCTTTCGCACCCGTTGTCAGCAAGGCCCTTCCATTGTCTACCAGTACGGATCTTGTGGCTAAAGAATCATCAAAGGCCGTTGTTGCATCCTCGAATCTCGAAACACTTGAGGCTGACCGTGATGATGCTGTATCGAGATCGCAGTTCCCATCAAGCCATGACAGAATTAATCATACCAGTGTCAAGGGGACATCCAGTAGTCTTGGGCTGAAAGATCGCAATAAGAGCGGCTTGACGTGCTCTGTGCTGAAAACAACCAATGCTGAAGATTGCAGTGAGGACATACAAGTTCCACCATCATATCGGAACATGAAAATAAAGGTGGTATATAAAGAAGATGTTGTCAGATTACAGCTGCCCTTGGGATCTGGTTTGGAAGAGTTACTCAAAGAAGTTTCGAAGAAGCTGAAGGTAAATGCAGGATCCACTCATATCAAGTACTTGGACTCCGTTTTCCAGTGGGTAACTCTGACTTGTGATGCCGATCTCTACGAATGTATCCAAAAATCAAAGCCAGCACCTGGAAATTTGATTAGACTTACAGTTGACGATAATAAGTAGCTATTCCTGACAGTGTCAATTTTGCGGTCTATTCAGTTTTGGAAATCAAAGCCATATAAACATTCTTTGTGATAGTGAGATGGATTGAAAACCTTATAGAAAGAAATCCGATGGAAATGATGCGATATTCATAAGGAGGCCTTTCAGCGATGCTGCGTAACAAGCATTTTAGGGTGGTTGAAATAAAGTTTCTCTTTTCAGGGCGTCCGGATTTTAGGTTTGATGGTTTACTTCCTTTTTAAGTAGCTTTGGTGGTGTCCAGAGTTAACCAACAGTCTCTGTGTTGAGTAGGAGAACTAGCTCCTTCTTAAGGTGTCTTTTGAATTAAGAAGGTTCGAGTTCTTATATGATGTGATGATCCCGGATTCTCAGGCCGTGAAGTTAGGATTATGTTGGTGTTTTTGATTGTAAGATTAATGTCATCTTGTGAAAAGGGTTCTTATGCGCTTACTTTTACCATGGTTTTCTTGTTTCTTTGTAGAATCATTGTCAAATTGTAAACTCGGCCAGTTCTGAATTTCTGATGAATCTCTCTCTCCCTCTCTCTCTCTCTCTCTCTCTCTCTCTCTCTCTCTCGTGTGCGCAGCACCTTCCTCGTGATAACCACGCTATCCCTTGGCAATGACAGTGCAATCAATCCTCAAGCTACTCCATTAATTTTTCCATTACATTTTATGCTTCATCTTCTGCGTGTAGTTCATAATGAGAAACTTGCCAAGAAAATAATTTAATTCCAATGGCCTCCGAGATAGTAAACCTGACATAGCGACCTATAGCAGAGAGCACCTACAAAGCAAACGACTCGGATGATCAATAGAGGATGCTTACAAAGGTGTATTTTTCAGATCTTCCACGTTCTCTACAGGCTGAAACAGTGATGGAAAGTAATTCCCTCAACATTCACTATATTTTTGAAGGAATATGCCACATGCTTAACAAGCATCAAAGATCATTTTGAACTCGTGTTGCCAACCAACTTGATTGATTCTGTAGGAAAAGTATGTGAACTTGGATCACTATGATGCTACTATGCCGGCATGTGTTCACAACTCGCGCAATTGCTAAATCACACAAATCTTGAACTATCACAGAAAGAGAAAATATCCTGCAAAAATTTGTTTCCAATATATAGGGACTATCACGGGCATCCCAATGTTCAAGCTAAAAGTCTGGAAAATGAGATGTAATCTATCCACGCAACATGTCAATAACATTCAAGAGAGAGAGAGAGAGAGAGTCCAAACATGAATCAGTTTCCTAATCAACAAGATTTTACAATGTTCAACATATTAATCCATAAAAAAACTGACTGTTATGCCTTCATGAAATAATAATCAACAAATTACAAGGGTTGACCAAAACGCAAGAACAATAAATTTACATTTACAACACGAGACATTTTCCATTCATCCGTATTTCATGGAAGCTCAGCTAATTCGTTTAAAAGCTTCCGAGGATTAATGATGAGTTTGAATCAGGTAATGCTATCAGTTGGTTGTTTGATGCTTCGGTGCATCGTCCCTGTTGTGAAAACACTTCTTGCACTTATTGTTCACATAACTAATCATCTGCTCTAGCAACTGCCTTCAGATCCGAGGAGGCAGAATGAACTTATTGAAACACAACTTGCTTGGTAGATCTTGGGAGCAAGGTCCTCATTTGGCATTAGATTGAATTTGAGTCTGTAGGCAAGTGGCAGAAAAGGAACAGTGTCGACATTTCCATCTCTCATCCTCCGAGACATAACCAGCTTCCCTCCTACCCAACCAGAAGTCCAAATAGAATTGCATCTGACTCTTGAACCAATTGGGATCGAAAGTGAATTCATGTTCACCAAGAAGAGAATGATCTGCTTGCAATTCATACCTTAACCAAAACCAAGAAAAATGAACGTCAAGCTCATATAAGTTCTGACATTTACGCTGAAGGAATTTTGATACCTGAGAAGAAGTTCGTCATGAGATGGGGGTAGTAAGCAGCATAAGGCTCTGTAATGGTTCACCAACTCTTCCAGCGTCTGGTCACACAAACGAACCCTCAATCACAATGAATGTTTACCTAAACGCTGACCTCACAAGAGCTGTTCCTTAGTGGGTACAGCATAATCACGAGGTAAATTCAGAAACAATGAGAAACCCTATCAAGGGAGAGTCCATCACATCGTTGGGACGGTGAAGATCCAATGATGCATATCAAATTCCTCAGCCGTCTAGCTAAACCACTGTAGAGGTATCTTATATACGACCAAAAAATCAAGATTTGGGTGACTTAATCATACCTAACTACTACTCATAATTTCGGTGCACATCATACTACAAGAGATAATGGGCTTAGGGTGCAGGTTAAAGTTTAAACAATAACTCCACCTAACTGTAGTTGAGTGCTGGTACAGTCAGCTCTATTGATAAGGATAATAGGGTGATTTTAGGATGAGTTGAAAGTTGTCGTCTTAAGAGTAAAGATGTCAAGCTTCGTGAAAGCTACCAAGAGGAGACGGGCACCTATGTTCCCTTTCTTTGCCCAAACCAAGATCATGCATGTATCTCCTGATGAAAATCGCTGTTCTAAACTGGTTTTTCACCATCCACATGGAAAAGGAAAGAGGTGTAGCTTGTTACCTCCGCATGCAAACCTGATTTAGCTATTTGATATCTGATTTCTGGAGACAAATTACGCTGTGGATGTAGCCCAAAAAACTTGAAGAAATAGCTTGCTGGGAAGTCATCTGATACTGTATAGTCCCATAAATTTTTGTAGCACATCATCTGAAGCCTGTCAAGAGAACTTCTACCACCTCAACCACTTTCAAATAAGCACATCAATTGAAACTGGTAAAATTCTAAGAAAATTCTGATCAGGAAATGGTTTATACTATAACTAAAATACACATCAAAGGCTAAAAACAATGTCACGTCCAAGTAGTAGATATTAGAACTCCAAGTATGTGGTAGCACAAGAATTTACCGGTTAGGATGACCTTTCTCACTACACTCTAGCTAATAAATAGCGTAAGGAGTGTAAAGCATGCAGAAAGCAGTGCAGTATTCTTTTAGAATAAAGATCAAGAAAGCCCAGGTGTCCAATCCTTTATTTAACATAATTTAGATTGACATATTTGTTTGGGGTGGGGGGGTGTTCTGTTTATCTAAAAAGAAATGGTTTCCTACAAACTGTGACACATGCATACAGTTATACATCCATTTAAAAGTGGTAGCACAACAATTATTTGCAAATTTGAAAAGATAAAGTAAAAAGTGCATATGACTAACCCATTTTTAGTAGGTGCATAGTGTTGGAATTTGTGGGAAGTGCAACAGAAGATCGAATATGAGAAAAATATTAAGAAACAATGAAGACTAAAAATGAAGATTGGAAAAGGGGGCAGGTCCTCTAATGGAGGCCTCCCCCCCTCTCTTTCTCTCTCTCTCTTAATATCAATATCTTAACCCTAATACAACATGCCTAATCCTTATATAAGGTGATATAAAACATAAAATAACCAAAATACCATTAATACTATGGATAATTATAATAATACCTAAATATCAAAACATTATAAAGTTTAACACTAAAAATAGTATATACATATATTCTTCAACACCCCCCTCAAGTTGAGAGTGAGATACTTCAAAGTTCAAACTCCAAACTTACAAAAAACTGGTTTATTCACCACACTTACATCAAGTGTTATCAGACGCGTATCATATCGCGTATCGCTGGGCTCCACGATACGAGTGTATCGTATCATATCGTATTGCCCGTATCGTACTTTAATATTAAAATAATACAAAATTTATTTAAAAAACAAGAAAAATTAGTAAAAATCCAAAAAAATCAAGAAAATCTGAAAAAAAAATGGTAATTGCTTTAAATTCATATAATGCAAAATTTACTACATATTGAGCATTCAACATTGAACAATTTCATCCAAATTTACATATTTTGAATCAAAAAAATAAAATACATTTATATTTTACAAATTATAGTCAGGATCATCTGCTTGGAAATCAAATTCTTCATCTCCTTGATACTGTTGTTGCGCTCTTTCCAAATTAATCCATGCAATGTCTTCTTTAGTTAGGAGGGCATTTTTTTCACTGTTTTCTATAATCCAGTCTTCTAATATATCAAAATTATCCAAACTTATTGAATCAAATTGGCTTTCTTGTCTATTTACTTTTTTTAATTGCCTATAACAAATAAAGATAAGCAATTAGTAAATAATATTAATAATTGAAGTCAAACAATTTATTGAATTGAACATTTAAGTAATACATTACCTTTGATGAAGACGCATGTTACAACGAATAAAAACTAAATCATTCAGTCTCTTATGTTCCAACCTCTTGCGTTTTTTGTATGGATGTGTTCAAAGACACTCCAATTCCTTTCACAACCCATTGCACTAGAGGTTTGGCTCAGAACTCTCACTACAAAATTCCTAAGGTTCAGACAATCAGTTCCAAACATATTCCACCAAACATCTGTAAAAAAAACAAACATTAGAAACATAATCCACAATAATATAAGATGTATTGATTTAAGAAACTTAAATATGAAGATAAACAATTTACTTAGACGCATAGTACTGCGATTGCGAATTTCTACAGGCAAACCCATCAAGTGAAGAGCATTATCATAAATCTCCATCTCTAGATGTATAGCATCTGCTATGCTCTCATCAGGGACTAATCTATCAATACAATCAATGATGCCTCGATTAATCTCATCGTCCCTTTTGAAGGTTACTGAGTACCTAAATGATGGGTTTAGATAATATGTTGTTGCATGAATAGGCTGATGCAATTGTTTATTTCATCTATTATTAATGATTTTCCATACAGGCACATAATCTCTTTTTTTTCCATTAAAATTATTTTGATAGTTTCTTTTGCCCTATCCATGGCACATAATCTCTTTTTTTCCATTAAAATTATTCATAAAGGTATCCCATAGATGGTTTCTCTTCGCTATCAACCAATCTCAAAACCTTTACTAATTGACATGTAATCCTCAACAGTCTAACACATGCATTCCAAAATGTACTCCTGAAGACTGTATCAAAAATCTTATTTAACTTTCTGTTTCTTCTGTTAAGAGGCAACTCTGCAAATTGTTGCCACTCATCTGAGGAGAACATTCTCTTCAATGCTTGCTTATGTCTCACAATACTCTGTACACATAAGAAGTTTATTGCAAACCAAGTTGCAACTATTCGAAAAAGCTCTGCACCTTCTGTATATCTCCTCATAAAAAACAAAACAAATGCATGGTTGTAAATGAATTTTGTGATATCTTGGTAACACTCAGTTGTTGCCTTTATTTCATCCATCTCACCAATGTCCTCAAAGATGAGATCTAAACAATGGGCTACACATAGTGTCCAATAGAAAGTCCTATAAATGTTAGCTAACTCCTTTCCAGCTGCTTTTTAGTTAGCTGTATTATCTCTAATCAATTCGACTACATTCTCTAGCCCAACCTCTTGTATAACTTTATCAAATTCTTGCCGTATGATATTCGCAGTATGCCTCTCCTCTGACATGTCTAGAGATCTCAAAAACATAAGTCCTTTAGGGCAGTAAATAAGAAAGTTTAGCAAAGTCCTTCCTCGCCTATCTATCAATCCATCTACCATGATAGTGCAATCTGTCTCCTTCCATGACTCTCTCAATGCCAGATAATATTCTTCCACTTCAATGATGGTCTTATCTAAGATCTTTCCTCTCAACTTTTGATAGGAGGGCATCTTGTATCCTGTACCGATGTTAGCAATTGTATCTGCCATTGCCTGAAAATGAAAACTGTTTGTTGCATTAAATGAAATGCATGCATCATAAAACCATCTCTCCACTACAAGCACCAAGTGTAGTAGTAGGAGGAAAAAATAAATGTACGTTAGAAGCATCTCTTCCTCTACTCCTTCCTGAACTTCTTCTTCTACCACCTCAAAAGTCTTCAACAACCCTCTTTCCCCTACTAGGTGCTCGTGAACTACTACTACTAATCTCTGTAGTGACATCTGAAGGCAAACTATCAGTGAATCCAATAGCATTATCATCTTCTTCAAACATCTTCAAATCATCCTTTTGTTATCTCCTTTCTTGTATACTCTCAATAATCTGTAGACATTGCCATTTAATACCTTCTGACAAATTCCTAACTCGCCTGTGCAAGGAACAACTTCTTTCTTAGTCCCTACTAGGTAGTGTTTCAAACTTGAAATTCCACCACTAACCACCTTTTAACAAAATAAACATATGATCTTTAATGTGGAACCCTTAACTGGTGTACCCCACTGCCATGCTGAATCATCAGAACGAGAATGGGAGTCTATACTTTAATTCAATAAAAAACCTGAAAATAAAAGCACTTCCTAAATCCCCAATCGTCAAATAACACTCAAATAGAGTGTCTCCCACATCATGAATGCAATAAAAATCATATCCACACACTTAATAACTTCATATTTTGTCATTCAAAAAAAGAAAATTACAAAAAAAATAACAAATACAACAAATACAAAGGAAAAAATTAAGAAAAACACTAAAAATATACCTAAATCCGAGATAGGAGTCTTGCACGGACACCGTAGAACACGTTTTTGGAGCCTTGAACACCAAAGAGGCGAAGAACCACGTCAGGAGAGCTTAGAGAGCTCTGAAGAAAGAGAGGAAACCCGCAAAAACACTGGTTTACGTTCGGCTATAAGGGTTCCTAAGCGTATTGCACGATATGCTTTGATAATCTCTCATTTACGATACACTATTATGTATCGTATCGCACTGTATTGTACGATACGGTGCGATACGGATAACACTGCTTGCAACAATGATCTTTATGAGGCTTCTTTAAATCAACTTAAACAATTAAGAACACATAAGTAGCGCATGACCCTTTTATGGGTATCGGTTGCTCTCTTTCTTCTTTCTTCTCTATAAAGTGACTGAGTTTCAAAAAATTATGTTTTTCCTTTTCTTGAGAAAATTGATTTTTATTGTAGGAGGTATTATCTCCACCATACACACTTCAAACGGCTTTTTCTACGTCCCTTCATATGGTGGTTGTTGTCGGTGTGTTGGTTGGATGTCATCTCTCTATCCCTCAAATAGTATAATACACATCTCTTCATACTAGCCGGTTCTACATCCCTTCACATGGTAACTACAACCACTTTTTTTAGTCCTCCTAGTTGTTCATTTAAGCAACTCAAGGTCTTAATTTTCATGCTTCTTGATGCTATTGTCACATTCTATATGAAATAATGCATCTGCCTCTTCTATGATTTGATTTTGAGCACATGTGATGACAAAAAAACTAATTTTATGCACTCAATCTTTTTCTGCTATGTGCATTTCTGTTGTTTAACCAAATGAAAACCATTCACCTACCATTACATCATACTTTATGTATCTCTTTTTAAATTTTTAGCTCTCTTGGCTGTTCATTTTTCATCAACCTTCTTGGGTGCAATAATTTTCTAACCTTCATGGTTGCAACAACTTCAACTCATCCTTCATGGTTATTATCTTCAACAACTTCATGGCTGTAACAATTTTTCTGCAGCTTCTTTATTGCAACAACTTTTCAATTCAACCTTCATGGTTGTCCATCTTCAGTAGTTTAATGGTTGTAATAATTTTTTTCAACAGTTTCATTGCTACAATAAATTTTTATTAGCCTTCATGACTGTTTTTTTAGTAACTTTTATAGTTGCAAATTCCTACAACATCACTGGTTACAAATAAAGACATTTCTACAGTTCTCATGACTGCAATCTTCAACATCCTTCATCATTGACTCTTCTGCATTACGTATGATTGTTTAATATAGTCTTCAACTAGCATCCACTTAAACTTCAGCATCCTTTTGAAACATATTAACAGCCTTCATGTCAAATCCATTTGTGATTGTATCCTTTGATTATTGCACCCCATAGAGCAGCCTATCACTTACCTGCCTCTTCAAACTTTCTTCTAGCCATATCCACCATCCTTCATTGAGTATAGGCAGCTATCATACCAATAAATGAAGCATTGTTCTTCTCATTCATCCTGCTAAACAAATTGTGAGCCTTATGGCCCTTCCATTATGTGCATAACCCATCAGCATGGTTGTTCATGAAACCTCATTCCTATGCAGTTCATCAAAGAATTCTCGAGCTTCCCGTAACTTAATCGCATAGTTGTTCAATCATCCTTTCAAACAACTGAGCTTCCCTTAACTTTATCACATAGAAGGTGAATTTGGTAAATGACTGTCACGACTAGGCATTTTTTGGAAGAAAATTTCACGGTATTTAACCATATCACTGCCAATCATGAAGCATTCAAGGTGCAAGATAATATCGATCTTTTCTGTCACACCAAAAATAATATTGTGACTATCCTTAACGACATGAGTGGGTTGCCCTTGGTTCATCATAAAGGGATGACCTGGAGTCATTGGCCTAAATACATATTTCTTGTAAAAGGAAGGTTACCTTGGCAAGGTTATGAGGGAGATAACAAGTCATTTCTTGTCTACAAAAGAAGCTGGCAACTACTACATAAATACTTTGTTCTTTCTTGCCTCTCCCATTTTAAGCACTTTCTAGATGTTGTGACTAGTATGAAGTTTGATGAAGAGCCAAATTACTCACTGGATTTTAGTTTATAATGAACACAGATCCATGAAACAAAGATGCATATTGTCATATATTCTTCAATACATAGCATTGTGCATGTGCGAATGAATCACTATATCTACAAAGAAGGTAGGTTATACTAAATTGGTGCTCACAGTGTACATTGCAGTGGGGCCCACCACTTTACACCATTTTATAACTATTGAGTATAACCTAGCTTCCATAATATATATATATATATGTATATGTATGTGGAAGATATTCTTATATTACTGGTTTCATAAAAAGGAAGCTTGGTAGTGAAGTGAAGTGGTGCAAGATCATATCAAGGTGAAGAAGATATGTTACACATTGCATTATGCCAAAAAGATTAATGAAACTTAGGAGGCTTATAAAAAAGCAAAGAAAAGCAAAAAATTATTAGTAAAGCAAAAAATAAATTTTTGAGAGGATCTATATAAAAAGTCAAATTCAAAAAAAAAAGTGAAAGAGATATTTTTTATGATAGCTAAAGCTAGAGATAAGAAAACTTATGATTTTATTAGATAGATCAAAGATGAGGATGAAAAGATTGTAGTTGTAACTATTAAGTGATGAAATCATGATATAAAACAGATTGAAAAATTATTTTCATAAGCTTTTAACAAAAACATAGGTATTAATATTCGATTAGGAGAGCTACCCAAATCAAAAGAATATATAAAGTTTCTGTATCTTACAATATGGTGTGATACGTATCGTATCGTGGGACCCCACAATACGATAGTGTATCGTATTAGATAACTTATTATTATGTATCATGTGATACAACATTTATCGCACGATACAAGGTGTATATTATATATCATACCTAAGCTTTACAAAATTCTTGCTCGCCGAATAGAACCCCACGTTTTTGCGGGGTTTTTAGCTTCCGTTTGTGTCTTCCAACTACTCAAAGGCGACTTCCAACTAGAGTGAGGCATCTCTAATGGGTTTAAAGGGTCTCCAATGCCACCATCACTCCGATAGTGACAACACCGACAATTTGATAGTTGTGGTATACCTTTTTCCACTTTTTCTTTGTGTAATTTGTATTTTCTTGTGTTATTTACTCAACTTATAAATTATATGAATTGTTTAGAATTATCTTGATTTATTTATGAATTTTTATGATTTTTAGTATTAAAAATGATACAATGCGATATAATACGTATAAATTATAACCCTCGTATAATTTGTCCCTATAGTGACAACACCTACAAATCTTCTATATGGTTATAATTATACTCTTCTACCGTGGACTAAAATAATACATGATACATATATTACAAATAACCCTCGTATAAACTGTAATTTCTACTGATGTATTCAAAAGAATGAAGTCAAAGAGAGGGTTAGTAAATTCTCTTTGACCAATTAATATTAAGTATAGAAAATCCTAGAAAAGATGGGTCTTACTTGGCTGATAAGATTATTTAATGAAATATAAAAAAAATGCCTAAGGAACGAAGGAAGAGTATATAACCATATAGAAAAATAAGGAAAATATTTAGAATTATACAAATTATCAAGGTATTAAGTTGATAGTTGTTGTAAATAAGAGGCGATGTTACTCAAAAGGAGAAAGGAAAAAGAGGAGAATGGAGGGATGACCCTCCATTGGAAGGTTGCCCCCCTTTCTCTCTCTTCCATTCCGTAAAAAACTTCTAAACCTAAAACAACCTGGACCAATCCTTATATAATAGACTGGTCAATATTTAAAAGACCAAAATGCTCTTAGTACTATGGGTAATTACAATAATATCAAAATATAATTTTTTTTTACAAAGATAACACTAATACAACAAACTCCTTAAGTTGGGAGCTATGTCACACGGGTGCGGGTGCAAGATACGATAAATTTCAAAAATTTTGGGTGCGGCGACACGGCTAGGGTATATAATATTATATATTATATATAATATTCAAGCTACATAAATCAATCATAATACAACTAGTATTTGCTAATTTTGGGTGCACGTAAGTATCAATTAGCAAGTTCCCTCATAATGATCTGAAACTTACAATGATTTTACGAGCTGCAAAATATCCAAGTTATGGATTCAAAGAGTCTCGAGATCTTTTGTAGGATATAACAAATACTAGTATTTGTGCTAGGATCCACTAGTGATGTCATACTCTTGTGTTCTATTGATCTGGTAATGTTAAGAAACCAATTGTTCGCACCCAAAATCATTCAAGCAGCTTTATATTGTATACAACTATAATAGCAAGTACACAACTTTATATTAAAGCAAAACATATAAATGGTAAACAACTATTAATTTCATTATAATACACAAATCAATCTTCATTATCCGGACCTATTTATCCATGAGTTACAAAAAAAAAAATTGCAAAAAAATTACAATTTTTTTTTTGGCCATGCCGCACCCACATGGTGTCGCAGTCGCATAAGTGTCAGGATTGACACTCCATCCCTTAGAAGTGTCTGTGTGACTTAGGTTGGGAGTGAGATATTTCGAACTCCAAACTTACTAAAAAACTTATTCTTACTTCACCGTACTTACGGATAACTATGATGATAAAACCACAAAAAAAAACTTGATAAAACATGGAATTAGATAGGCTGACTATTCTTGGTGCAATCGCCCCTCTCTCTCTTTCTTCTTTCAATTATAAAGTCTGGTCTTCAAACAAATAGAAGATAGAATTGGATGCCTCTTTCTCTTTCTTCTTTTCAATCATGAGAAGATAGAATTGGACCGCCTTTCTCTCTTTTTTCTTTTCAATCATGAAATTCTAATCTCTCTAAGGTTGTTGGTTTCTTCACATGTCATGTTCTATGTTTTTGAGAAAATTGATTTTATGGTTAAAAGTATTATCTCCACCATACACACTTCTATCACCTTTCCTGCACCTTCATGGCTGTGGCCGATGTGTTGATTGAGTATACTCTCTCTACCATATACACTTCTATCAGATTTTTTTGTGCCTTCCTAGCAGCAGCTGATGCTTACACAATATAATGTAGAAGATGGGATTTGGTATGTGCAGTCCCCCTAGGAGTTGCAACCCTCTTTCTTCTCTATTTTTTTTACTTTACAACAAGCCTCTTTTACACAACGATTTTATTTTCAAGTAACTGTGGTGACATAATTTCCTTGCAGTTTTTTAACACTATCTTCAATTTCTTCTTCCTATCTCTTTATTTTCAAGCAACTGCAGTTCTTTCTGAATTTCCTTAAGAAACAACATCAATTAGCAATGGTTTGTGGAACAACTCTCCCTGTTTTCATAGTTGTTAAATTATCCTCTCGAAGTGAAACATATGCTCTTCCAATCATCTGCCTTAACTTGAACACCTCTTCACTATCGAAATTGCCTGGAAGATTTCATTATCCTTAAAAACATTAGGCACTTGGCAGATCTGATCATAACAGCATGCAAGCATTCGATAAAAACTTGACTCCTTCACTCTGTATAACCACGAATTCAACTTCTTCTTTAGGAAGCTTCTTTTCCAAATCTTTAAGCTCGAAGTATGCCCTTCAACAGCTATATGATGCATCTCCTTCAAGGGTTGAGCAATACTCTAAAATCGACTACTTTATGTTTGTCTATCAAGTTCATTGTATTGTTGTCAGCTTCTGGCATTTGCATCCATTTTTACCTCTTCACTTTTCCTGACGCTTCTTTCACTGTTCACATGCGTATGGTAGTGCTCAAATGTCTCATCATACCACAGTGGTTAGAGAACTCGTAAAGCTTCCCTTTGGAGCTGAAGACAATGAACGCCACATCGACATTGCACAACACCATGATCTCGAAGCCTTTCTTCATCAAACCTGCAACGCGTGGAGAATGTCACCTGTCGGTTCATTCGATCCTCGATGCACTTTATCTCCGACCTTCTCCATGCCATAGTCATGTGTCTCACTCGCTCACACTCTCGTGGTCTCTCAGCTCCATCTACATCACTCTACGACCCTTTTTCAATAAAGGCAGGAAGGAGACCAATTGGCACCTTCAGGCCTCGTTCGATCTTGTTCCTGTTGAAGGGCTTCAGTTTCGGTATGGATTGGCTCTTCTGTGTTGTGACCACATCCAAGACCCTCACCGTCGATGACTTTCAATCAATCGGTCAAGGTGACAATGACACGCTCACACTTTACATACAAATCGCTCTGATTGCACATATACTCCATAATCGTTTCTTCTAAATTCTGCTCTTTCTTCTGCAAGCTTCTTGTTTCTCATTTCCAACTCATCATTTACTCTTTGCAGCCTCATTTCTCGCATCCTGGCTTACCGTGCACCTCGTGCGCGCCGTGTGAACATTCTTCGCCTTTAAACAAACCAAGAGCCGATGAAATTGTTGCCTCCATGCACTGATACCATGTTATAAATCATAAACAGTGTTACTCAAAAGGAGGAGAACGGAGGATTGGCCCTCCACTAGAAGGTCACCCCTTTTCTCACTCTTCTATTATGTAAAAAGCTTTTAAACCTAAAACAATTTGGACTGCAAAAAGACCAAAATGCCCTTAGTACTATGGGCAATTACAATAATACCAAAATATAAAAAAAATACAGAGATAACATTAATACAGTATATTCTTCAATAATAATCACACTATAAAATTATTGGAAAGAATTATTAACGTATATTGAGACAAATATCGAGTACAACACAAAACCAATTTAGATTCATGCCAGAAAGATCTATGATTGAGGCTATTCATCTATTGAGATGTCTTATAGAATATTATAGAGTAAAAAAAGAATATATTTATTAATCTAGTAACAGCTAGAAAATAAGATGTCAAGAAATATTTTTTGAAGGACCCATGAAAGAATGAAAGTTCTTTGAAGTTAATATAGATTACATCAAGGATCAACTTTAAGTCCATATTTATTTGTATCGGTTATTTATGAGCTAACAAAAAATATTCAAGATGAAGTCCCTTGGTGTATGTTATTCGTAGATGACATTGTATTAGTTAATGAGTCTAAGGAAAAAGTTAATATGAAATTAGAACCACGGAGAGAATTAGAAAGTATAGTCTTTCGACTTAATAAAACAAAGACAAAATAAATGGAATGCAAGTTTGATTATTTGGTTAATTGAAATGACATAGAAATTAAGATCGGCACACATTGCATCCCTTATAAGGAAAGCTTTAAATATGATATGTTACGCATAGAATTAATACATGTTGATTAAAATGGAGAGATGCATAAGGTATTCTATGTGACAAGATAGCATTAAAGTTGAAAGGTAAGTTCTATGGTTGAGTATTGGGTAGTTAATTATTAACATGTACAAAAGATGTCTATGACAAAAATGAAGATGTAGAGATGGATGAGTAGCCACAAAAATAAAGACTATATATAATAAGGTTATGAGAAACAAATTGAGAGTGACATCAATAGATGACAAAATGAAGAAAAATCTTTTAAAATGGTTTGGAACCGTATAAAGATGACTGAAGGAAGCTTCGGCAAGAAGGTATGAGAAACTATATTGTGAAAATTAAAAGAGGAAGAGGAAGACCACAAAAGTATTGAAAGGAAACAATAAAGTATGATTTGGCATATGTTGAGTTAACGGTTAGCATGACACATGATCAAGCTCTACGGAAACAAAGAATTCATGTAGCCGACCCCATCTAGTATGGGGAAAAGCTTAGTTGTTGTACTCGTTTCACAAAAAGAGTGTTATTGCAAGACAGATAGTGAAACATAAAGCACTTCTATAGATTTGTACTCATCAAATTTTGCAGACATCTCTATCTAACATACTAGATTGAAACATTTTCTTTAGGCTTTTAATTAGTAATCATGACTATCATTTGCCACATGTTTGTATTATCTTTTAAATATTCGTAAATAGAAAAAGGATACCATAAAATTTAAGATCTATCCAAGAAGAAGTTTGTCAAGTACCTGGCATTTCTCTTTTGTGCTTCAGAAGGAAGTGCTTTATGGTGCCTAGTTTTTGTATCAACTAGCATTGGCATTTGAACATCTGGCATTGGAGTGGTTGATGTAGTCAATCGAACTTCATCAATCACTCCAACCATCCAAACACCTTGAACAAGACCAACTCTGTAGATATTAAAAAGTATGTGTCATGCATCTTCTTGAGGATGACAACTACATAAACAGTGACTACTCAGTAATCATATGATCCAATGACCAAAAGAATGCTAGGCGTGACAACAATCAGTCATGTCATACAGCTGACTGCAAAATCAAGTATAGAAGTTCAAATTGCATAACCAAAAATTATAGTACTTCCCTGTTTCAGTGAATTATATGCTATAACTAAGGATATTACATTACCAATAAATTTTGTTCAAAATATCCCATTGTCCAAACTGAAGAAGTCAATAAAGATGAGCCTTTGCCCACTTAAGCTGATTAAAACTATGATAAAGAAGCATACATCAAATATGTGAAACAGTGTTGGCTCCTTTACATGCAGCATACATCTTCTGAGCATGTTATATCAGAAAAATGAGAATATTTTCAGTAGTATCCCTTACATAGATGTGAATGGCTTTATTTATACAGCGATTAATGCGTGGACATTTTGAAAAAGGTGCATGATCTCATTAAGGGCCTATATACATTTTCCCTAGAGGAACAAGTGGTTTCAAATTTAACCAGATTTCAATGATCAAAACATCAGGGAGACCATATACAAAATAATGGTAATTGATCAGTTTTTTAAGCAATATTCTCCATTCAACGATTCATTTTTGTCTAAGTATACATGAAACTGATGATAGCGAAAATTTAAAATGTATTGATTTGACAGAAAGTGGCTTACATTGGTAGCTCACGAGTTAAGCCTTTTGATAATAATAGATTAGTACCATAGATGAAGTTCAACAATTTCAGTGCCCAGGCATCTTCACGTGTTTCTGTACGAATTTCTACTCTTTTCAAGACCTACAATAAAACATTGGAAACTTAGGCATGCTGGGGTTAATTATCAAAGCTGACGTTAATGATCAAAAGTTCCGTTTGAAAAGGTGGACATATATACAAAAAAAAAAGCATCCAACAAAGTACACAAGTAGCCTTAGACTTTCCATATTTACCTCTTCCTCCAATTGTAGATGGCGAGATGTGCCAATTCTCATCGCTTCCGTTGATTCTGGCTTGCCACGGGTAAGAATAAATTCCATCTGCTTTTCACACCATTCCTACACAAATGAAGTCAAACGTAACAAATAAACATTGGGAAATCTTAACGTAGCCAGTTGCATACCCTTCACAAAATAAGCCCAAGCTCAGATACCCACAAGAAGAGAGCAGAAGAAGGAGCTTTCAGGTCAGGAGAGTGGAATGAGAAAAGCTTCCAGAGCAATGTCTATCGACATTCAACATATCTCAATTCTACGTTCACCACCACAACTTCATTAACGAGTTGCTATTGCGTACAAAATGTTTCAAATGTTCACCCAAATCATAGGAGATAATTGCATATGTTACGAACTAAATGTGAACAAAGTTTGTAGTTGACAAGCCAACAAGAACTAGATTCAACTGTAATAGCATTCAAGAGCACATAGAAAGTGCAGAAGTTGTTCAGGCATGGGGCCTTCTCTTTTCTGGTCATTTAGTAGCAAAAGATCTATGTGAGAGCCTCATATGCAAATTCATACAGATAAAAGCCGAAGAAGCATATCCAGAGTCCTGCATGCATTTGGATTGAAGCTTCTACTTGGGGCTTCCCTTACTTGGATTGTAATAGGCTAGTGATCCTTGAGATCCATGTTTATCCTTAAGATGGGATGTCATCTTTTCAGAAATGAATTCACATGGGAAACGTATGTGTCATCAAAATTGCGGTAATACTTGTTGATATATAAACTCTTGATCTATAAACAGATGGGAGTAGCAGGATAGTAAATGGCAAATGATGGGATACTGAATCCACTTGGTACTTCCGGTTATTTCTTGTTTTTCTCATTTCACAGTTTTCTCGAACTGTAGTTGCCTAATCCATAATATCTCGTAGATCAATACAGCTTAACCAGTTTACGCCATAGATGAGATACACGAAAAATAAAGCGTAGAAACAACATAAGGAAATACGGAAATCATATTTGGACACATCCCGACACGATCAAACAAAACACGGAAATCAAAAGCAGATGACTAATGAATGAACATACTGCAGCTGTGATATCTGTAACAGCAAGGCCCCTTCTCATCCTATAACGTTGAAACAAGGATTTGGGGAGCGTCGCCTTGTTGTACCCACAAGAATCCTCGACGTCCACCGCCTTGGGATCGGCTTGTCGTTGATGGGTAGTTGTCAAAATGATGAATCGTGCAGAGGAATGCGATGATGATTGCGGGATTAGAGGGGGCTTTGGGGGCAACGATGAGAGAGAGCGGGAGGAAAGAGAGCGGGTGGCATTGGCAATAGCGGCTTCGAACGCGGCCATTTCTTCCTCAGATATGAATATGGTTGGGATTTCTGATTCGTTTGATGAATGGTCATCTTCCATTCTCTAGCTTCTTCCTTTCCTCCCCGCCTTTATCGGGTCTTCGTTTCATGGTCGCCAAACAGAAGTAACATGAAAGGTAAGGGTGGCAGTTTCGTGTTTCATGTTTCTTGTGTTTGTTCCTGTCGTGTCATTCAACCTGGTGAAAAAGCAGGTCAACCATTTGCAATCCTACTTCGGGTGGCCATGAGTACAGACTTCCCTGATTGTGTCCTTACCGGGTTTCCATATCGAAGTTATATTTCAAACAGGTTCTTCATTGGGGTTATTTTACGTCTTGTTTGGCATTCATGTCAGAAGCAGGTGAACCCGAACACAAAATCATTTTTCGGGTTCCAGTGTTGTGTTTTATATTCCCAGCCTTAACAACCTACACCAGATCCATTTAGGCAAACAACTTCCAGACTTGATGAAGCCCCTAATTTTTTTAATAGTGGGGTTTGGATATCAGAAGGCAACACGACACAAGAACAAAATGCAACCAGATCGGATATTGGTCAGAAATGTGAGGAG
Source organism: Brasenia schreberi (assembly GCA_036023115.1). NCBI lineage: Eukaryota > Viridiplantae > Streptophyta > Magnoliopsida > Nymphaeales > Cabombaceae > Brasenia > Brasenia schreberi. Next base: position 9,908,220 of record JAYKKT010000057.1, on the reverse strand, counting down.
ACGAGACCCTGAACCGATCCCGGTACCAAATGGATATGGGTCATGGTTGTCAAATCTGACTAATCGGGTCGAAACTGGATCAAGTTTCTGTTGCATTCACGTTCTAGAGTACCCTATAAATTAACTTCAAATTAATAAAGTTTTGGTTTAAGTTTCGAGTTTTGGCTAGGATCATCCCTTTGTCAGTGTTCACTATGTCGGCACCATGACATCGTCGTCAAGCATTCTTTCGCACTGTGAGGTCAGCTACATGGATTCTTAGTCGTCACTGTGCTTGGTCTTTTTTACCCATTTCCTTCTTATAGGCCATCAACATAATCATCCTTCTCTTAAATTGGATTAGCATCCTCTTTTCCTATCCACACAACCACTCTGCTCACCAAAGTGCGTCGTCAAGCAGTCCTGGTTTTGGATCGTCCATTAGGTTTGGATGGGGAAATCTGGATCTGGATCTGGATCTGTATCTAATTGTTGGTTGTGTCTTGTTTTGGTTTATTATCTGACTAATTGGATTCGGCCATGGATTGGACTCGATCTACACTTAAATATGTCGTGGTCCCTTCTTAGAGTGCAAATACCGGACCAGGATTCGGGTTCTATCGCCTCCTCCAAAGAAAAACCATACCTGATCTTATAAAATGAAAACCCAAAGCATACCCGACCTGACCATATACATATCCAAGAAATAATAGCTTTAAGTCTTGCTGCATTGAGACCTTTTGAATCTCAATTAAAGCTGATATGGGATCCAGGTGCCCTTGGGCGATTCTGCGCATTCTCTCTTTCTCTTGTTCTCTCTATATATAATAAAAGGGATTGCTATTTGGTTCACTTTGATTCATAAATCAATGCATTAATGCACCAAATCTATACAATCTTGTCAAATGGATCATATTGAAATTTAAATACGAAAAACAAAATGTACATTGATTTTTTTTCTTTCTACATTTAATAAGTAAACTTAAAAGCAACTGTCATATCTCTTTGATAGGATGGTGCAGATTTGATCACCAACGCAACATGGTGCACTCAATCCAATACATATATCTTACAATCTTAAACACATGCCACTCTTTGCTTTTGGGTATGAATATAACTTAAAAAGTTATAAGATAATTTGAGAAAAAATATAAAAGATATTTTTATTATATCTTTTCATGTCCCCCAAAATAAAAGAAGGGCATAAATACGGATGTGTTAGAGGATGTAGGATACAATCAATCAATCAATTATATATACATGGTGAAATAAATCCTCAAAGAAGATAAGTGACCATCAATGGCTTGCAAAATAGGGTCCATCCAGAATTCACATTTCCTTTCTTGTAAGAAACCGTAACACCTCTTTCCTTTTCAACCTTAGAAGTTGAAATTAGATGTTGGTGGGAAAATGAAGTAACCAACCATGCACACAGAAAAGATAACATCTTCACATCAAGTACCAAGTACACGGCCATTTCGTAATCAAAATGACAACAGCCATGTCTATCTTCAATGTGTTGTCCTTCAAGCCTAAGGAAGAGACTTTCGAGAGGTGTCATGAGAGAGGCCCACCCGGTCAGTGGCAGATCTACATTGAGCCGAGGTAGGGCATTCGCCCACTCTAATTTCCAAAAATCAACTTAAAGCCTATAGCTTATAGTGAGATCCATAAACTATATACAATATATAGTTCGCCCCACCCTAAATCATTGAAGGGGTTAATTTGCCTCACCTTGTAAGACTTTTAGATCCGCCGCCGAACCTGGTTAGATCTCATAATTCAGGGTGCTAGATGGGCCTACAGTAACCAAATTAAATAGGCTTGAATTTTCTGATTTGAATTGAATCGTTACGACGTAGTATGGGAGATGGCTTGGTTTTGGTTTGGCTTTCATTTAACCTAATTGTTAGGAAAACAATATGGTGCAAGTTGGGTCCTGCCTGGTGACTTTTTTCTGTTTTTTGCTATATTTTTAATAGTTTTTTTTGGGAAATTTGCAGATTCCAAACCATTCAATCCATCCGAATCTAGGTACTTTTGAAAGTATCATGTCTCATTGTTACATTAAAGCATAAAGAACTGTTTTATGTATTTTAGTTTGAGAACTGTTCTTATGGATTTAAGTGGCACCGCATAGGTCCTACAATAGCAGTCCTGTTTCGAGTCCCTTTTGTGCCACCCACAAAGTCTAAAAGATTCCTGTATTCAAGCTGTTTGTAGCCTGGCCATTCAAAGTCAATCATGGCTGTAGATTTCATGCGACCCATCTCGCAAGTCTCGCAAAAATTTGTTATATATATATATACAGATGGATAGAAACGCGCAAGAGAGTAAGAACAAATATGAAGATCCATCTGAGAATGGATTGCAGTATCAAATGTCCACAGCCACAATGATCACACACCAACGTAATGTATGGATTCTTGTTCACCAATAAGACACAATACAATAGAGACCAATTTAAATTCAAATGAAACAACTACGGATAGATGAGGGGGAAGGAAGATCACAATCAAGACCATAACAATTCACACTGTTTATGTTGTTTCCTTTTCATCCTTCTAGTTTGGAGCTACCTGCGGCTTCCGCTGCTCACTGTAGGCTCTGAACCAACTTCAACATCTCCTACAGAGAACTCTCCACCTTGCCGGGCCAGGACAAGCGCCTGCGATGGCCTGAAGATGCACTGCTGTGGACCCCAGAATCTGGGAACGACAGTCGCTTCTTCGCCGGAGTGCCAGGAGTGCTTTCTGCTGTGTTCTGCATCTCCCCCGGCGGGCTGTTTAATCTAGACTTGGCTCTTGCAGATTGAGTAGGTTGCATGTAACTTGGTAGACAAGATGCGCTTGTGATGCTCTCGTCATCCCTAATGGAGGAAGGAGTGATACTCCGTCGCCTGTTTCGTTGAGAGTGCATGCTCAATGTGCTTCTCGAGTCATCGTCACTACGAGGACTGGTTAACTTTGGCCTCCCACTTAGAGAAGGCCTTCCACTTACGGATGAAGGCCTTGATGGTGATGAAGGAGACAACCCCATGCTAGTGCGCACCGGTTTCAGAGCTACTGGTGATGGCTTGTCTGCATTGGTCTCTCGGCGAGCAGCGCTTCTCAGAGGTGCTGCATCAGAAGGATCGACGACGCTGCGATTCTCCCACGGTCTTGCAGCCATCCAACGCTCCAACCAACTCCATCCCCACTGTGGGTTATTCGGGTCGAGAAACATCGGGTTCGTTGACTTGCTTGAATGCCTCCATTGTTGCTGCAGAATCTCACGATGATCAGCATGGCATAATTACAGAGCAGCATGTGAAGAAAAATCACAATCTCTACCTGATGAGAAAATGCATATGCCAATGCCCGCTCCCTTCGAATCGCAGCCTCTTGTCTGTGGATTAAGTTGGCCTCTATCTGCTCCTTCGACTGCATGCTATCATCCCAATCTTCTCCCATCTGTCATGACTTTTATCCCATTACTAAGAAGACCACCATAGCTTATCATCATATCTTAGCACCAGGATGATGAACTTAGTAGAAAAGCTTGTCAATGACAAACCAGCATAATGATATTTATGGGAAAAGGCCAAGGCACATCCGCTTTCCATCAATCATAATGTAGCAGTCTTTGGCCAACTACCAATGATACTCAGAGTTTATGTTCCAACAATTTCTTAAAGCGCAAACTGAAGAAAGGGCCCTTCATTCTAATCAGTGGAAGATAACCCTAGGAGCCCCCAAGTCAAATTTGATTGCCGAAAGAAAAGGCAACGATTATCAAGTTTTGACATTTAAGCTACGTCTCTTTTTACTGGTTAGCATTATTGTAGATCATCAAAGATTTACGGGGCAGCCATGAGTTCATTCTTATTCTAGAGAGAGAACTGAATAGGCACAACTTACAGATGCTTTCAAGTTCTCAAGTTCCTTTTGACGTTTTAGTAGCAGTTGACGCTGCAGAGCTTGATTCTCCTCTGCCATCCTGATCCTTCTCGAATGGACCTGGGACTGAACTCTAGCCAACGTTTGCAAACATCGAAGTGTCGCTGTAGCTTGACGCTTAACAGCACTTCCTTCAATGAGTGCTTTCAACCTTTCAAGTCCTCGCAAAGCCCGCAACGCTCTCCTTGCCTGCATTAGATCCCCAGCAGTATTACAGTCTCCATTGACCAATGACCACATATTATGCACAAATGCAGATCGATCATTATCATGTCAATGTAGATCATCAGAAAGGAACAGATAATACGACTCTGTTGGCTTTGGACATAAACATTTAAAACAACGGTAATGCATTAGACAAATTATTAGAGAATTCTATGCATTGATACATGATTGAAACCTCTAAATATATTGATCAAAATTATTCAAAGGCAAGGAGATGATGCAGGATCAATTTCATTTATTTCGCTTTGCATTTTCTGCCCAAGAAATTGGAAAAGATAGCACATCAGCAGAATTAGCAATAAAATTTGTCACTCCTAATATTTACCAGAATGAGATGGAAGCAGTAGCATGACAAAAATTATAGAAATAGAGAATAAATGAACGAATCATATTGGCCATATCTGAGTTTCCAAACATACATAGATATCGTCCATTCGTCCTCCAAAAAGAGGCATTGCATGAGATATGAATAGGAAACGGAGAGTCAACAAACCAGGTATCCTCGAAACATGGTTTGAATCTTGATTGCTGCCAACTCTTCCTTGGATTTTCCCTGAACCCGAGGAATCACTGCTGTCGCAAGCCTAACAACCTCTGCAGCAGCTTGAGCCGCCGCGGCAGCAGCCTCGGCGGCAACAGCTGTTGCGATGGCAACAGAATAAGCACGTCTGCTCTGTTCATTTTCTGCTTCTTCAATCAGTAATGTTGGTACCGAGGCAATTTCAGCCAACTTGGCTTGTCTGATTAGCTCCGGGACGGTCTGGGTGGGCTTTGGTTCTTCTTTGGTCGGTGTAACGACGGTTTCGGCAAGTTTTGATTCTTTGGTAGGCGGCGAAATGGTGGTCTCTGCAATCCTTACATCTTTTGGAGGTGCCGATACAGTTTCCACAAGCTGTTGTTCTCTTCTAGGTGCCGACACAGTTTCAGTGATCTTATCTTCTTTGATAGGTTCTGCAACGATTTCGGACGACCTTTCTACTTTGATGGGTGCTGAGACAGTTTCAGCAACCTTTACTTCTTTGGCTGGCTCCGAGACAGACTCAGGAGGCTTTGCTTCTGTGGTAGGTGCCGCGACAATTCCGAAACTTACTTGTTTCGGCTCAGAGATGGTCTCAGCTAACTTTGGTTCTCCGACGGCTACCGTGACTGGTTCCTCGTCTGAGGATGAAGAATCTGATCGTGATCGTCTTGATCCTCGGCACATCCATCTTGATTTGCCAGTTTTCTGTTATACAAGAACATCAACAAAGGCAAAATTTCCTCAGTATGAAAGATTTCTCAACAACAATCTCCCCAGTGTGTGTCTGTGTGTATGAGAGAGAGAGAGACCTCGTGTTTCTTTTCTTTCGGTTCGGGGTTAAAGGTCTTCTTTACAGCAACAAACCAGTTGTTGTTCTTCCCCATGTTTTTATAGCATTTAATCCTCGGTTACATCTTCACACAGAAGAACATAAATCAGTAATTTCGTGCTTTAGCTTGTTTGTCCTAATTAAGAATCTCAAATTCAGCTAGAAATAAGATTGAGATTCAACCAGAAACGATAAAAGGAGGTAGACCAACCTAAGCAAAAATATTCCAACCAATACTTCAACATCTATGATGCTATAAACCCACAGACCACATTCAGAGACACAGTTTTATCAGGAAAAAAATCAATTTTAAGTCTTTACGAATCCGAACAAGCTCAAGATAAATGATCAACTCTGCAGACATGCGAGATTTCTGCTCCAGATGCAATAATCCCAGAAAACTCAACAATTTAACGAACAGCTAATTTGAAAACTTCAACTTGCAGCCGTTGTGTATTAACCATGCATAGAAAGCACCACAGAAGGCTCATCTGATTGAGAAAGCTAACGAGAGAACGCTTTAAAGCCACAAAAAGGAGGAATGGAGATCATCCAAATGAAAACAAACAGAAGTTTGCTCTCCCCGACATCCAAATAGAAGCAGAAACAGTATAAACGATTAAAGTTTCTTTTTGTATAAAAAGTTGCAGCGTTTACAGAAAGACCAACCAATAGAAACATAAAGGATGGTGATGAAAGCAGGGAAAAAACTAACATGTGATTGATCAAAGTCAACAAGAACAAAAGGCCATCATCAATTTTCCACCAACACAAGGAAAGGCCATACCTGAGAGAGGGAGAGAGAGAGAGAATCAAAAGAAGAGTTTTAGATACAGACGTTTTAAATCGTTTCGTCAATGTCTACGCGCTCCTTCTCATCGTGATGATATCGATTTCATAATGAGAGGTAAGTCATCTGCGCTTCTTGCGGTACAAACCCGCCCATAGACACCAAATTTCTGCTGTCAAACTCTCTTTTTGGAATTGCTATTAAAACAGATAACGGGAAAATGTGTGTTTCATGTAATATCCAGACTTATCTGGATATAAAATTTCTTTCCAAAATTGATCACCAAATACAGAAGAAAGACAATGAACCAATGAGTTCGTCTTCCCATGTTTTCTATTGATGGTTGCCGTTTGTATGACTGCTTTCTCTACAGAGCTACTAAAACAGCATCTAAGAACCAGGAATTGTTTCTTCCTATGAAAAGTTACCATCTTGCTTAATGGGATAAATTCTAGCTGCGACCCTGCACATCTGTCGTTGAAAGAATTTATGTAATGACCATTAAATGGGTTGACTATGGTTCGATTGATTCGATGAACGGTAATGATAATCTTAACAATTTTCATTCTTTATATATATATATATATATATATATATATATATATATATATATATATATGGAGTTCGTTTATGAGAAATAACCCTTCAGACCAACAAAGTTTCCATTGTAAATTCATCATCTTATGAGTCGGTGAGACACGTGTGGGGATTCTTCTGGTAATTAAAAAGTCGGAGGAGATCGTGAGATCACGTTGTTTAATTAGATTAATGGTAAATTAATTTGATTGCAATCAACGGCTCAAAATAACTGAAGAGGGTTTCTTGAGTCTTAAAACGGCCCAAATTGAAAATGCATATGGTTTAATTCCATAAAAATGCGATCATGGGTTCCTTGGTTATACATCTAATGAGGATCAGGGCTTACAAATGATATTTTTTGTCGAAACCAAGGGTAACCCGAAAGCTCACAAGAACCCCGACTAATCCGGTTCAAGCCGTGCCGGCCAACTGCTCCTTGTTGGGTTTGGCTGTATGAAAGCAAAGGAAGAAGCTGAGCTCGGCTCCTGTAGGTTAGGGTGACATGCTACCAAGAACACAGGCTTGTCTCGTGTAGACTCGTGCAGTCGGGTCTAGTATAAACATTTTAGGAAACACCCACAATCTAAGTTACATTGGTATCGATATCATGAAAACCTGTCATCATATAAAAAAAAATTAAAATAGGGGAAAGGTAGACGTCACCCGGAAATGACTTGGAAGTGGTTTCACGTGACTAGAGTCATGTGGTTGCTGACATAATAGTTACATCATTATTAAATATGGAATTAAAATTTAATATAAATTTGGTATTAGTGATTTTAGCATAATAATTAATAGTATTAAAGAATATTTAAAATTAAAATTATTTATATTACTTAATTGTAATGTTGAATATAAGTTAACATGATAACTAATGTGTTATAATTGAGAATAATGACGTTACATACTTATTACAAACCTTGATTAAGAGTGAAAAGCACAAGGTAGTTCACGGAACTTTCAAACACAAACCAAAACCAAAAGAGGCTGAATCTTGGTGAGTAACAAGCATGTGAGCTGAGCTTGTTATCATGGTGCCATTTCTCTTTAACTCCATGGCGGTCGGTCTCGAGCGTTGATGTGTAAGGAAAAGGATTGTGGTAGACTTTCAAAAGTTTTATTAGATTTATTATCAAGGATTCTAAATATTATGAGCATTTTTTTTTTGGTGTTATCTTTTAAAGATGTATTGTAGAACCAAAATACAATGAAAAATAAACAAAATTTTTTACGTTTTCACTCAAATATAGTGAATCAATTTGTAGAAATGAAAAATAAGTAAAAGTCTTTACGTTTTCACTCAAATATAGTGAATCAATTTGTAGAAAGAGTTCTCGTATCATGAACAAGTATAGTAAACAAGTTAGTTATTTTCAGCATCATCAATACGAGAAACAAGGATGTTTGTCTCAAATAATAAGATTTGTATTGATATCTAAAATATCGATACATTGACGTGTAAACTAATGGAGGTAATAAATATTATGATTAAGAGAAAAATTTATATTTTATGAAAACAAAAAATTGATGTAATTGATCCCGTCGAATACGAGGAGAAAGGCTTAATTGTTGATGTATTTGTCTCGTTTAAAGTTCTCTCGTTTTAAATGAGTAGACGAGACAAGCTACCGTCGTGTTCAAGTTGACCTGTTCTAACACAAAACAAGTACGACCCGAAGGGCTGTTAGAAATGTGGAGAATGGGTAAATGCGGAGGCACACCACATAAAGGTAAAAAAGTAGAAGCTTTTCTCGTTTCGAGAGTTGGGAAAGTCCAAAGGCCGTGAAATCGTCATTTTTTACTTTTTGCAAAATTGCAAACAGCCCCACTTTTACAGACTGGGTCACGTGATATCACGTCTTACATAAAACACAGTTGACGCCTTCATCCAATCAGCACGTGCTTGAGTATTATTAGAAAATTAAAAAAGAAAAAGAAAAATAGTATATTTTAAATAACCGGTGAACTTCTCGTGTATTATATTCCACTGCCTATCTTTTCAAAAGTGTGCATAAAAGCACTGTTAATGCTAAAATTAAACTATAAAAGATCCTCCGAACCCACCCCTAGATAGTCCAAGATCCTGTCTCAAACCTTGTGTTTTAAGATAACTAAGTTTAATCGAATTAATAAAGAAAATAATGGTGTTACACGATTAAAAAGATAAAATGAGAGAGAGGCGATGTTGTTTAAATAGGTCCTAATGTGTTGTTACTCATCATCCATCATTGTAAACACCATTTTCCGACCGACTTAAACATCACGGTTCATTTTAAGCAAGGGTCATACTCTTACAAAACCCTCATGAGAAAGTGTGAGAAATAGCATCCATGGATGCTCTTTAAAAACGAACAGGAAAAACCTCAAAATGTTGAAAAGGAAATATTGAAAATTGATCTTATACTTTTGGGGAAAATGAATACTAAGACAGCACAAAAACAACTGAAAATAGAATCCTAAGGCTTGTTTTTGGTACTTTCGTCTTGGTGAGTACGAGTGGACGATCCAAAAATTTGTTTTGGGTGCAACAAACTTCAAGTTCGGGTGCGATGGGCTTTAAAATTTTCATTTTTCTGAAAACTTAAATAATTACAACAACAACCAAGTCTTTTCTCAAAGTTGATGGAGTTGGTTAAATGGATTTTTGTTTTCACATAGCCCCATCATAATTTATAAAATTCATGGTAAATAAGTCCGACAAAGTTTTATGCTGACTGTCGGCAGCCTAACACAACCCTCCTCTTTATTTGAGCTTAAAACCGGTTATAAGGGTGATCCTTTACATAGGCAAAATTTTAAAACTTAAATAATTAATTTTTAAAAAATTGAATTTCAGATAGAACGGTTCCCTCGCCCCCACGACAATGTGGATCCACCACTAATTTTTAACTGGGACAGCCGGCAAGGTAGTAGGTTTATTACACTCAAAGGATTGAATCATGATTTCCAAAAGGTCGTGTATGGTTAATGTAATATTGAAAATCTATTTATTGTCTTGTCACCTAATATAGATGGTTTGAGTTTACTTTTGGACCCGTGTGTGCATGGGATGCACACTGTTCGAATCCAGCTGTGTGTGGACTATATGTTACATAAATAGAAAATATATATGAGAGTTTAGAAATTCAATGCTTTTACTTCTCCAAGAGAGGCAATTGTTTTGTTATGTATGTATTCATAGCATTAGCTCAACCACTAAGCTGTTGGTGGGAAGCTCGACTCCGAAGGTTACATGCACTTCGGTCTCTTATGACATTATTTGATTATTATCATTGTTTGCAAAGTTTGACATTGAAACAGTGTAGAGTCTAGCATGAAAAAGGTAAGGTGTAATAGAATTTGACATCGAAAGGAGTCTAACATGAGGATTAAAATTTGCAGCTAGACCCACTCCGAGTTCGTTCAAACGCAATCTTGAGTTTTATTTTAAATGTAAATGGTACAGTAAACCAATTCGATTTCTTTCATGCTTGTTCAATGCCAGATGGTAGCTAGCTGAACTGAACAAGAACATCATTCTCAGTTCTTTGTCCGGTTCTTCATCAGGTTTACTGTTCTTAGCTTTGACCTGATTATAAGATCAGTAATGGCTCAAGACTCCACCGAACCAATCTAATCCTACTCTCCGGATTAAGATTGCACGCAGACCCGCTTTGGGCTCGATCAAGCGCCATTTCTGTCTGATTCAAACAGAGCCAAACTTAGCGGGTCAAGTCCCAAACCGACCGACCAGCCATGAGGTCAAGTCTTCAATCAGCAGGCTAAAGACTCGATCTGCTGGTCTGGCGTGATGTAAATTTAACACGTCTGTCCAGAGCGATGCATGAAAGCCACGTGTATTCCTGGAAACTCTCACACTCTGCTACTTAAACCAGCGAAACCAGCCGCTACCATTCACAGTTCCGTGATCGATCTGCTAAGCAAAGTGAGACAGAAAACATGGAGTTCTTGAGACCCCATGCGTTCATTCTTCTTCTTGTTGTTCTTTGTGCTTTCGTGCCAATGATGATGGCGAGAGAGAGGCGGCATCATCATCATGGAGAGGGAGAATCAGGAGATGGTGATATCTTCGTTCTGAGGAAATCGAAGCAGGTTTACAAGACAGAGGCAGGGGAGCTGAGGGCAGTGAGGGGTTTCCACAGCAAAGGGAGCAACAAGGCCTTGCAGATTGGTTTCATCTCCATGGAGCCAAAATCTCTCTTCATTCCTCAGTATATCAATGCCAACTTGATTCTCTTCGTTCGTCGAGGTATAACATACTATACCCTCTTTTCTTCAAAGGGAAAATGTCCCTTTTTTGTTAACACCATACAGAATTGTTGGTTCATTAATTACCATAAATATTTTTAAACAATTTAGCCGGCGTATCCTTTGATTCTGAAAGTCTATGTTTTGCACATAGTTAGAGATGATTGGCAATCGTCTCTGCTTATGATTTGAAGTTTCTACCCGCGCAAGTTCTTTGAGCAAGCTTATTATGTGAAATATGTGGGCTGTTTATAGGCGAAACCAAAGTTGGCTGGATATATAAGGACCGTCAGGTGGAGAAGGAATTGAAGACAGGGGACGTTTACAGCATCTCAGCGGGTTCCACATTCTATTTGATCAATACCAGCAAGGGACAGAGATTGCAGATCATCTGCAGCTTTGACACAAAAGACAGCGATAACACAGACATGATTCAGGTTACGTCATATTCAAATTACGAGCTTTCAATCACTTCTTCTCCATGCATGATTGGCTTTGGTTGTTTTCCGTCTGATGTTTTGAAAACAATGCAGTCTTTCTTCATTGGAGGTGGATCCAACCCACAGTCTATACTCGCAGGTTTCGATTCAAAGATCCTTTCTGCTTCATTCAATGTAGGTGAAGCTCCTCTCAGTTGTACATATATACAGATACATATGTGCATGTGTGTGTTTATTAGCATGAATTTGGTTTTCTGCGAGGGAAGGTTTCGGAGGAGGCCCTGAGCTTCTTGTATAGCGGGAGGCCGTCGAGTGGGCCGTTCGTGTACATAAGAGGGAGGGACGAGCTGGCCCTGTGGGAGTCCATTATGAAGTTCCGGCAAGAGCAGAGATCGAAGAAGGAGCCTGAATGGTTCGATCACGATGAAGACGACCAAGACGATGATGGCGACAATGAAGAGGACAAACATGTTTTCGCGTGGGTATGGAGGAAGCTACTAAGGACATTGGCCGGCCTGAGGGAGGCGGGAGACCGTCAGAAACCGGTAAGATGGCCCGAGTCTTACAATCTCTATGAGTCGAAGCCGGACTACCAGAACGACTATGGTTGGTGCATAGCATTGGATGAGACCGCCTACCAACCGCTCAAGCGCTCCGACATCGGAGTTTATCTTGTCAACCTCACTGCGGTGAGTCTGTTTCCAATACTCTATTCTATTGTCTTATCATCTAACTTTCATTTTCAATTGTCTTATCCTAAACTCGCTTGTCCATTGTGATCTCCTCCTCCTGTTTGATTGTCTTATTAAACTTCTCCCTTCCAATTACCTCGTCTTATGCGGAATACTTAATTGTCTTATCCACTGTTGCTTCTTTTCGCAATTGTCTTATCCATCCTTCTATCGTGTAACTCACATTCTCCATTGTCTTCTCCACATTTTTGTCCTGTTTATCGCCATGCTTTGGGTCTTCTGAAATTCATTAGAAATCGCAGTTTAACTAACTTTGGATTTTGCCGATCTTTGGACAAAAAGCATTAATTTGTTGTGGGGGTGATTGCAGGGATCAATAATGGCGCCGCACGTCAATCCGAGCGCAACGGAGTACGGCGTGGTGTTGGAAGGGAGCGGCACGATCAACATCGTGTTTCCAAACGGGTCGGCGGCAGCGAGCGCGACGGTGGAGGAGGGAGATGTGTTCTGGGTGCCGCACTACTTCCCCTTCTCTCAGGTGGCGTCGCGCAGTGGCCCGTTCGAATTCTTCGGGTTCACGACTTCGGCCCGCCCCAACTGGCCTCGTTTCCTTGCCGGAGCCGACTCGTTGCTCGCCACCATGAACGGCCCCGAGCTTGCCGCCGCGCTTGGCATCTCCCAGGCCGACCTGGACCGTATCATCAAGGCTCAGACCCAGTCCGTCATCCTTCCCTCCTGGCGCCAACCCAGATCCGACTTCTAATGAATCAAGCTTTTTCTCTTTGTTTTCATCCGCCAATTTTGGCTTACGTAAATGCTTACGCTCTCGGTTTTGTTCTCTCCCTCTTCCTCTTGAGTAATGAATAATGGAAATATTACAATTACAAGAGAGAAACCTTCCAATTAATTAATGGGTTGTATATATACGATATGACTTGACCTACAACTGGAGTCTTTGATATAATATGGTTTGGTCCGTCTGATGATCTTCAGGCTTCCGGTTATCGGGGTATCCGGCTTTTGGGGATCAAATGATGCAGGCGGAGGCGCCACACCATGACCCTGGAGCATCCAGTTGCTAGTTCACGCATCTTGGCCTCGTCTTCAACCATCGCCAGCCGAATCAAGCTCACCTTCTCCTGCCACAAATGATGCCCCCTTCAACGTTAATAGTAACAAAGTATATATATACGTGGATGCATGCGCCCACTCTGTGTGTGTTACCGGACCCTGATCCGAACTCAAAGGGTTGATGGTCAAACCCGACACATCCACACCTAAATGCCAACCAATCTTGTATAGCCATCGCGAAAAGAGGACATGAACCCTACCCGTTCCATTGCCAGGTTAGGATATAGGTATACCTGTTTCTGACCCGCTCGTTGCTATTTAATACCACAACAATTAAGTTTTTTTTTTTTCACAACAACAATTGAGTTTTTTTTTTAAGTCTTTTTTTTCATACTACATTTTTTGTTTCTTGTTTCCACAGAGTTAATACAGTTTTATAATGTGATCATTCTTTATTAGTTCTTTTCGTGGACTCTTTCAATATTTTTAAAATCTAGTTTTTCATATTTTCTTTTTTCGTACTTTCTTATATGTTTTTTTATCTTCTTTATATACACACACATATATATATATATATAAACATTTTAAATAAACGATATTTTCTCATTTTGTTAGCAGTGAAGATGATTAATTGTCCAATTTTTTTTTATGTTTCTCTTCATAGTTTCAATTTTCTATTAACTTTTTGTTTAGACTCTTCTATAAATAATATATAATGTACACCAAAGTATTTCATCTTCAATATATTTGATTAACTCATCCATCACCATTATAAATAAGTAAATAGAATTAAAATCTAAAACAATAGCACCAACCTAGGTAGGAACCTAGGTAGGGTTTGGAGTCGGTGCGAGACGACCCATCGGTTTTGAGTGGGTGCGAGACGACCCATCTTTGTGGATCCCAAAGAATGGCGTTGAATGCTAAACCGGCTGTGTTTGTGGTGAAGTCATTAGGAGGACGATTGCTCTTATAAGCATGCCATCCTACGACTTGAGATCCCCGGCACACCGGGCCATTCATGCCTATCATCTTCTTGTTTGTGTATATCAGTGCAACAGGCCATGTCACAAAAACCCTGCAAATTGAAGTTCGATTTAAGGAGAGGTAAACTCAATATGTGACAATTATGTCATTCGATCATATCCTCTTCTTGTTTGAGTATGTCATTTGGTGATATCACTATTCTTTTTCATTATTTTTTTTCCTTTTGGCGGGTATGATGTAGAGGCTCAAGCCGGATAAATGCCCCATGATATCGATCTCATGACCTTCAACTTGTCAGTCGAGATTTAGCAAAGTTGAGCTACTGCTCATTGTGCAATGAGCTTGACTGTAAGAAAGAGATGGCAGGTATCACTTGCTAATTGGAGAATTAAAGTTTTCAAGTTGAAAGTATGTCATAACTTTGAGGGACCATAGTTTTTTTCCCTTAAATTCATTTGGGTTCTCACCTTTTGAGAATCCAAATCGAATTCTAGCCATTGAACAACTGAAGCAAACATGAGAAAGGATCCGCTTTGCCCACATCGGCTTCGGAAGCCCTTTCGAGAATCCATGTCTCTAGCAAACCAAACATGATCTCAAGGTGAAAATTTAATCTGGGAACAGAATTTTTACCCTGTTTCTCTGATTTCTTCAAAGAATTGAAGGCTATATACATTAAACACATCCGCGAAGTGTACCATTCCGTCCAGCCGGTGATGTCCGATGTAATCCAGAGAGATATTTCATTGGTATCTGATCAACTTGATCAGACTTTCTCCTTGCACACAAGGTGCCAGTACATAACTCCGGTCCGTCTATGTATATCGACTGCCTCGGTCGATGCGGTTTGCTCTGTAACAACAATCCATAATAGAGGTAGAGGCACCAGTTTCAGAGTATAACCCAAGCTCCTCAAGTACTTTCTCTGCAACGGATGGTCTGAAAACATCAGGGTGACGATAATCAACGGCCTCCGTGCCTCGAAATCCTCCGAATCAGGTAACTCTGATTCATCCAGCTCGGGAGCATGCCACGAGTCGGTGAATCCCGGGTCGTTCAACTTGAAAGCAAGGACTCGGTCAGTTATTTCCGATTCATTCCACTTACGAGTCTGAATTTGCCTCTGCAGTCAAGCTCCTGCTGGAGACGCCAATAATGGAGCTCCGACCCGGAACTATGAGTTCAGTACCATGAAATTCATCTCCTTTGATGCCGGAAAGCACGCTGTGTTCAGGAGACTGTTCCCTGTGAAGAATCCCATTGTGAAACAAAGAGAGAAATGGATCATGGCCTTCTTCCATAGGTGAATTCTCTTCCTTGATCTCAACAAACAAATAGACAAAGAATTGAAAATCTATACGAACTTTGATATGGCTAGAAACCCAAAGTTGCCGGCCGGAATCAGAACGTCTCTTATCACCAACATGTCGACACCAGGTCGTGAACGGGCCCTGCTCTGCTTTCTCCTCTCTTCTTTTCTCTAGTTTCCTTCTAATTCCTCATTGTTAGTTGCGCCATCAAACAATCCAAGAATCCAACGTCTCTAGATTGAATAAGATGCTCGTAATTAATCTGTACCTAAAGGCTTAGTTCGTTCTTGTGATCATCCCTTCGTAAATGACCAGAAAACGCGCAGTATAATCTATTTTGCAGGAGCACTGCAAAGAATTGGTCAACCATATGCATGAATATCAGCCAACAGTGTAACAGCTGGTTTTTATTTTAAATTATCATCAGCAATCCAATTTAAGCACCCATTTTATCGCGTATATTAAAGCAAAATAGATCCTTTTAGCATTCATATTGCTAAAGGGAGCAAATGCCGAACCGCTTGAACCAACCAAGCATTGGCCACATGCATTCTTTTGTAACACCAACAAGATGTTTAGATTTCAGATGAGAACTAAGATTTGAAAATATCGTGATGCATTTATGCCGATATTTTTGAGAGATGGCAGCAATGGGTGCTCCTATGACATGCAAGAGATTCATATTGATTGTGTGAAGGGGTATTTAGGTAATTTGGTGGTGTTTACTTGAATTAATGAATAGCTTGGATCGTGATTTGGACCCATGAGGAGGAGTTGGAACAGGGAAATGCGACCTTCTCCACCAGATTGTTGTTGGATTTGAACAACTCACCTGCCTGAACAATGTGGATTATTATTTAAGTTTCCTTGAATCATATTGGTGCTACAAATAGTGGATCATGGGTCAGAATTTGACCTTGCATTGGCAAGCCCCACTCTCAGTTTCACTGGAACATCTTTCCGGCGCAAATGGATCTTTCTTTTGGGAAAGAAAGTCCGGGTCTCATTTTTGAGATGGTAGGCCCAAACATATATCTAGATTCTATTGGTTCTATCTTGTTCCAGTTTCAGTTCCTGGCTCGGCTCGGTTCCGGTTGGAACTGCCAGGCCTGTTTGGCACCGAGGCAATGTCCACTTGAAACTGCTAAAAGTTCCATGAGTTCTGTAAAATTCCATGGTGCAAACGGGCCATGAAGGAACTTATGTTCGTCTCTTCAACCATCATATTTTATGTGTAACCAAAGTACTAATTATATCATTTTCAAGGATTATGAGCGTGCTTCTTTCAGTAGGATGACTTGCTTAGGCTTATTCTAACAGAAATGGCTGTTGGGTTTCGTAAGAGCAGAGCAAAGAATGGCAGACCTTGCATTAAATAAATATAAAAGTCTGTCAAGGTAAACGGGCTTATGAGCTTTTTCATCCAATTTAAATTCATTTGTTGAAAAAGACCAACTATTATATTTATTATCAATTACGGAATTGCAACGGAATGTATTTTAAATTTCTGAAATACTTCTGCATTTACTTCAAGATTGCGATTTTGGAATAAAAAAGCAATATATATATATATTAACTAAGTGGGTAGAGGAAACACTAATCACACAATTTTTTATATGAAACACCATTTTCTCCCTATAATTTAGAAAAAGGATCAAGTTGGGAGTGGGTAAGCTTCACAATCTCCACACAACCCGCTCGAAGTCATGTGTTAGGTTATGTTAGAAAAATCATAGAAATACTTGTATAAGAAACCAATATGCAACAATTATAAATATGCTCCAATCAATAACCGTCGCAAATCTAAAGTAACCTATAAACAAACCGTACATAAAACATAGTCAAATAAGAATTAGAAACGGAATTTATCTTTGTGAGTCATCCTTTCGAGCTTGCTTTAGAGAAATCAATGCCTCGCTACAAAGTACGTATAGGTATCTATGCTCTTCTCCCAAAACAAAATGTACATACAAGTCAAAGTTACATACCTTGTTTCAAGTTGATTTCGACCATGCCTCAGTCGCTTTTGGCCAGAGGAAAATGATGGTAGGGAGCAATCATTGATGGCAGAAGACACCACAACCAGAAGGAGACGCATGCTGAGAGCAGAGACAAAGGAGAGAGTGTGTTTATTTGCATAAGTATTGATTAAGGAGCCCTAATCTCTTATATAAGTTTCTAATGATCACATATCATGAATCTTATCCAAAAGACACATTTTTGTCTCGTAACCATTTTCGCATAAACACTTTTGACCATTATATCAAAAGTTTTCTATCCAAAAAGATAGACCAAAGACAATTCTCAAGCCCAGTGCACGCGTTTGTGGTCTAACATGTTCTCTCCAAACTCTTTGAATTAAGATTCATAAGAACATATGTGTTTGTCTCGTTCTTCAATATAAGACTAAACTTTGTCTTCTCTTGGTATTAACATGCATAAGTCCCAAGTCCCTCACATATGACTTTTTAACACTTTATGATCAATGATGCATTAATTGAATATTTAGAGATACTAAACATGAATTAAATATCATTAATGTACATAAATTTAATTAACCCAACCATAATTGACATTAAATCCAATATGTTCTCAACCAGCTTAATTCTACGTACCCTAACCCCAAGGGGGTATTTGATGGCAAGGCCGGGAACATGTAACTTGAACTCCAGTTCTAGTATATGACCCCTCGGGATGGGCCCTGATGGGCTTTGGTAATTGGGTATATCGATCCCACTTTTCATTGTTCATCAAGGTCGATATTTAATACTACTCCAGTTTCATTATCCTAGGCTTCATAATGAAACAATTCATTTCCGTTGTACACAGATAGAGCGGGTCGATCTTCGAGAACTTATTATTATCTGAAAATAACTCATAAGAATATAAATGAGACATTAATTAGAGTTTGGTTCGTTTTGGTACAACAGGGAGGGCAAAGCCTTATACATGCCTCACTTATCAAACTCATGACCTTCAACTCGAGTGGTTTGGAATCTAATTCTGGGTCGGAGAGTTTGCATATATATGAACACCCCATGCATGATAAACTTTTTGGTAATAGTGGATAACATCTTGAACAACTGAAAGAAAAATCAGTAAATGTTTCAAGAATCCTCGTGATGTAGCAGTAAAGTAGCTCTCGATAAGAAGTTTTGGCTAAAAAATATTCAACATAGTTGGTCTACAGTCAAGCACGATAGAAGTATATATGGGAGTTGCTGGAATTTCATTCAATGTTAAACCATTTATAGCAATCTAAAGAGTCAATTAAAGAGATGAATGATATATATCACAAGACAAAAGTGAAAGTTACTTTAAAAAGAGCAAAAAATACATAATATAATATGTATTGTTCTAATTTTTGTTTTTCTTTGTTTAAACCATCTATATCTAATTCAATGGTTTGGATAGGCATGAATGGTTTAATATAAATGAATCTAATAACTTCATATTATATATATATATATATATATATATATAGAGAGAGAGAGAGAGAGAGAGACTTAACTTCTTGTTTGTTTCAAGTACATTCGGCGACGTACGCAACGCTACTTGATCAAAGTGTTGTGATGCTCATGTCAAATTATGAATAAGCTTTCCATTTTCTTGGAAACCGTATAGAATTTTACTTGATGAATTGATTTGAAGTGTAGATGCCCTTGACATGCACCATGATATCATGCCCAAAGCTTTCCAAAGCCTTTAGAGACTATGCGATGTCTACATCCATCACACTTTGATGCTGAGGAATTTTTGTTAGATGTAGACAGCCATTCATTAGCGCAGTTAGCACCCACAGCATTATTGGATCACCGTATGGCTCTCTTATGCTCACTCGCAGGTGGCTACATCGATTCTCCAGGGGTGCATACGAGTGTTGTTTTAGGCTTCGGCCTCTCACTGTAACAAAAAAAAAAATCATTAAAGCTGTTGAATACATGAGAATTACCCCAAATTGGATCTGTGTTCTCCTTCGAATTTGGATGTTTGCTTGGCAATCCCTAATGGCTTTAATTACATCTGCACCATTTTGTTTATGTTTCTTAGTGCTGTAATTCCTTTTTTATAGGTATAATGAATCCAAAGTGAGTGCACGCTCATGATCTTCAATTTGTGAATCGACTCCTATTGTCACGATATAGAAGGCACTTCTAGTACAGACTATATTTTTCGTGTATGTAGATACAAACCACTCAGATGAAACTCTATCGAAATCAATCGTAACCATCCAATCAAGAGTTATATGTAATTGAGATTGAAAATCATATATAATTAAGATTGAAGATAAAAAATGAAAGTACATGTATCTTCTCCAAAGTACCTCATTGCCTTACATATTCTCGGTTTTCTAATTTCAAATATTCAAGCATCTTAATCATATGATTGGGATTGGTATAAATAGAGTTGCATATGAGTAAATTGCATCATCGAGCTTCTCCCTCTTTATATATATATAAAAGGTTGCCTTTTAGAAAGTCTTTGGAACACGGAGCACAATCATGCAAACAGCGCCTCGAGTGCTGACAAAGGTTTGGATCCTGTTAATAGGAATGATCAGAAGGCACACTGTTTGTAGCATTTTCCCAGCAAGTATAAATGATTTAAAAGGGGTTTAGTGTGTCTGCTTCAGCATTAGGTGTTGTGGGGCAGCTTTAAATAGAATTGGCGATGGGAGAGATTAGGCAAAGGAAAGTATAAAGGGAGGATGGGGTTTGTTCAGATGGTGATGTGTTTATTTGTCTCGATAGATCAAAATGGCAGTGTCATTGCTACAAGCATACTCAATGATGGGGTTGTGTGTGTGGCCGCGCATGTGTGCGTGTTGTTTTATTTCCCATCCACGGGTGACTGCTGGCAACCCTTTATAATTATTTATCTCTAAGAGTATGCAAGTTTATGGATTTCAGTCAAAGCATTCCTGAGAATAATCTTGTGGGTAGGATTGGACAATCTTCTTGGGAGTATTGGTAGTATGACTTCTTTGACACATAATCTCAAAAAATCATGAGAAGAATAACCCCCTCCCTCTCTCTATATATATATAGAGAGAGAGTCTATATATATATATATATATATATAGAGAGAGAGAGAGAGAGAGAGATAAATTAGTTCATTTTCTGAAAGATTTTAACTGATTTTAAAGATGGTCTTTAAAAATCAAAAAGTAAATAATACCGAGTACATTTATTACAATTCCAAAAAGGATTAATATATTTTTTTGGCTGTTCAAATTTGAATTTCAATCTGTTGGTCGAAGAATCGAGATTCTTGAGAATGTTTAAGCATGAATTAATGTGTGCATGAACTATGCTCTCTCTCTCTCTCTCTCTCTCTCTCTCTCTCTCTCTCTCTCTCTCTCTATATATATATATATATATATATATATATATATATATATATAAAACCTGATAAAATCCTCACCTTACATCAGTACATATAGTCGTCCATAACACCTTCGATCCTCCTCTCCCTTTACGAGCATTTTTGAGTTGCATGCAATCAGCATCAAATCTTACTATTTGTTATCTATCATAACATAATTCGAGTACGGTGCTGCTTTTCACATTGATTATTGATCTATAAAAGTTGGTAATCAATTATATTAGTTTGGTTTGAGGTTGAGGCTAGAAGTATACCAAATGAGACCACGATAATCTGCACAAAGAACGAAGTTCACCTGGTTAGATGGTCATGAGTTCGATACCCAGTGTATGCATCTCGCTTCACTCTCCTCATTGTGCCCGAAAAAGAACCTTACAGTAATCTGAAAAGGACAAACTCTTAAGGTGTAGGTCATGTCAACTAGTTCACACCAGCCCAACTTTTTCATCTGTTCTTTATTCAAAATCTTACGTTTCACCATTTAAATAGTGTCCTAAACAGGATATGGAATTAGGGTTCTTCACCTTGTTTTTGGATCCTTGCGTCTGCTTTTTATCTCTTCATAGATACAGACTTTGTTTATTCAAGTTTGACGTTTCATGAACGTCTTTGCAAGACGAACTGATGATGATGTACTTCTGTGCTTGCTTTCATTCAAAAGGCGCCGTCTTACTGCTGATATCAAACAAGATAGAGCACGAAGGATATTATCAATCCATGTAGGCCTTTTTACTGTGGGATAAGGTTTGATTTTCTTTTTCAATAACTCGTACTGTTTGAACGTTTTAATATGATTATTTTTCAAGACAGCACAGATGGAATCCTTGGCATTGGATTTCTCTCTCTTCTATGCCATGTAGGCCTTTTTACTTACTGTGGGATAAGGTTTGATTTTCTTTTTCAATAACTCGTACTGTTTGAACGTTTTAATATGATTGTTTTACAAGACAGCACAGACGGAATCCTTGGCATTGGATTTCTCTCTTCTATGCTTCTCAAATCCTTCCTTCTTTCCTTCATTAATTGACGTTTTCAGCACACTCCCTCAGTGTGTGTGTGTGTGCAAGGTTGGGGTCTGTAAACAGAAGTAATGAACTGAAGGCAGATGTTGGTGTCTTGTTTGTCAATTTGTGATCAACTTGTTTGCTTACTTGAGTTGCAAGCTGAGTTAGAAGAGCTGAACTTCAACATTCTCATTAGGGTTTAACAACTAGATCTTGAGGAAAAGGAAATTCCTCTGGACAGAAAGTCAAGTCGATCATCTTGTTTGCTCAGTTGAGTCTGGAGCCGAGTTAGATGGGCAGAACTTGAACCTACCCATTACACATTAAAGAAGATGCTTCCGCATATTGATTAAAAAAAACGAACTTAATTATTATAGATTTGAAACAAGTGCTCTTTTGACTACATGCATATCCACTTGAAATAAGTCGAGTTATCGTGGTTGACTGACATTCATATTGAAAATACAAGGCTCATCTAAATGAGCATATATACAACCCAAGCCACACCCTACCCCACATGCACTATTTGTGTTTGAGAGTTGGTCTAGCTTGTGTTAGGTTTGTCTAGATCAAGACCAAACAAGAACGAGCTCTGGCGAAGCTAAATTTCACCGAACCACCACGAGCATCTAGCCGGATCTATCAAAAAATTCATCTGCCTTGAGTGATGGATGATAATCAATTAGGGGGCATCCCTCTACTTTAATTTTTTTTTGTTGTTCTATGCCAGATGCATGCCATGGGTGTCGAATTCATCACCTTCAACTTGTGATTCGATCCCTCAACCCGGTCAGCCATATTAGCGCATCCCTCTACCTGATCAACCCACTTTGTAACACAAGTTAGTTCGTTACTGAGAGGGTTGCGGTGTGTGGGTGTCGGGTCTTAAACGGAAGGTGGCGAGATGTTCACCACCACTCTTACCTGGTGGGACCCACCTCCGATTCCTACTGGGTCATGATGACAAGATATGATGATACAACAAAGAGTTCATGCATCTTGGCTGGCACCCAAAAGAATAAAATAATGTCATGCTTCGGTTACTCGTGACACGTGGCACAGAAGGCCATGTTTGGCACGGCTCTTGTACCAATGGAAGGATGCCACGTTTCAATGAACTTCCCCGAGTTAACTCATCATTAGTAATACGAGCAGAATGAAAAAAACGCGCAGCGAGTGCGGAGAGAGAGGGAGAAACAGACAGAAAGAAAGGAAGGAAAAGTAAGAGAGAATCTCATTTGTCCGTTTTCCAAAACCTCGATCAGCAGAGAAAGGTCTTCTCATTGATGTCATGACAATTGATATGACTAGAATTCCACCATATTTGAAGTTCAAACGAAGCTACACAAATGAAGGATGTCAAATCGTATTTTTGGGTCGTGTTCGTGTCGTTCCACACTTCAAGTTCATGTCTAGACAGGTCAGTCCGAACAACCCGATTTCTTTTCTCCGTGTTGACCAACTCTCCACAAACATAACCTTTCCTAGTAAAGGAACCTGAAACAATCGAACTGAATACAATTATAAGCACCCCCGATAAGATACTAACTGAAAACCACCATATGGCATGCAGTGAATGCACACACAAAGAAAGAGGGGTGAGGGAGAGTCTGTGAGAAAGGTAAAGGCCGCGACAAGGTGTAGAGCGTTGCGCAGATCGTCCTCGCAACCTCCTTCATGTGCTTTTGGAGAAGAAGAGCATGGTTTCCCAATTACGAAGAAAACTTGAAAATGCACATAGGCCCACAATTCAAACCAGCAAATCCTAGTGTTTCTTGGCGTTTCATGTCCATTTGGTTTCACCAAACACAAACACGAACTGTGCTCGTGTCTCATTATGCCACCATGAACACAACTTAATATGAAGCAGACATGGATACTAACAAGGATTTCGTGTTCGAGTCGGGTCCTGGTGCCCGGGCATGAAACTGTGGTTCATGTTTACTGTAATTTGGGAATTGCAACAGAGCGTCCTTATGTGGGATCACATTCATAACTAAAACTAGAGTTCATATCAGTCATGCAGATGCTAACAAAGACAAGATGGATATGATTTCACATCGATTTGAACAAAGTCACTAAGCACATAATCATAAGAATGATTATCTTTCATTACCAAAATGGAGATAATTACTTATCGGCTGTAAAACAGCAGCAGAAAAGTAACTTCGAGGAATAAAAAATGATTAATCCTGAGAATAATTCTATGTTCAGTCATCATCCCATTAAAGTTGATCCGAGAAACAACGTATTTCCTTTTTTTTTAAGATGTCCCTATCATCTTTGCCTACTTCTACACGCATTCTCTCTCTAGAGGGTGAAAGCACGCTTATATATTTCCATGCGTACTGGATTTCTGGTTTGCTATGTAGTCTGGATTTCTCTCTCTCCAAATCCCAAAAATTGTATTCCCGTTCTCTCTCTAAAGTTACTGTAGCAAGCAGCAGACGACGTCAGTGATCTATCTTTGCAGGGTAGCAGAAGATCATCCTCGCTATAATTTCACCCTCTGCAGCCTGAAACATCTCGCATTCCCATCAGTGCACACACTGCCCAAATCTTATATCAAGTCAAACATCGAATCTCTCTCTTTCTCTCTCCAAGCAAGAGATTTTATAGAGAGAGCGTGAAACAACAGTTTCAAGGGAGGATCGTGCCGTCTCTCTCTCTCTCTCGTTACTTTTATCTTGCTTCGAGTTGTGTGGTGGTGGGCTGCCGATAACGATGATGAGCGAGCAAGCACCGATTCTGCCGCCTGGTTTTAGGTTTCATCCTACCGACGAGGAGCTTGTTACGTATTATCTGGTGAAGAAGGTTTTAGACAGAAACTTCACTGGAAGAGTCATTACTGAGGTTGATCTCAACAAGTGTGAACCATGGAATCTTCCTGGTACAGTTTTCTCCTTTATCCGCTTCTAATTTTTTTGCCGCTTCACATGAACCCTATTTCGTTCTTATATAGTGGAAAAATGGAAGTTTGATCAGTTCTATGGAGAGAGAGGGGGGGGGGCTAGTCTTGAATTCGAAGAGAGTGTAGTGGGTTTATGATTTGATGGTTACCTGCTATATATTTGTTTATAACTTCTTGTTATCATAAAATACAAAGACGGTGGGTCGTTGACATTTCTCCGTGTGTGTACGTGTGCAGCTTAGTGGTTAATGAGTGGTGATCATTTTCTGCTTATTTGAGGTCTGTATCCGCCTTTGGAAGTGTAAGTAGCAGATCACATCGATCATGCTTGATCTGTCGCTTCTTTTTCTTAATATCTGATTTCACGCCGGTAAACTCATTAGTTGAGTTTTGACTTGGTGCAATAAATGAAAGCTCTAATGAGTTTTGACTTAATACGATAAATGGACGTCGCTGTGTGTGTTTTTAACGCGCACGTATTGAAGAGTTTTATGCAAATAGGGATGAAATTGTTTCAAAGATAGTTTTTCGAATGACCTTCCGTGTAATGTTTCATATTGGTAAGTAATTTGATGATTCAACAGTTTCTTTAATATTTTTAATTTTCCAAAGCTTGAGATCGGTAGTTGTATGGAGATTTGTTTTAGAATTGGCCTTCCAGTAATTTTTTTCATCTTCCATAATTTTAATCAATTTTGGTGTTTGACACAGGAAAAGCAAAAGTTGGTGAGAAGGAATGGTACTTTTTCAGCTTGCGAGATAGGAAATACCCAACCGGGCTGAGGACTAACAGAGCCACAGAGTCAGGCTACTGGAAAGCCACGGGGAAAGATAGAGAGATCTTCAACTCCACAACGTCTCAACTCGTAGCCATGAAGAAAACATTAGTTTTTTACAGAGGGAGAGCCCCCAAGGGAGAGAAGAGCAACTGGGTTATGCATGAGTACCGCCTTGATGGGAAGCTCTCTTATCACCACTTCTGCAAAACCACCAAAGTAAATCTCTCTCAATCTTTAGTTTCCTGCTTTTTTGTAGTTCATTTCGTGAGGGCATAAACTGAGAGGTTTTCAATGGATTGATGCCATGAGCGTCGAACTTCTTTCTGTTTAATATGGCATCTTAGGACACGATAATGATCTCTCTCTCTCTCTCTCTCTCTGGCTTTTGCAGGATGAATGGGTGATCTGCAGAGTCTATTATAAAGCACCGTCGTCATCATCTTCCTGTGGAAAGTTTGCAACCGCTGTGTCCGCAAAGGATCCTCTGTATCTTGGTCGTTTGCCTCCATTAGTACCCAAGGTTCAAGAAGAAGAAGAAATAAGGGAGCACGTGCCCTGCTTCTCCACAGATAGCCCTTGTCTTATTGATATGAATCCTCAAATGGGTAGTCTGCAAATGCAAACACAGAGCGGGGATGGGAGAAACAATGAATTGCCAATCAGTTCATATCAAACTACCGTCGGACTCAATGGTGGTTTTGGACTTGGCTTCCCATTTGGATTTGCCGAGATTGGTGGTGGTGGTGGTGGTGCTGCTGCTGCTGGATCTAACCCGTGTCCTGCAGTTGGTTTTTACATGGAAAATGCAAGCCGTGTTGCTTCTGTTATGCAGCCTTCTTCTGCAATGGGGATGAGGCCAGGAATGATGCAGATCAAAGAGTATAAAGCTTCAGATCTTCAGTGTTTTGGGTTTCCTTGAACAGAATTATGATTGTTTTGCAATTTCTATCTTTGTTTTCCTCTCTTTCTCTCTTTGTACGTCTTGCCGTTAGGATCTTGAAAATTGATGATATACACCTTTTTTTCGCTTGAATGACACTTTCAGAGTTTCATGAACTTGGAAAAGTCTTTTCTCTATTACGTTAGCTCCTTATTTTTACTAGTTTCGGTTCTATTTCTTCATTGAATTGGGAAGAGTACAGAGAGGAAACCATTCTTGTGCTTCAGCTTGCTTGGTCCGATGTGTTTGAGTGTGTGTGCGAGCGCACTCTTGCGCTCAAAAAACCTAATCTACAGATTTATCAATTGTAAGATGAAAGCTGTATAATAACTTTGTCTTAGTTTTGAACTTTTGATCAATAAATCTTTAGCAAATATTTATATAAAAAATACAGCAATTATGTTCTTGTCCTGTTTCAGATAACCGAATAAGCTTAACATAAACAGCAATTGCCCGGTTGCCTGACCTGATATTCGGTTCTATTTATTTAAATGTGTATCCATTATATGAGCTAGGCTTGATCAAGAGCCGTATAGGCCTGGTAAATATCAGAGCCTTCGGTTGCTTAATCTGTACGCTGTGCATAGTCAGCCCAAGGCGAAGGAAAAATGAAACCTTTGTGCTTAACAGCAAGAAGTGAACAGATAATGATGGTGACATCAACCCATTCCCATTCGGTTTATGCCTTTCGGGTGAACCGTTGACCCAACCACAGTTTTTTCACTATCCGTTGGGTCGTGTTCTAATATATCGACTGCCAACCCAACCAAAACTGACCCTTTTTTCATCAAGTATGAGTTGGCTTAATTATGTACATATATACTGGGGAAACCAGTCGGGTCCAGGAACCGTGTTTATTCCTTGCAAATAACACGAAAAAGTAATGTCATGTTCGGGTTTACGTGCTTATGGTACAAACACTGGAGATGACAAGACATGAACATGGTGGGAAGCACAAAGTTGCCAGTGGAACTGTTAGTATATATTATATATATATATTTGGGAAACACAAAGTTACCACCGGAACTGTTATATCATGATTGAAAACCTGACATGACAACTCGAACAAAGTTCGTGTTCGTATCGGTGTAAAGGTGGTCGTCGTGTTCTTGTCACACCAAAATTACATGAAGATATGGGTCGGTTTGATCTGATTATGAAAAGTTATACAACAAGAAAAAGTACCAAGAACATGGAATTGACACTGTTGCTTTCCATGTTCACAGGCCAAATTCCAGGCCACCTTTTAAGAAGCCAACTAGTGATTCAAAACTAAATATATATAGCATTAAGTAGGGGAAGTCCATGAAGGCCTATTTTCCGATCTCTAGCTAATAACAAGCATTTCAGGGTGATCGTTGTGGTGAAAATAAAGCTCGTCATTCATCGAAGATATTTATGTATTTATTTAAGTGTATATATACAACAACAACAACAACTAAGCCTTCGGGGTCGGTTATATTTAAGTGTATATATAGTGAAAAAAATTCAACCATAAATCTTGTGAGGATGATTGAGATTTAAATTGAAAAAGCAAAATATGTACATATAAATAAAGTACACTAACAAAAGTACAGATTTTGTTTCTTGCTTTTAAATTTAGATCTCAAGCATCCATCTCCGAACATGGATTTGCTAGAGATTTATTTAGATTTAGAAAACTTTTTTCTTTTACAAAATTTTGGGGCTTAATGCAATTACTCCCCAAATGTTTGAAGTTATTCATTTTCCTGAAAAAATTACTTCGAGACAAGTAAATACACCCATGCTTTTTTCTAAAAAAGAATAAAGTAAAATGACACCATCTTATTTCAGTCAAAAGCAGCCAATAATACTCATGGTGAAATCTTTAGGTAAACCTTTTCTTTCATCGTTGCTGCTAAAAGTGAGTATATATTCGAATAGCAACTACAAGAACTTGTTAGAATGAAATGTGACGTGGGACGTGCCAAAGAATTCTGACGTAAATTCTCAAATGGGGATTCATGGATAAAGCTTCAAAGTGACGAGAGTGGATTCTCGATAGTCCAACCGTGCATATCCTAGTTTCCATCGGAACCATACGTACGAACACGATAAAACACTAGAAATGCTCGAAAATACGGAAAAAATTAAGTTAAAGCTACCCCTAAAAAACAGGGAAAAAATTAACGCAAAAAGGACTCAAGAACTGTAGTTTGTGATTTATTTCCTTCAACAATCAGACCTTTTGTTGTGACAATGGAAGATGGGTCAGTCTTCAATGGACATTACTCTCAATAATCTTTGAAATTCATAAGGCTAAAAAGTAAATTTAAATTGGGATATCGTACACTGGTAGTAAACCAAGGTAATTATGGATATGGTGATTGTGATTAATTTTCAGCTATTTTAGGATTGTCTGCCACTTGATCTTTGGCACAAAGCTTGAGTTGCCCAAGGGCCGTGGATGACAGTTGAATGGGCGGAAGGCAGCAAACAGGGATAGTGATGAAGATTTGGGTCTCTCTCTCTCTCTCTCTCTCTCTCTCTCTCTCTCTCTCTATATATATATATATATATATATATATATATATATATATATATATATATATATATGTGTGTGTGTGTGTGTGTGTGTGTGTTTTGTGTCTATCAAATTCATTCTTAAAATTCTTGAAAGCAATGCAGGTTAGTTTGTAACTTGTGAAGGGGGGACATACTTTTAGGATACAAATAGCAATTAGGTCTGTGTAAGGCATCATTATATTTAGGAAAAGAGCTACCAACGAGATAGTAGCATTTAAAGCCAGATCTAAGTCGGGAAAACTATCTGCTTTAGAATAACGCCGTGTTTGACGCACTCAAGAACTCTATCACTCTTATCATTGAGCAAAGTTAAAAACTTTGTCATAGTTGCTTTTTTCGCAATTGTGTGAAAGCGAGTTATATCCCCAAAAGAGTATGTCAATTGCTATATATTTCTAAAGCATTAGTGGTTTTATACGTGTAAAGTTAGATGTGGCACACTCAAAAGCTAGAAATAGAGAGAGAGTGTGTGTGATTGGATCCTACCAAACATCACTAATACTGTCAACCATTGCTCTCCAATCGAAAAAAATGAGTAATTGAAAAAAATGAGTAAGCTTGTAAAAGATAGACAGAATCCGGTTTATATATGTGTGGCAAAAATTGGATGACGCAACTACTTTGATACAAACTTCTTTTTGTAAAAGGCTATTAATACCTGGAAAAGTATATGTATTTTTTAATTTCAACCATTCATGCCATGCCCTTCAACCGAATGATTGAAAACTAGTGAAACTTTAGAGGCTTATAAGAAAGCAAAGAAGAAAGCGAAAAAAGCCGTGAGCGAAGTAAAATTTATATAAAAAACTCGACTCAAAAGAGGGTGAAAAAGATATTTTTAGGATAGGTAGGGCTAGAGATAAGAAAACTAAAGATCTTAATTATGTTAGATGCATTAAGGACGAGGACGAAAAAATTCTAGTGGCAAATGATGATATATGGAAAAACTATTTTTATAATCTTTTTAATGAAAATAAAGATGTTAGTATTAGATTAGGAGAGTTAGTTAAATCAGAAAAATATATAAACCACAATTTCTACCGATATATTCAAAAGAATGAAGTCAAAGATGCTCTTAAACATATGATGGGTGGTAAATCGGTAGGACCAGACAATATTTCTATAGAAGTTTGGAAAATACTACAAGAAATATGAATCACTTGGCTCACAAGACTATTTAATGAAATATGGAAAAACCAAAAGATGCCCGAGGAATAGAGAGCAAGTACACTTATACCCATATATAAGAACAAGGGAGACATTCAGAATTATGTGAATTATCGAGATATCAAGTTAATGAGTCATACTCTGAAATTGTGGGAAAGAATTATCGAACATAGGTTAAAACAAATATCAAGTACAACAGAGAACCAATTTTTATTCATGCGAAGCAGATCTATTGTTGAAGTGATTCACCTTTTGAGACGTCTTATGGAACACTTTAGACAAAAAAAAAAAACCCTCACATGATATTTATTGATATAGAAAAAACTTATGATATGGTACCGAGTGAGGTTCTTTGGAGAACCTTGGAAAAAAGAGGTATCCTATTGACATACATTAACCTTATAAGAGACATGTACGATGGTGCAAAAACATGTGTGAGGACTCCTGAAGGAATGACAGACTTCTTTGAAGTTAATATTGGGTTACATCAAGGATCAACTTTAAGTCCATACTTATTTATAATGGTGATTGATGAGTTAACAAAACATATTCAAGATGAAGTACCCTGGTGAATGTTATTTGCAAATGACATTGTGTTAGTGGAGGAGTCTAAGGAAAAAGTTAATAGAAAATTGGAACTATGGAGAGAAACATTAGAAAGTAAATGTCTCCGACTTAGTAAAACAAAGACAGAATATATGGAATTTAAGTTTGATCATTTGGTTACTTCAGAGGACATAGAAATTAAAATTGGCACATTGCATCCCCCAAAAGCAAAGTTTTAAATACCTAGGGTCAATTTTTGAGAGTGATGGAAGAATTGATAGAGATGTTACGCATGA
Organism: Brasenia schreberi; assembly: GCA_036023115.1. Lineage (NCBI taxonomy): Eukaryota > Viridiplantae > Streptophyta > Magnoliopsida > Nymphaeales > Cabombaceae > Brasenia > Brasenia schreberi. The sequence goes on along the minus strand of JAYKKT010000057.1, from coordinate 9,877,037 downwards.
AATTAATGCCAGTTGGTTAAAATGGAGAGGAGCATCAGGTATTCTTTGTTATAAGAGGATATCATTAAAGTTAAAAGGTAAATATTATAGAGCAACAATTAGTCTTCCCATGTTTTATGGTTCTGAGTGTTGGGCAGTTAATCATCAACATGTATAAAAGATGTCTGTGACAGAAATGAAGATATTGAGATAGATGAGTGGTCATACAAGAAAAGACCGTATATATAATGAGGTTATTAGGAACAAATTAGGAGTGACCAATAAAGGATAAAATGAGAGAATATCGTTTAAGATGGTTTGGATATATAGAAAAAAGATCAAAGGAAGAACATGTGAGAAGGTATGAAAAACTAAATTTGGAAAGTATTAAAAGAGGTAGAGGATGAACACAAAAGTGTTGGAAAGAAACAATAAAGAATGATCTAGCTTATTGTGAGTTAACTGCTAACATGGCACACGATAGGAATATGTGGAAATAAAGAATCCACGTACCCGACCCCGTCTAGTATGGGAAAAGGCTTAGTTGTTGTTATTGTTGTAGTAGTGGTTTGCATCTTTCACCTCCTCCTATATTAACACGAAATAATTTTTGTGGCCTTTCCACGACTTTAACATTACTTGATCTCCTTCATATCAACAAGAATGTAACACAACTTAAAGGGGCGGCATTCAACATGAAAAGGCTCCATACATGCATTCGGCATGAAAGTGCGATTGTCAGCAGTAGTCATAAAAGGCCGAGCTTCCTCATTCGGCCATATTCGCCGCGAAATCTGAATGCAAAATGGCCACCCCCTACCATTTAGTTTCAACCATATACATCTCAACTGCATCAGTTGATGAGGTGCTGTTGGAGATTGAATATATCAACCAACACATATGACTTGAAATTCCCATTCTCGTATGTAATAGCGAGTAAATCATTGCAATGCACTCAAATCCAGGTTTCGCAGCCAGGAAGGAATTGAATGTATAGAACCAATCTGTTCATTATATCCATCACTTCTTATATTCATGCACATAATATTGTAAGAGAGATCAACCAGAAGAAGCATGCTAACTTCTATCTATATGCTTACATTTGCAAGACTTGCTACCAGCCTACCACTCGGTTTGATTGTAATGAGAGCATAAATCATGATGATGACTGACTGTAGCAATTTGTTGTTGCATTAGGGGTTTGGAAACCTTGGGTTTGGAGGCGCTTCCTTTTATAGTTGGCTTTGAAGCATGCTTGCCTGAGCCTCTTGGTGTTCTCTGGCAATTCCATGGACGGCATCTTCTCCATCTGCCTTGCTTGTTCTTCTAAAACCTCGATCGTGAGCCTCGATCTATTCTCTCCTATTTCTCCATCGTCCTTCGCTAGCTCCTATATAGTAACAATTAAACAGTGAAACCAGTAAAAAGATTAAAAGGCTATGAATCACGAAATAATATTTAAGAAGATAGGTATAGAAGATCATCAATGTTATATTATAATGAGGAAGTACCTGAACACTGTGAATTAAACTTTGGAGACTCTTCATCTTTCTGTAAGGCCATCTTGGAATTCCATACTCTCTGCACTTTTTCTTTAATACCGTCAGTCCTACGCTCATTTTCTTGGCTGCCTTCGTTATTGGCATGAAAAAGTATTTGGACAACTCTGCATAAGTTATATCTCTGTCTCTCTCTGTCCAAAAGTTCTTCCCCTCCCCAATTGAGATCTTTGTTTCGCCCTGCTTAACAAACTCATGTAGCACAATGCTACCAATATTTCCAATGCTTGGAGAAACGCTGTCTAACTTGGTGTTCTCGAAGGGGAAAAATCTCTTATCATGTTCAGGAAGCGAAGGATCTTCAATCACTTGCTCACTGCTTAGGAACTCACAATCACCAAAATCATCTGAATACCAGTAATATGCATAGCCGTTAGCTACATTAGCATATGATTCTCACTCAAGAATAATATAAACAGCCATCAGTATGAATCATAACAGCAACCAAAAATAAATCAACTGAAAGCAAGAACCTTAAACTGCTCAATTACTGCGCCAATTGTATTAATTGTAACAGCAATCACAATTTGATCAACTGAAAAGACGAACCACTATCTGTTCTCTTAATGTGTTATTATTAGCAGCTTGCGTCACTTACTGATTATGAAAGTAGATCCTTATCTCTATGGTTCGAGTTTTTGAAGAAAAGGGTGTTTCATCTCAAATGCTGTTTTTCATCAAAATGGTGCACATAAAATTTACTTGCATAACTTCTACTGGTGAAGAATATTGAAGGGATACCTAGAAACTCGTAATCGTAAGATGCGGCCGGCAATAAATTGTTGTAGTATGAACTCTGCAACCATGTATCGAAATCGTCTATCAACGGCGGTAAGTTTTGAATGTACTCGTCCGTTATTTGATGTCGCTGCTCACACTTGATTGATGATTGCCTTTCAGTCATAAACATGAAAAGTTAGCAGTCGCTTATTTTAACCATCATCACCATAAAGAGAAGAAATCAGATGAAGGAACGTTGTAAGAGTCACAAATCTTATATTATGATTAGATGCTCCATTACAGAATAACATGCAACTCTTACCTGGTAAAAACCTTGATCATAACTTTACCAACTACGAATTCATGTGACTTTCATGGAGACGCCTATACGGTTAGTGTGTAATACACGAAGTTACATATTAGAGGATACTTTGTATTAAACACAGGATCTGAGCCGACGAACTGCAAAGCCGGTTCAGCGATGCTGTTGTACCATTCAAATAATCATATAAAGCACACCGACTCACATTGATACTGGGGATGCTCAAGGAGAAAGAGAAGCAGATTGGTTCAGGAGAAGGAGAATGAATCATACCCATAATTCAGGGGCTGGCAGCTATAAGTGTATGATTCATTGGCTTGAAATACTTCATTGCCTAATAATTCCTGTATCATTCTCTCTATGGTCTGCTTTTCCATATTCTCCATATGAGACACGCACGCGCACACACACACAGAGCTAAGCGCAGCTTCGTCTTGGCTTTGCCGATGGTTAGAAGGGGTTTTAGAGGGAGGGAATTGTGGAGAAAAACGGATTGAGGGGCGCCGTCGGATGCACATACATAAGCGTGCATGGATGCATGTTCTTGGTAGGGGGGTTACTGTGTATTAAATACAGAGTCGATTCCCAAAATGTGCTTAAAATCAATCAAGAGTAACGGGCCACATTCTTTATCTCAAAGCCCATTTCCCAGTGCCAATCACCCATTTTCGAACAAGCATTAAAACTCTCTCTCTCTCTCTCTCTCTCTCTCTCTCTCTCTGCTTTGAACTGATGTAGCGACTTACCAAGTCGAAATATTATGGCGACATATATGATGTTCTTAGCCAACAGCTAATACATGCATGATAATGCTTGTTCTCTTCCAATAATCCATCTTAGTAGGCATAAAATTATGGTGTTAAACCCACATCCTATGGTTATATGGGCTGAGTTTTATGCCGGCCGTCGTGCACCTACCCAACTTTCTTCCTTTCTCGTCTGGCTTGGGATGGGCATTAGCAGAGTTAGTGTTCATACATGGAAATCCAATTATCATATAATATCAGCATCAGTTTCGACTGGTTGAAGATTCAGTCCTCTACCAATAAAAACTAAAATTGAATATTTTCACTTTTGCTTGTCCTGGCAATTTAAAATTTACCCCATGCAACCACGACTCCCACCTTCTAGGCGTTTCAGCATTCTATAACTCTCAACCTCGAAAGAACTTAATGATCCATGATACAATGTTTATCATCATAATAAATGACACACTCTCCCATGCAGACACTCTACCACAATAACCGCGTTTCAGCATGCAAGATAGCTCAGCTGGTCAGGGAGTCGACTCAGCAGTTGAAGGTGCTCGGTTCGATCCCAGGGCGTGCGTTTGGATCTGGCTACCACCCCATTATACCAAGACTTCTAATTGAAGAATATTGAGAGAGAGAGAGAGAGAGAGAGAGAGAGAGAGAGAGAGACTGTGCTGGGTTCTACAAACACTTTTCTTGTTTCCATGAGAATATCAAAAGACATTTACATGCCAACAACACAGACAGAAAAGAAAATGAATGACCGACGGACGGTGCTGTAAGCATTACGTTGGATGGTATGGAATTCCGAGGCGGCCCCGTGGATGTTCATTAGGAATTTTATGGGTTGGAATTTCGTGTTCAGGTATACATTGGTCCTTCATTCCTTGGAGTTCAATTGTTAATACCGACGACCTTCATCTTCCCATTAGTCATTGGTCTTCAAAGATTTCAGTATTGTTTTTTCTTTTCTTAAAAAATATGCTAATTATTAGGTTTCAGGGTAACGAAGAAAATTGCCAACTCTTATTGAGTTTAGGATACCAATAGTACTCAGGCTTGTAAACCACCAGAGTCGGGTCCGAAAACCCTAACCTTTCGATTAGGATATCACCATCTTGGAGTTCAGAGGTGGATTAATAAACTGTAACTGGGTCCGGCACTTGTGGGAGAGCTGATTTAGATTCTAATTAATGAAAATCACATCAGATCTGTTTAATAAATGGATGCCATACAGTTCTCCAAAACCATATTCAGCTAGTTGGGGTTTTTTCTGGCTTCACCTCAAAACACACTTGGACGCCCTGAGGAATCGAACTCCCACCTGCATTATGGGAACCAGGTAGCTCAACTCTGTGTGGGTGTCGGGTACGTTGTCGCTTCGTGGGAGTTGCAGGAAGATATATGTAGGATAGCAATGACAGAGGATCGCTATCAAGGTGTTGGAACAACAATATGGATAGTGAAGATGCGGAATCGTCAAAGAACACCAAGAACATCAGGCTGCCATGCTTCCAGGCCAACCACAAAAGGTGACGACCCTCGCACCGAGAGCGTTAGCTCAACGCTGCTTGTGGGAGTTCAACTCCCAGAGGGTGCATGTGTGGGTGCGTGTATTAGACTTTGGCCTCCTCTTGCAACCAATAAATAAATAAAGGACAACCGTCTACCCAAGCTTTCAATTTTCTAGACCATTAACAAACCAATACAACCCTCGTCGTCTTTTATGATTGACGCCATCGAACTTAGACTGAATACCATCTGGCATACCAAGTTACATCATACGTCAAATGTAGCATCTCTCACACACAACACTTTAGTTCTTTAACCTAAGAGGGCGTGGAAATCTGTCTAGACGATTAATGTCCAACGGCAACCTCTCATTAGATATGGCATACCAATCATTCATTCGATGCACCGCTTGGCATTGCCCTTACCGTACATGTGGATTGAACACCGAATTCCGGCTCGTTATGCGGTACCACTACGGCCATTTCACTGTCACCATTCCAGGGGCGTGCAGAAAAGAGAGTAGAAGTGCACCTCTCTGAGGACTCTTCTATTGGAAAAGGTTAGACAAGTCCATCGCAGTCGCCACAAAATTTCACCAAATTGTGGCAAAAGGGCCTTCCGGGCTATGGTCTATGTTGAAAATAGTTTACAGTAAAATGCGAACAGGCAAAGAACCAGGTGTATTCCCAAAAAACCGCATTTTGCATTATATGATGAAACCTCCCTCCACAAATATTGACAATCTGATGTCTTTAAAAAGCACCAGAGAACATGGTATTCGTCAATTTGTTACATATTGTACATCTCTTTGACCTTTTCTGCCGCTTCTCTAACTCCCTGCAATGAATCGGCCTCCAGATACACTACATAAAATAGTAGCAGACCCGATATGCTTGGCGGTTTTTTGCTCAAGAGCCTCTCCCATCATCGAAACTCTTCCCCTGCCGAGGGTCATCACTTGTAACTTAAACTTGACAGCAAAGAGGGTTCTTGCTCTGCAAACTCACAGTCAAGAATGATATGAATTGATATTGATTCTCCCCTTGTATGCTGTACAGATATCATACATAGGACAGTTCCTGTTGGCTTACAACCAAGAATGACATATATACACCTTGTCTTTTCCACCTACATTTTATTATACAAGTCACCGCAGCATAGCCAGGTCCGGGACGCCAACCGATAGAAATCATTCTACCTGGTTGAAAATAAATGGGAAGATAAAATGGAATCTGAATGTTTCTCAACTTACCAAAGCAAGAAGATAATGCCATTAGTTCATCTCACCAATAGCAAAATTAGATCAGGGGAAATCTAAACTTCTGGTGAAGCGGGTCTCAGTAAGCATCAAGGAACCCAATCCAACAACCAAAGCATGATCAAGTACCATGGCAGCTCGGAATGTTAGCGAGCCTGAACCTCAAAAGCCTACTGCGGAAGCAAGAAGGCAAGGTCACCACCCACAACACCGAAGCACATCTGTGAGATTAGCACCGTTCAGTTAAAGCAGCGGACTTCCCTGTACAAGTAGCTCATAATCTACTCCGAATCTGTATCTATTGATAGGTATAATCTTCGCCGCACAGACCGTTGCTGCTGATGAGGCAAGAAAGGGCTTTCGGACCTCTGCGTTATAGGGTTTGATTTCTCATTCATCCTCGGAAATATAGCTGCAACAAAGCTCATCGTCAGTTGAAACATACCACCCAAACTCAAACCAACATCTATCTTTACTGTAGAAACCACAGCAAACTTTCAATTCCCTTCCAAAATCTGGACAAGGGCACGACACCACTGACAGTTCTCGTTTGTACTTTTGGAACAGGTTACATATATAAGGCAAAATGGTATGCATACCGGTACCAAGCTATCCTATTTCTGCTCATATCAAGTTACCACACTAATAAGAAATAAGAAGCCTGAACCCAAGCTTGAAATTGATCATTAGCTGGAAAAAGAAAAGATATGTGCTTGTACAGTCAACACAATCGTGTTTATTCCATGGCGGCTCTACTTGCCTAAGCGAAGGTGGGATGAAATCGGATGGCCCTATTTTGTGAAATAGGCTTGAGTTTTTTAATGAACATGACTGCAAATGAACAATCAAATTGAGCTCAAGCATGCCACTACATACTAACCTGAGCTCAAAGAGAATAAGGTATGGATCGCTTCATCTGCAGCCCTAGATGATATTGGCATATCATAAGCCCAAATGTCATTAATCAAAAAAATTGGAAGCACGCCTCTTGCAAACACATCTTGCTACCAGGTTGGCTGCTCCTAATAGATGCGCAGTAGATATACGCAAAGAAAACTCAGGAATCAAATCAACAAGCTAGGAGTTTCTGATTGTCAAATCAAAGAATTTTCTTGAACCGCATGAAATTTCTCATAGTCAATAATGTTCATCATTGTCTATGCTACAATACTGTCTACCAGCAGTTCTAACGGAGGATAAAAGTGCGAAAGAGGTGAGCAAGTCAAATCATTATTAAGGAAGAAAATTAAATACTATGCCATAAACTTTCAAACATGGAATAAAATGCATATAGAAAAATAAGACACCTCCTATCACGTATAAGAGAATGCCACGATTTGGCACGACTTTAATGTCCCCAGCAATAGGGTTAGAATTCAAACAAGAATGAAAAGAACAACTGAGAGAAGTAATTAGGTTTATGAATTTCAGGAGCAGAACGAATGTGGAATTTGTGGTGGGTACACTAGTTCAATGGATCAAGCAACTGCACAGATGTGAAAATCTCTCCTAGTTGGTAAGGGTAACTCGGCAATTTACCCGTAATGCAACAGAACTAGGCCTTAAGTTTGTGAAACAATACCTGCATTTCCTAGGGCATCCATTCCACTCTCCTGCATCTTAAGATGCTCTCTTGTATGTAAATCAACTAATGGTTCCTGTTCATGATTGATACCACCCCCAAGACTGAGGGAAATCCAATTTTCAGTGTGGACATCATTAGATATATCCGTACAGTTCCTGCATTCCGCTTGCGCAGAAGTCTCAAGAGGTCCTGAAGGAAGAAAGAGTTGCAAGGAAGGGTCGTCAGCACCAAAGGCCAAAGGGTTCTCATCCAGACCATCACTGATTCCGTTGTCCAATGGGCCAACTGAAGGACCTGTCTCATATCCAATACCTTCAACTCGTGAACCAACTGTCACAACCACATCTGAAGCCAAGTCATAACCATTCATGGATGTAGTATGAACGACAGTCTGTTGTACATCAACCAAAGGATCTGCAACATCAGCATCTGCACCAAAAAGACGAAATCCACCATTCTGAGGACATGATGGCAAAGTCTCCCAAAGGGGCATACCAAAATCATCACCACCGTTGTGGAAGAGATCAAGAGAGCTAGCATTTACCCCAAGTTCCTGGACATCAGGGAATGTTTCAGTAATACCAGGACCAGTAACAGAAAAGTGAATACCCATGACTTCACCTTGACCTGTCTCATAAACTGTTTCTGGGGAAATTACATTAACAGCAGATTGCATGGCATTTAAAGTGTCCCCATTATCTTCATCTGAATCACTAAGGACTATGACATCTGCCCCAGCTGGTGCAGAATTGGATACCCTATTACCAAAACCAAAAATTGGTTGGTCAAAATTGAGAGATAGAGAGTCCAACTCATTGCAATTATTAGTGAAGTCAAAATGACCACCATCTTGATTGACACTTGCATCTTCACCATCCCTATTACTGCCAGTACCACTGCTGCTCATATGCAACAGCTTTTGGTTGATATTCAGAATCTCATCGGATACATAATTTGCAGAGGCACAATAATCATCAGGCTTGCTTACTTCCCAGACCCCATTGTTGTTCTTCCTGATTCCAATCTTCAAGCCAGGTCTCCCTTCTGAGGCAGACTCCTGTTTTATCTGCTTCAACGTGTCCTCCGGATATTTCACATCCCCATTAGCAGTTACAAAAAGGGAACCATCAGGCCTGTGCCAGGAACCAAGATCCTTAGAGTCTGTTTCATTCTTTGCTCGCCATGACCCATCTGGCTTCACCTCAATCTCAGTCACATCCTCTCCACAATTCACCATCTATTCGACCAATAAAACAGATGGCAAGTAAATACTTTTAGCTCAGACATGCAACAATACATGTGTGGTCAGACGCACACAAACAAAAGCAAATGTGCATACCATAGTGGTTATGCTATTGAAATATGGATCAATGATAATATTCTCCAACGAGTAGTTCTTTAGGCATATAGGGCATTGCCACTGCAAATTTAGAAACACAACAAAGGCACCTACGAATAAGTACTGGCTAGAAAACAGAAATTAGGTTTCCAATTTACAGTAGATACCTTTCGCGATCGCTGATTTAGCTCTATAAAAGTTCCAAGATCAAAGCAACCCATATGAACACAAGGTTTGAACCTTCCAGCAACTTTTATCCTAGACCCACTCATCTGCAAGCGAGAACCACATAAATAAGTAGGTTTAGTATCTGTGTCAAGGCTTTGCCCCAAAAACCAACCAAATTCATGCATCACAAGGCACAAGCTCCCAACATGCACATCTCCAGGTACCGCTTGTGTATAGCTTAATCCTAACTGCTGGCGTGCCTCAACTGACGGCAGAAAACTTGAATACTAGGAAAGAATCACTGAAAGGAAGCCTTGACACTCCAAGCATGAGTATAACTTGTCATCTACATGGGCCATTTAAAATAATCAAGAAAGATAACAGGCCAAATGAGACCAAAACTTCTAGTGTTTTATACCCTTAGAACCAAATCCGGATCTCCAGAAACCACCGGATCTCATATCAAGGGTTAGCATGGTTTATGCATTCCAGGCACCTGATTAGATGGGTCATTTGAACTAATAAGGGAAAAACTTCATGGCTTCTAATAACAAAGCTCAAATTCATGCCGCATGGCATTGTTGACCTCGTACTACTCGGAATTAGTTCCCATCTTGATTAACCATTGTAACACTTTCAAAATTCAAATAACAGCTCATTCGAACCATGAGCTGAAATTGAATATTTTTACATAAAAGCATTTTATACTCGTCCTGATAGGATAAAAAACCAGCTAGATTATGTATGATCACGTGATTCTCCTGTTCTATCAGATAGAAATGGCCTTTTCACAAATATAGTAGTAAGTAATGCCTCCACAGATCCTACATACACCAACATGGAGAAGAAGCAAATAAGAATGTTATTAATTTTCAGCGATTAGACAGCTGCTTCTTGACACTCTAACAAGAGTTAATTATACATTGAAACAGGCTTCGGACTAACTAGATGAGACTTTAAGCTTGATTTGCAAATATATATACATAATAGCAGTAATAATGGATATTGAGTGGGTCAAGCTTCAATTGATGCATAGCAGTGTAGCCACAAAACCTCATGTCATAATAGTAATTTTTGCTAAAACATTGATAGAGTCATCATACCAAAAGTACCATTTTACCTTCTGAAAAAGTCAATGCTGCCCCACACTCTAATTTAGAATTTTGCCAAAAGTGTGTAACCTTATATCACCTAGAGACTTCCTGCGTTATCTGGTATCTAGTATCAACACCCACACAGATAACCATGTCATGGACGTGCTCTAAAGAGAAGGACAGACCAAGTGTCTCAAGAAAGAAATATAAAACAAAAGGGTCGATAAATGTCAATACAACAACAACAACTAAGCCTTTTCCCATACTAGACGGGGTCGATAAATGTCAATGAGGAAGAAAAAGATCATATTGTTGATTGTGTTATATAGTTGTGTTTCCTTGTCAAGGCTTTAAATAATACTAACCACACATTTACCAAAGAAATGGTGGAAACAGAATTTTGAATTTATCATGACCACTTACAGGGCAGCAGAGATTGACAGTGACTGTATCTGCTACTACTTCCAAATCACTGTCACTGTCACCTGCATCCTCTGCACCACCACCAACACATCGGATAACACGTGCAAGAGCATCTTCAAACTTCTCCCCTTCAGATTCTTTTGGAACAAGGCTAAGCACCTTGATATAAATTGACAGTCAGAAAGATTCAAAAAGTACAAAACAAGAAAATAATGGAAAATGAACATTTTTGAGAAAAACATTTATGGTTAGATAATCTAGGAAAAGTTCTTCAAATTCTGGTATATAGGACATAAAATTTCTGAAGACAAAATCCAGAAGCAAGCTAGGCCTAGGCTATACCGAAAAATGAAGTTTGATTGAAGTCTTCATTGAAAAAACTTTCATAAAATATATTCTGACGGAATTACCTGGGAAACAGTACGCCGCCTTACTAGCCTAACGCCAAAACAGAATATACGAGAATCACATGCTGACAAAGATATTTTGTTCATCCCCTCACGGCTAAAAGAAGTTATCTGCAAAAAATGCAAAAGAGAAAAGCAATCAATGAGGGAGTGTTGCCAAAATATCGAACTAAGTTTTTTCTTAAGGTTAAGTAGTACCAGTTCACAAGAATACATAGGTAAACAAACTCAAAAGTAAAGGAGTAAGACCAATAACGGGCAATCTCACCACTGGACCATCGTCACGGCCATTGATGCCTAACATCTGAGATCCTGGCCTGGTAGTTGTACGGATTAGAGCACCTATGATATTGCAAGGAATAAAAGGAAGCACCAGCAGATCAGATTAAAGAGTATGAAGAGCTAACAGCTCAACACCAAAAGTGAACAAAAACACCACAAATATAAGCAAATTACAGAATCTCCGGGTGACAGTCACAGAAACATTACAAGCATTTTGTGATGGACGAGAGTAGAAAAAAAGAACTAACGGCTCACCCCAAGATAAAACAAAATTACACCCACACCCTTTTTTCTGAAAGAAGGATAAGACGGATTTATAGGTATAGAATCATAAAGTAGAAAGAAAGGACCTTTAGGGAAAATTTTCATCCAAGAACCCAAGATGGAAAAAGTAAAGTTCATACCATTGACTTGCAGTTCAACAAACTGTGGCCACTGCATCCGGAGTGAAACTTTATCATTTAGCAGAATGCACCATGCCTGCAAAGCATCCATCTTTTTAGACAATGCAAACAAATTCAAAAGCAACTGCTTTGAACAAAAAACATGAATTGCATGGTGATGTCATGGACATGTAACCAAGAAACCACTGGAATACCATATTCCAGTGCCTTCCAAGCAAACAAAAAGAATGGAAGGCAATTGAGAAACAGCCAATGACCACAAAATGAGATGCTTGAATGGCTTGTAGCCTTGTACAACATAACACGTACAGAATAGAAATCTAGGCACACTTGAGAAGGAAATCATATATGCACCACCCAATAAGGACCTTACCTTACTAATTATTTCTATTAGTTTGAGAAAAATCTAAAAGGGATGGTGGGTAAACCATGTGCGAAGAACGTGCTCAATAAAAATGGTACCAACCGAATTTATTAGTTCTGTATTTGGAACACGAAGAAAGTTCCCTCCTTTATGATAAGCAAAATAAAGTGAGAACCGGAGTGCATTTTAACAAGTCTTGAGAGACAGACTATGTGGATAAAGAAAGCCATGAGAGAAAATTGCCTTCATTTTGTTTCATATGTATATAACAAGACTTTGTTTGCAGAGTTCCATACAGGAAAACAGCAAAAATGGCCATCTTTAACAGAAATTTCTCTTAATCAGAAGTGGTTGCTGGGGTTGGTCGCAAGGATGGAAATGATGCATGAGCAAATGTTCAACATCAACTGTGTGCCAAAACTACAATTTGGGTGTACAGCAATATGCAAAGGATAAATCAAATGCAAACAATTTGCCTTTTCATAAGAGATGTCATTTTCAAAATAAAAACAATGGAAGTGTCGGTAGATTGCACATACCCTTCTCTCGGGAAAAAAAATAAAAAGGAAAAAAGAGAGAAGAGGCAGACAAAATTAAGAGGAAGAGGGTTAAAAGGCCAAACTAAAGAGTACCAATTGTAGAAAAAGAAATGAGTCAAATGACAACACATTCCTTCCGTGATTGATCATCCACCATTCAGAAGTGCAGCTTATTCCTTTTACTTTTCAAACCCTTCTTAATTTATCACTTCAATCAAGAAAATGGAGAACCGAGGCCTTTCCAATTTCAACCACTTTTATGTTTAATCCCCAGCCACAGAAAAGCATATTGCTTCAACTGGAATCCCACCTACTGAAACAGATACTCAAGTCATATGAAATAGTACAGTTTGAACCATCATTAGCTGGCTGCCGGACACGAGAAGGATATCAGAAGCAATAAGTGAGATGGAAGAGAAGCGAATCTTAGAACAGGGAAGCAAGGATTGCATCCCTATAACAATGTTTAGACAACATCTGCCCTAGTGCTACGCGTGACCCAAGAACTAATCCAAACCGATCCAGAACAGCAGTTTGGATTGGTTCTTTTGCTTTGTGGTTTGGTCTGGTTAGGTTTGGAAAGAGGAAAATTTGTTTGTTTCAGTTCATGGTTTAAGTAATGAACCAAACCATTAGAACTAAACCAATTCATACATCTAAATCTATTATGAATGACAAACCTCAACTATGAACGAGAGGCCTATATGTAGCTAAACCAATCCATACATCTAAATCTATATCAAAGAAAATAAATACTACAATTGAATTGCAAACCTCAACTGCGATTAATCGGCCTATCGGTAGGAATAGATTTTGATATTATACACGATCTTACTACTGAGTTTGGCAGTTGGATTATTATTGCTTTTGATACATAATTAAGGCCTAAAAGACATGCAAAAATTCAGTTAGTTAAATTATTGTAACAATATTTTTTCTCTGTATGTCTTCTCTACTTAACATAGTGTACCTTATAAATTGGCCATTCTAATATCAAGGAATAGATGTTGACTTTTCCTAGATAGTGAACAATGGTTTAGAACCAAACCAAAACAGATATATGGTTTGGTTCGGTCTGTTACTTCTCTACTGGTTTGGCTTGATTCCCCAAAAACTTGATAGGCGATGTTTTTGGTTTTGTTCAAGGTTAACCCTAGAATCAAACAAAAATGGACAATGAATACCCCTACAATGGATATATAAAGAACTTGCCCTCAACTGGAAGGATGAATTGAACATTTGCCAAGTTCACGTATACCAACTCCTGGAGTATCACGAAGGCATACTAATGACTCAATAAAGACTTGCATATACACGACTTCCACAAGGATGAAACTATTCCCTTGTTGAGTTGTTGAAGAATTGAGAAGTCAAGGTCTTCAACAATAACAATAACAATAACAATAACAGTCGATGATCCTCCTCCAACTGTTGGTCTCATATGACTGAACTACACACAGAAACAACTTCAAGCCAATTCTCAAGTCAAGATTTGCCCATGCAATAATGCTTATCTGGCCTAAAGAGTCAAGACTACGTGCAGCATCAGTAAACTCTGAGTTAAAACAAAATGCTCAGGGTTGTGCAGCTAGACATGTCCAATTCTCGGTAATCCGGAACCAGGAAGTAGAACTGAACCAAGATTAGGTCAGTTTTGATTTCAGTTTGAAACCATCGGTTTCAGTTTAGGTCTGAAATCTTTCGAAACCAAAAAAATATTAAAAATTTTTGAATTGTGATAAAAGTATTAAAAAAATATGAAACCAGCGGTTTCAAACCACCGATTCTAGTTCCAACATAGTTCCGGTTTCACAGAAGCTAAAACCGAAACCAAACTAGGTCTTCCCTGGCTCCGGGTTCATTGCCAACCGGTTCTTGACCTAGTTTCGGTTGAAACCACTGAACCGCTTCAGAACCGGCCGTGTCTATGTGCAGCTACCAATCCCATTGGTGAACAACTACAATCCAAGAAATGAAACAATAATACAGCATCCAGTATCCTCAAGTCCCATAAAAAGTTGACTGCCCATATAATAAAATTGAGAGCATTATAAGCAAAAATGGCATTTCCTAATTTTAAGAAAAGTTAAACCTGGAGATCATGCCCAGCTTTCTGGAGGAAGTCACGATCGGCTCTAGTCAATTGAAACGTTTTCTCCACATTGTATGCTGAATTTGTTCTGAAAACAAAAGCACCCAAATACATGACTTTTATACACAATCAGGCTTACACAAACTTTTTTGCACAAACGCTTGACCTGTTATGTATACGGTGCAATACCAACCAACTTAAAGCTTCACTTCAGTGTTTTCAAGGCACTATTAGGCAATATTGAAAACTAGTTGAACATAAGTTAACATCTAAGAAATGACAAAAGTCTCTACCGATGGCATAAAGGACATGAATTTTCACTAAGAACTCACCCATCTGTTGTCACATTTGGATTTGCCCACCTAACCGGACGTAAGGGATGCCCCATTGTCACCCAGAATCTGCAAATAAGGTTTTACTTGAGAATAGTTTAACCGTGACTGTTATGAACAACTTTTGCTGCATTTACAAAAAGTGTTGAGGCGTAACATAGACCTCCCTCACTTTTGATCATAAACACAAAGAAAATA
Source organism: Brasenia schreberi (assembly GCA_036023115.1). Classification (NCBI taxonomy): domain Eukaryota; kingdom Viridiplantae; phylum Streptophyta; class Magnoliopsida; order Nymphaeales; family Cabombaceae; genus Brasenia; species Brasenia schreberi. The sequence goes on along the minus strand of JAYKKT010000057.1, from coordinate 9,861,708 downwards.
TGAGATGGATTTTCAGAAGAAAAAAAGACCAAGAAGAATAACAGTATCATGTGAGTTTATTAATCCCACCAAAGAAACAAACCTACCGCTTTGCAGCAAGCCCCAAAAAATACAAAAGAACATGCATCCTTTCACATTTACGTTTCACAAAACCAACAAGCAGACATGCATAACCTGAGTAGGAAACAGACATTTTGAAGCATTGCCATGAAATACATACCTCAATTAATGTTGCAAATGGATAGTTGATCCAGTGTGATCAAAACAGAGACATGGAAAAACATTATCGATGAAGGACAAGGAATAAATTATAGGATACAACCTAATTTTAAGAATCAAACTGATTGCTTACATAATGATGGAACAGATAGGATTATCAGCAAGGCAAAAAAAAAAGCAGGTATACCCATGAAACGAACTAAGCTGAATGACCTTCACAAAGCAAGTCTACAGAATTTCATGAGCTAATGAGGAAAACAAGGAATCCATATAGCCGACCCCGTCTAGTATGGGAAAAGGCTTAGTTGTTGTTGTTGTTGTTGTTGTCTTTTGGATATTTTTAGAAACCAAAGAAAAACAAAGGATACTGCAAAAGTGATACTCTCAGAATCCACATCGGAAAGAACTGACTACCATCAGACAGTTGTCAAGTTGGTTTTGCAATTGGTCCAGAGTCAACAAACCGAAACAACACAAAAGGCCAACATGGAAAGATTTAGTTGAAAATATTAAAAATAATAACAACAGAGTCAATTAGCATGGCTGGCTGCACAACAGAATGCATCTGTTGACGGTTTGCTCCACAGTAAGCATAAGACATGTTTATAGCCTATCCCAAATCACAAGGTGTTATCAGATGCAAAACATGGTTCCTCTGACAGAAGATTTAGAACTCAAACACCCAAGAGCAAATATTCATGTGCAGACATAAGTCCACTAAGGACATTTCCTTGATCAGATACTTGTCAGAATCTGAGTTGGTTCCCACAGGCTTAACGTTATCATAAGTACAACGATGGAGATGACACACAAGGCAAACTTGATTAGACAAGCACAGTAGCTAGCATTTCAACGTGTTCACATTGCACCATCAATCCAAGATGAGACTGCACGGATGATTGTGTTATTTCAGGCAACTGCACGACCACTGAGAAAGCCAGAACCAATCCCAAGTTTATCAGCAACCACAACTGCAAAGCCTCATATTGCTTTTCCTCTGTAACATTCACACTGCATTCTAACACAAGAACCAATAGGGCACATTTACTGCACTACTTCTATAGCATCCACCAATATGCCCTTGAAACTATGCAAAGTATTTGTCATAACCAAGTAACCCATGGATAGAATCGCATCATGATTTTCCTTGTCAAGGATAAGTACTTAAAGCCATGTGCAAGCCATGGCCATCCACCTCCTGCAGTTACTCCAAGAAAAACTAGAATTCACCTACCATGAACAGAGAAATGCCATGGCCCTCAGTTAAAAGCATCTCTCTGTAGGGCTTCAAGAGATAACTCTTGCTAGCATGAGGGCTAACTGAAAACTTGAAAATTGAAGTAGAAACAAGCTGATGTTTGATATCGAACATGTAGCCCATGAACCATCTTAACCATTATTTAAAATAAAACATCTAAATCAAGATCCCCCACAAAATTCAGAAATACAGCACGCCCTGTTTGATGGGATAAATATGTGTACCGTCAATAACAAGTCTGCCCTGGCCAAAAGGAGATTCTGAAGGAAATGGGCACTAAATAGCAAGAAATGTTCCACTACTCAAAGAACCAGTATCGTGGCAGAGGATCCATTGAGACAAGAATTCTGAACTACAGATGAGAAATTTCAAAGTATCAAAGGCAAGATAACCAGAAATTTCAGGATCATGCATGTCACCACCATCCACAATATCAAATACTCGATGTAAATGAGCCATCACTTTGCTTTCCACAGCCCAGACATCATTTAGAAAAAAGATGAGAAATAGAAATAGGTATTCGGTGCTATAGGTTTGTAAAACCTGAAAGTGTTTCTTCATATAAGTCATTGAATGTCTACATCCTGAGCAAGAACGCAGACAGACAAGAGAGGGAGAGAGAAGAGTTAGTCCTGCTGACTGAAACTGCCTCATTTGTCCAATCAAAATTATGGTACTTCAAAGGCACGCATCCACACACAGTACAAGCAATAACATTATTTCACCAGAAAATCAAAAGGCAAACCCCAAAAATAAAACCTCCAGCTAAACAACAGTTATCGATATCAACAAGGTCAATTTACTAATTTCAAATATCCATTGGGGTAGTCAAATGATTTATCATAACAGCAATACAAGCTACCGTAAACACTTCTTAGAGAAAACCCATGTGCGCCTGATTCAAAGTATGCATGGCAAAATAGATAAGTTGAACCAAAAGGGAAACAAAATAACACTTACGGATCTGCACGATTTAGTCTGCAAATTTCGCAATAAAATTGAGGTGGATGTGGTGGCCGCACACCCTCAATCGGTTTTTCAGGAATGATGACACAACTCAAATGCTGCCAAACAGGGCATTTTTTATCCTCGCACTGTCCAAAAGTATATCAGGGAATCAGAGTAAGTTGCTAGAGGATATTTTTCCATACTGACTTTGGGAAACAATTCACTGAAATCTCAATCATGTGCAAGAATACATGCCCGCTGATTCATATGCAGTTCGTCCACTAAACAATGCTATGTTGTCAACAGCGGGTAGCGGACTGTTAGCAACCAACCATGATATAGAGGTAGTGGGGATATAACGGGATTTAGTGGTGCACTAATATTAAAAATTAAAATAATTTAATTCCAAAAAATAACAGAAAATATATCCAACACATATATATGTAAAGCAATCTAAACAATAAACTAAACACCAACAAATAGTACTTCTACACTAACAAATGCATTTTCGATTGTCAACTAAAACAAAACATCACCATTTACAAAACAAAGAAACAAATATATACATGTAAGCAAACTATTCCAACTAGAATTTAAGTGATGTAAGCTGAAATACCTGCTTACATAGACGTACCTGCTTATGTATGATCCAATCTAATCTAGGTTATTTAATCTAACAAACTTGACAACAACCCAACCTCTCTGGTTTCTGCTATACAAATATAGAACATATACAACAAAATATTAGGGTAGAAGAGAAAAACAATACTATAGAAAGACTAAAATAAGCTGAAAACAATGGAATGACTTATGGAACGATAAGAAGATATACTTGCTTGATTTGTAAAAAAACACTGTATATAAGAAATGTAAAATGTCAAATATAGACATAACAACTAAGTATCACAAAAGGCCCAAGATAAAATGTAGGTGAGGCCCGCCATGCAACTGCAGGTAACTTAGGCTCTGCAAGCCAAAGACAAGATTAATCCTAGAACTATCAAGTGGAAACATGAGGCAAAAAAACATGAAAGATAAGAAACTGCATTGCAATTTACTGAAATTGACATCCTATAAACACTAACCGATGCATTTTGATTACCACAACAGGTGCAATTTCATTGTCAGAAAAATGTAAAATGAAATCAATGATATCTAGATATATGTTTCAAATATATACATAAATATATCTGCATATATGCAGAGAAATCAATGATTGCTGTAGTAGATGAAGAGAAAACAAATGAAACAGACAGAAAAATGAAGAAGAGAAACAAAAAAGAAAGAAAAAAAGAGAAGAGAAGAAAACATGCACAGTGAAAACAAATAGATAGAAGAAAATGGAAGAAAACAGAAAAATGAAAAGAGAAAATGGGAAAACAAAAATGGGAAAGAGAAAGGGAAAGAGAATGTAAGAAACGGGAAAGAAAAGAGGAAAAAAACAAAGAAAAAAAAGCATGCACAGTGAAAACAAATAGATAGCAGAAAATGGAAGAAAAGAGAAGGAAAAGAGAAAATGGAAAATGGAAAAACAAAAATGGGAAAGAGAAAGAGAACGTAAGAAATGGGAAAGAAAAGAAGTAAAAGAAAACAAATAAGCAAGAGAGGGAAGAAGAAAAGCACCATAAAACATAATAAAACATAATAGAAGAAAAAAACAAGAAAGAAAAGGGAAAAGACACCTGACTATTGCCGAAGTTGTTCACCAGGAGATCTTTGCCACCGCTGAACACGCATGAGAGAGAGAGTAGGGTTTACCCTGGGAAGTGGGGTGTTTTTACAGGTTATTTTAACATTTTGGATTGGATATGGTTGATTTTGGATTGGATACGGTTGACCCAACCCACTGCCCTCTATATATGATATAGTGGACTGCTATATTGGCGCTATATCACATATAGCATCCGTTTTTGCGGTTTTCCAGGCCACTGCCAAATGACCCCCAATATATTGTTCGGAGGTCCGCTAAAATGCTACTTTGCGCTATATCGGCCGATATAACGCACTATTGATAACATAGAAACAATGAATAAGAGCCCACTTACAGGCTCAAAATTGTAGCATAAGACCATTACAGGAAACAAAAGAATTGGACAGGAACCACTTATAAAACTGAAAAAAGTACTGGATAAGCATATAGGACACTCCCCATCATTTAAACACCAAAGCTTCCATACACAAAAATGTATTGCTGAAGCATCTCCAGATTCCACGTGTACATAAATTCCAATGTGAACAAATACAGTACCTTAATCATAGCATCCAGCATAATTGTGCTTCCACATAGGCAAGAAACCTTCATATCGAACTGAGCAGTATCCTCTTCTACTTTTGGCTTTATGATATTTGAGGATGAGTTGTTATATCCCTTAGATGCAAGGTCAGTGGCTCCATGGACTTGCATCTTCCTATGCAAAACAAAAGCAACCAACATTAAAAATTACTTACGTATACTCAGGCAAGCATTAAAGATTCAAAATGGAGAAGTCACACCTAAACAAAAGCTACAGGCTAGCCTACTCAGATTTACTAAAGACCAGGTTACATTTTCAAATTGCAAACATGCAACCTAAGGAAGTAGCCCTAATATCAAATTTACCTGTAAGTGTCATCAATTATTTTCAGAATCCCATCTTTCCCAAGAGACTGCTTCTTTCCCCAGGAATTTTTTAAACCTACTCACAATACACAACACCACTTAAGTATAGATGGAAGGAGATTACCAAAGTATGCCTGCTAAGCACATAAATGCATCCAAATAACAAAGCCAGCAACAGGCAACACCTAAGGATGGCACCTGGCCACCAAGGCATTGACACGCAGTGTTGGAAGGAAACAATAAAACATGGCCTTTATTTTTTTAGAGTTAAAAGCTAATATGACACAAATGCAAGCTTAATGGTGACTAAGAACCCATGTAGCGTGATGAAAAATGCTCATTTTTGGTTTTTTGGTTGTGATGCAAGCGGTGCTTTCAAATTCTCTCCATCCCCACAACATCCTGGTAAACCAATAACCTGTGACCGAAGCCTTCAGCTCCTTGAACCCATTAAGTGTACTAGGCAAATTTTATTACCACTAAATGAGCATTCTACAAATGTGTTCTAGTTAATCAAAATATCATCTCTAGTATAAAAGTTGCACCACGAGCTTTACTCATGTTTGACCTTCAACAACCCTTCACGGTGCCCATGACCTTCTAATGACATTAACATCAATATTAAGTATTAACCACTGAGTTCCATGTTTTCTATCTCATATGTGGCATGCCTAGTGGTCAGCATATGGACATGTACAAGTATGGCTCAAGTAAACAAATATGAAGGGTTTTTATTGGCAAGAAGAGAGAAATGAAAGATAAGTGAATCACCCTGATTATCAGAAAGAAGAGCCAAAACTCTGTCCACAAGGTCCTGCACAATATGCAAACATTATGATTTGATTATCAATAGAATATATAAGCCAAAGGAAAAAATATAAAGCAAAACAGTGACTTGCAAAAACACTGCCAGCAAAATAACAAATTGTTGGTCCACACAACGCAGACGTCAAAATGACAGACAAGTACATGAAAGGGGGTGTATTATAAAGCAACCATCTGGACACTGAGCACTCAAATAAGCAGAACCAGAAACGATGACCCCAGTCATTCAGGAGAGAGAGAGAGAGAGAGAGAGCTTACAACTTCATGAAGATCATGCTACTAACTTTTCACAGTTCAACACACCACAAGGAGTTGGGGGAAAACCACAACAACAAGCATAATAGTAATACCGACCAAAATCTCCTATTCAAGGTTTCACCTGGATCTAGTGTGCAGTTTAAGGAGATAATATAACCTGATCAACCAAAAGCACTATCCTCATACTTCAATACGTTTTATGGTTTGCCCTACTTCCGTCATATGCTGCTGCATGGTTTGTCTTCTGAGTGACTAAAATGTCATCATATGGATCCCTTCCACTGTCATATGCACGTGCATGACAAGTGCATGAAGCAAAGTGGACGTGAAAGTATGCAAGCAACACATGCATATTCAGATGCTTCTGGCTACAACCATGAAAAAATAACAGACAACAAGTTAATCATTTTCTGGTAGGACGACAGTTCTCTTAATGGAAACGTGCAATTTTTGAGGAGTGATGCATCCAAAGATGGGTGAGGAATTCAGTTTTAGCTAGTTTGGTTGACCGACTATTAACTGACTTCACATGAAAAACATGAAATAGCTTACATACAGGCATGCATATCATCCATGTCTACTTACAACAACAACAACAACAACTAAGCATTTTCCCATACTAGACGGGGTTGGCTACATGGATTCTTTGTTTCCACAGAGCCCTATCATGTGCCATGTTAGCAGTTAACTCACAATAAGCTAGATCATTCTTTATTGTTTATTTCCAACACTTTTGTGGTCGTCCTCTATCTCTTTTAATACTTTCAAAATCTAGTTGTTCATACCTTCTTACAGGTTCTTCTTTTGATCTTCTTTCTATATGTACAAACCATCTTAAACGATATTCTCTCATTTTATCCTCTATTGGTGTCACACATAATTTATTTCTAATAACGTCATTATGTATATGGTCTTTTCTTATATGACCACTCATCCATCTCAATATCTTCATTTCTGTCACGGACATCTTTTATACATGTTGATGATTAACTACCCAACACTCAGAACCATAAAACATGGCATGTCTAATTGTTGCTCTATAATATTTACCTTTTAACTTTAATGGTATCTTCTCATCACAAAGAATACTTGATGCTCCTCTTCATTTTAACCAACTAGCATTAATTCTATGCGTATCATCTCCATCAATTCTTCCATCACCTTGAAAATTTGATCCTAGGTATTTAAAACTTTCCTTTTGGGGGATGCAACGTGTGTCAATTTTAATTTCTATGTCCTCTAAAGTGACCAAATGATCAAACTTAAATTCCACATATTATGTCTTTGTTCTACTAAGTCGGAAGCCTTTACTTTCTAATGTTTCTCTCCATAGTTCCAATTTTCTATTAACTTTTTCCTTAGACTCCTCCACTAACACAATGTCATCAGCAAATAACATACATCAAGGTACTTCATCTTGAATATGTTTTGTACATCAATTTCATGAGTCCTCACACATGTTTTTGCACCATTGTACATGTCTCTTATAAAAAAAGACCATATACATAATGAGGTTATTAGAAACAAATTAGGAGTGGCACCAATAGAGGATAAAATGAGAGAATATCGTTTAAGATGGTTTGGACATATAGAAAGAAGATCAAAAGAAGAACCTGGAAGAATGTATGAAAAACTAAATTTGGAAAGTATTAAAAGAGGTAGAGGACGACCACAAAAGTATCGGAAAGAAACAATAAAGAATGATCTAGCTTATTGTGAGTTAACTACTAACATGGCACACAATAGGGATCTGTGGAAATAAAGAATCCATGTAGCCGACCCCGTCTAGTATGGGAAAAGGCTTAGTTGTTGTTGTACATGTCTCTTATAAGGTTAATATATGTCAATGTGATACCTCTTTTTTTAAAGGTTTTCCAAAGAACCTCCCTTGATACCATATCATAAGCTTTTTCTATATCAATAAATATCATGTGAAGGTCTTTCTTTTTTGCTCTAAAATGTTCCATAAGATGTCTCAAAAAGTGATTCGCTTGAACAGTAGATCTACCTGACATGAATCCAAATTGGTTCTTTGTTGTACTCGATACTTGTCTTAACCTACGTTTGATAATTCTTTCCCACAATTTCATAATATGGATCATTAACTTTATACCCGATAATTCGCACAATTCTTAATGTCTCCCTTGTTCTTATATATGGGTATAAGTGTACTCGCTCTCCATTCCTTGGGCATCTTTTGGTGTCTCCATATTTCATTAAATAATCTTATGTGCCAAGTGATTTCTCTTTCTCCTAGTATTTTCCAAACTTCTATAGGAATATTGTCTGGTCCTACCAATTTACCACCCTTCGTATGTTTAAGAGCCTCTTTAACTTTATTTTTTGAATACATCTGTAGAAATTGTGGTTTATATACTTTTTTTATTTGTCCAACTCTCCTAAGTTAATATTAACATCTTTATTTTCATTAAAAAACTTATAAAAATAGTTTTTCATCTATTTCTTATATCATTATTTGCCACTAGAATTTTTTCATCCTGGTCTTTGATGCATCTAACAGTATTAAGATCTTTAGTTTTCTTATCTCTAGCCCTAGCTATCCTAAAAATATCTCTTTCACCCTCTTTTGAGTTGAGTTTTTTATATAAATCCTCCCAAATTTTAGTTTTTGCTTCACTGACTGCCTTTTTCGCTTCCTTCTTTGCTTTCTTATAAGCCTCTAAAGTTTCACTAGTTTTCTTTGCATAATGTAATTTGTAACATGCCCTCTTTAGCATCCATGTCTACTTGCATTCACAAAATGATTCCAAATAATTAACAATTCACGCTATGAAATTCCACACACAAACAATTTTGGCATGGCAGTCTTTCCCTATAACTTAACTTTGCAACATAACAAACCTGTTTTTTCCCTTGCTTTGCAAGACCCAGCTGAGTCAAGACATCCTTTAACTCCTTTATTCTAAAATATTGCAGCTTATCCTGAGAAGGGAAAAAATAATAGTCATTGGACCAGACGAATGCACAGGTCTGACACTTCAATAATCACTCTCACGGGAGGCCAATGCAGAAAATTCAAAATTAAAGAAAAAACAAAAAGGTATGCATCCAAAGAAAAGAGAAAATAAGCTAAAACATGAAAAGCAATCCATATCTAAAATAACCCCAGGAAAAATGGAAGATCTCAATACTACCTCAAACAGGCAAAGTATAAACAGAAGTGACATTAAATGCTAGTATACAGAATAGTGGTTCCTGGAGAGTAACACTAACCAAAGACACAACTATCCACCATTTATAGAAGAAATGAAAATGGTACAAAATTGCAATAGCAACTCCACATACCAACCCTCAACAGCATCAAGAGCAAAGAAAGAACATAAATTGTGAACCCTTATAAAGTGTAGTACATGTACAGTTACACCTAAATGACCACCTTTTACTACATATTGAGAAGCAATCAATTGCAAGAATCAGGCACGATCTCAAGATCCACATTGAATTGCTTTGATGCAACACATAGTTACTCCTAAAAGCGCAGTGAAAATGCATCTGCATGCTCCATCGAGTATCAAAAAAAACTTTTAAAATGTCCCTTTACAAACATTGATGGCCCGTACATAGTGTTAGGAGCTACTTGGCATTCATAATAGAACCTTCAAACAGATAAAAATCATGGTACCAGTGTAGCTAAAATGATAACATCTAGATATGCACTAATGTCACTTTATTGTCATCCATTCTGGGTGACAATAGCTAGTTTAACCATGTCTTAGTTTGGACTTGTTTATTTTTCAGCAAAGGAGATAGAGGATACTGGTTTTAAATTATGGTACTCTGGTAAAGAAAAGGCTCGAAACGGAGTTGGAATTATCATAAATAAAGATTTAAAGGATAGTGTAGTAGACAAACAACGATATGGTGACCGAATCATGATGTTGAAATTAGTGTTAGGAGCATAGGTTTTGAATATAGTTTGTGCTTACACACCCCAAGTACGACTAGAATATAGTATAAAGACAGCTTTTTGGGAAGAGTTAGATAAGGTGATTCAAAAGATTCCACAAAAGGAGATGATTTGTTTAGGAGGAGACTTAAATGGACATGTCGGTAAAGAGGCATTAGGATATCAAGGTATTCATGAAAACTTTGGTTTTGGGGATATAAATGAGGAAGGTAGGGAAATTTTAAATTTTGCTATCGCATTTGATCTCTTTATAGTCAATACAATCTTCATAAAATGAGATGAACATTTAATTACTTATAAGAGTGGCTTATCACAAACACAAATTGATTACTTTATTTGTAGAAAAAAAGATAGAGTGTGTTGTAAAGATTGTAAGATAATTCCAGGAGAAACCTTAGCCACCCAACATCGACTTTTAGTTATGGATTTACAAATAAAAAAATGGACAAAGAAGAAAAGAGGGCATCAAGCTATTCGGACTAAATGGTGGAACCTCAAAAGCGAGAAAGAAGATATATTTAAACAGAAAGTCCTTTAAGGAGATGTTTGGAATTATGTTGGTACACCCTATGATATGTGGAACAATATGGCTATACATATTAGGAAAGTGGCGAAAGATGTGTTAGGTGTATCTAAGGGAGGTGTACCAGCACAAAAAGAAGTTTGGTGGTGGAGTGAAGTAGTGCAAAATAAAATCAAGGCAAAGAGGGCATGTTACAAATTACATTATGCTAAGAAAACTAGTGAAACTTTAGAGGCTTATAAGAAAGCAAAGAAGGAAGCAAAAAAGGCCGTAAGTGAAGCAAAAGCTAAAATTTGGGAGGATTTATATAAAAAAACTCAACTCAAAAGAGGGTGAAAGAGATTTTTAGGATAGCTAGGGCTAGAGATAAGAAAACTAAAGATCTTAATTATTTTAGATGCATCAAGGACGAGGATGAAAAAATTCTAGTGGCAAATGATGATATAAGAAATATATGAAAAAATTATTTTTATAAGCTTTTTAATGAAAATAAAAATATTAGTATTAGCTTAGGAGAGTTAGCCAAATCAAAAAAGTATATAAACCACAATTTCTACCGACGTATTCAAAAGAATGAAGTCAAAGAGGCTCTTAAACATATGAAGGGTGGTAAATCGGTAGGACCAGATAATATTCCTATAGAAGTCTGGAAAATACTAGAAGAAATAGGAATCACTTGGCTCACAAGACTATTTAATGAAATACAGAAAAACCAAAAGATACCCGAGGAATGGAGAGAAAGTACACTTATACCCATATATAAGAACAAGGGAGACATTCAAAATTGTGTGAATTATCGAGGTATCAAGTTAATGAGCCATACTATGAAATTGTGGGAAAGAATTATCGAACGTAGGTTAAGACAAGTATCAAGTACAACAGAGAACCAATTTGGATTCATGCCCGGCAGATCTACTGTTGAAGCGATTCACCTTTTGAGACATCTTATGAAACATTTTAGAGCAAAAAAGAAAGACCTTCACATGATATTTATTGATCTAGAAAAAGCTTATGATAGAATACCGAGGGAGGTTCTTTGGAGAACTTTGGAAAAAAGAGGTATCTCATTGACATACATTAACCTTATAAGAGGCATGTATGATGGTGCAAAAACATGTGTGAGGACTCATGAAGGAATGACAGATTTCTTTGAAGTTAATATTGGGTTACATCAAGGATCAACTTTAAGTCCATACTTATTTATAATGGTGATTGATGAGTTAACAAAACATATTCAAGATGAAGTACCTTGGTGTATGTTATTTGCATATGACATTGTATTAGTGGAGGAGTCTAAGGAAAAGGTTAATAGAAAATTGGAACTATGGAGAGAAACATTAGAAAGCAAAGGCCTCTGACTTAGTAGAACAAAGACACAATATATGGAATGTAAGTTTGATCATTTGGTTACCTCAGAGGACACAGAAATTAAAATTGGCACACGTTGTACCCCCCAAAAGAAAAGTTTTAAATACCTAGGGTCAATTTTTTAGAGTGATGGAAGAATTGATGGAGATGTTATGCATAGAATTAATGGTGGTTGGATAAAATGGAGAGGAGCATCAGGTATTCTTTGTGATAAGAAGATACCATTAAAGTTAAAAGATAAATATTATAGAGCAACAATTAGGCCTGTCATGTTTTATGGTTATGAGTGTTGGGCAGTTAATCATCAACATGTACAAAAGATGTTTGTGACATAAATGAAGATGTTGAGATGGATGAGTGGTTATACAAGAAAAGACCGTATACATAATGAGGTTATTAGAAACAAATTAGGAGTGGCACCAATAGAGGATAAAATGAGAGAATATCGTTTAAGATGGTTTGGACATATAGAAAGAAGATCAAAAGAAGAACCCTTAAGAAGGTATGAAAAACTAAATTTGAAAAGTATTAAAAAAGCTAGAGGACGACCACAAAAGTGTTGAAAAGAAACAATAAAGAATGATCTAGCTTATTGTGAGTTAACTGCTAACATGGCACACGATAGGGATCTATGGAAACAAAGAATCCATGTAGCTGACCCCGTCTAGTATGGGAAAAGACTTAGTTGTTGTAGTTGTTGCTGTTGTATTGCATAACCTTGCTAGTTTGAGTTAAGCATGGCTTTTGAATTACCTAAAGAGTTAAATAGCTTATTTACAAAAGATAGGATTCAAATCAGGTCTAAAATAAACAAAAAAACAACTAAGTCTTTTCCCATACTGGACGGGGTCGGCTAATGGATTCTTTGTTTCCACAGATCCCTATCGTGTGCTATGTTAGCAGTTAACTCACAATAAGCTAGATCATTCTTTATTGTTTCTTTTCAACACTTTTGTGGTCGTCCTCTAGCTTTTTTAATACTTTCCAAATTTAGTTTTTCATACCTTCTTAAGGGTTCTTCTTTTGATCTTCTTTCTATATGTCCAAACCATCTTAAACGATATTCTCTCATTTTATCCTCTATTGGTGCCACTCCTAATTTGTTTCTAATAACCTCATTATGTATACGGTCTTTTCTTGTATGACCACTCATCCATCTCAACATCTTCATTTATGTCACAAACATCTTTTGTACATGTTGATGATTAACTGCCCAACACTCATAACCATAAAACATGACAGGCCTAATTGTTGCTCTATAATATTTACCTTTTAACTTTAATGGTATCTTCTTATCACAAAGAATACCTGATGCTCCTCTCCATTTTAACCAACCAGCATTAATTTCCCTAACCAAGTTGTTTGTCTTGTCAGAAAGAAGTCAAAGGCCTAGAAGTTATCAACTGAATGGCCATTCCCTGAATACCTAACATAAAGAAGTTCAATACTATTCCAAGATACGTGCATATATAAAATTTTAGCCATAAGTAATAAGTATACCTATGTTGGAGCTCTCAGGTAATAATTGTCCCTGATCTACCAATTTCTAGAACCACTTATAACTCACTATGTTTCAATAGTTACATCAGATACACTATGTTCCTTCCTTTCAATTAGTAAAACAACCTCAAATGTAGAGAAAATGCTTACATAACAGTGACCCAAATCCTAAACATGCATATTGCAATCACTAGGAGTTGTGGCTCGTATGTCATCCTATTGATTGATAGAGAAGATAGAACAAGCCACACATTGAAACCGTCTGATCCCTTTGGTAAAACATTATCACTTTGCAGTAGTAACAATTAGGATGTGAGTGGAAAGACCCCTTCAGTCCTTCCAAGTTCCAACAGTTCAACTATCACTTTTTCCTGAATAAATTGCTAACTAGAATATAACCTGTCTTGAGGAAAAAGAGTCAATAAGATCAACCACTGTCACCATGTTTAAATATATCAAACCTACATATCAACTTGGTTGTCAGGTAACCCGAATTTCGCTATCTTGTGCTTAGCATCAAAGGCCTTCAACAGAAACGGTTGAATAAACTTTTGACTAGACTAATTGGGTTGATACTGGACTATCTATTTCTAAGTTCAGTTCCATTTTACTAAATTAACTGTGAGAAATGCAGCACAAGCGACCTGGTAGAGATTGTTATGCATATTATTATGTTTGATTTATATAGAGTCCAAGAATGTCTGAATCAGTTTGCATTTGGTTCCAAGACTGGATGAAGTCTTATTGGCTTTATGATTTGGTTACTTACCCAACATTTCCTCCTTCTCTTCAGGGCCTCAATGCATCGCATAGTGAACTGGATCCGGTTTCACTAATTTACAGTGGTTCTTCAAGATTTCCTCAAATGGTAACCTTGAAGACCTACTGCAACACACATTTTGTCTTCTGCCTACCTGTTTTCTTTAAACAGAATTCTTTAAGAGCAACCAGCATGCAAATATGGAAATCCTGGATGAATATCGAGACCCTGGATGTCACCCTATCCGAAAGCTGTCAATCTTCTATTGAGTATTGACCTCTTCCCAAACATACTTAAAAGAAAAGTAGTCCATTTAAGTAAATTGAACCACTTAAAAAATTAAAATCCCACCCATACTACACCTTTCATGGTTCAATATTCGTAGGTACAACAAAATTTTCAGGACAATTAAGAGCATAACCTGGCGACCAGACATGCAGTGACATGCCATAATTCCCAAAGAAAACCACTAGAGGAACCACTATACAATGTTCCAAACAGTCCACTAGGTCTGATAAAGTATGGAAGGCTCAGCCCTCTTCATCGAATTACAAACGATTATGCTTCATGTTCTGTGCAAGAGTAGGCCGATCACATGCTCAAATTCGAAGCCTTGAAGCTTTGAAAATCTCGAAAATGATAAAACGACTACAAAAGAAAACAAACCTTGCAACTAGACACCGAATCCATGGAGACAACGAAGGAATCGGAATCCTCCCGAACCGACCGGAAATCGGCAACAAGCAACCGCTCAACTACCAAGCCTGCAGATTTCAATCCCCAGAACCAAGCCTTGAAGAAACAAACCCATAAGAATAATAGCAATCAGAGATCTGCGCCAAATCCTGACCCCCGAAGAACTCCGAAACAAGCAAACAGGGGGGGTAAAATTCAGTCCCGGATTAGGGTAAATTCCACCGATTTGAACGCCAAATGACACCTCCCATGGATCAGAAGAGATTCCCAAGGATGATAAAACACAAAGACAGATGGTGGGAGGAGAGAAAAATCAAAGCCCTAGAAGTTGGGATGATGACAAAATCTACCGAATAGCGAAGTGGAGAGGTGCGAAAGAAGAGAAATTATGGGACCAAGAGACCTAGGGTTAGGGTCTCGGTTGATCGGGCGGCGGAACTTTGCTTGGAGGAGGGTTGCGTGGCCTTGCGTCGATAGAGAGACTCCAGCGAGGCGTCGTCGTAGGCAACCGGAGCCGGAGCCGGAGCCAGGAAAAAGAAGGGCATGGATTCGAACCCTCCCCCTTAAATCCGCACTATTCCTCGTTTGAGTTCCGAAAGCGACACCGGCCTGAGGACCTTGACCGCGACGGCCTACTGTTTCGATTCGCAAAATGATTGTCTCGCGTTCCTTTTAGCTGCATTAGACAGGATATGACTCGGCTCGTATAGTACAGCTCGTCCCGTCTCGTAGTGTTCATACGTGACCAAGATTCACGACTAAGCTCATCCCAACTCGGCTCGGCTCGGCTCTTGGGTGCTCATTAAATATAGCAAACCCAAACCTTTGAATCAGTCCACTCCACCACGATCAAAGGCGAGCTTGCGCAGAGGCTCAAATGATTTAACTGATCGGCTAATTAGGACAAGTTATGAGCTCGGCCCACGACTCGGTGATTTCGATCAAACTAACAACCAGATGGAACCAGAACCGTTCAAATCAAACCCGAAAACGAGGAGTATCTCGTTTGATACCAGTTCGACCTTTAATCAAACTAGAACCGGTGGTTCCAAACTCCCAACTCTATATTCTAATGATTATTTTTAATTTTTTATGATTTTTTCTAATTTCAAGCTATTTAGGCCCAAGCTGGATCCCAGTTCTGTTTCAATTCAGAAATGTGGATTATATGTTATCAAGAACCCTGAGCTAATCCCTCTATGGGTGTTTTACGTAATGAGCCTTACACGTACGAGTCAAGCACTAGAATTGATGATTGACTTGGCTTGCCCACTCACATTCAGGTCAATTATTGATATAACTAGAACCAGATTCACAATTGCTTTATCTTGGATTATAATTGGATCCTAAGTCGAGATAAGATTTACATTTATTTGCATTTAGATTGGAAAAGCTTTATCGCTTCTTCTTCCTTCTTCCTTTTATTTCTTTTTTTTTATTTGATCTACAAATAAATGTTTTTTTCTTTTTTTGATAGGCAATCTAGGGTTGTGCAGAGTTCTCGAAATAAGAATAATATTCCCCAACTCAAACCTTCTTTGTCAAGCCAACCCCAATCCCCATTATGAATATGAATATGATTGCTTCTTTAACACGCGAACACATTTATTTCCAATAGTCGAGCTAGGGTTAGGTAGAACCCTACTAGATGTGCACCCCGGGCATCGAACTCATGAGGTTCACCAGACGGTTTGTTTGAGTCGATCCCCTAGCCGGGACAGACACAGTTCTTTGTGCATCCATGAACCCAAACCATCAAAAAACAAGCTGGATACAATTGCAAAGGACCCATTTGTTCTAAGATGGACACTTCTCTCTTTCTCTCTTGTAAATAAGGGGAGGCCGAAGCCTCACACATGCACCCTTTGGGAATCGAACTCCCCACCGGCACGGCCGCAGCAACTGCGCTAGAGCGCCCTGCCATTGAGCTAACACTTTTCTCTCTTCAATTTGGTGGAGATCCTAATCAACTTGGCTTTGATTTAGAGTTCTATAATGCAACGAGTCTTTTTCAACTTTTTACATGGTGGTGAAACGCATGTATGAAATCTTTGGACGTACCTGTTTTTCTTTTGATAAAGTCATCCCACCAAACTACAGTCTGCGTGCATTGATTTTTTTTGTAGTAGCTGGGTTTAACCTAACACATTTGAACTAAATGCAATTAAGATACATGACAAACTGGAATGCAACAAGAGAATAGGAAGGGTAAACGAATCGAACAAACCGAACACAGGCTGCTCGTGTTCAGCTCGTCTTCTATGCGAGCTAGCGTGGGTTCGTGTGTTTTTGAATGTTTGGTACTTTCACGAGCTGTTTGTCATTTCAGGACGAACCAAGTTCAAACATAACAAACCATGTTTAAACTCATCCGTCCTAAGCCCTTCATTTGAGACATGGGCGAATACAGATGATGATGCCCAAGAACCCATTTCCCCAACCGCACCTAGTGTGAACATGCTTAATTTTCAGTTTTTGGTTGAACTTGTTTTATAATATATTTTTGGCCAGCCTCACCTACCAATGGTTGGACCCTATTTCATTGCTATTGATGCTTAGCGAGGCTCGAAATCCTACCACTACAAAACCCCACTTCTTGATCAATTGGGTTGTCTAATTTATTAATGGGGTTTTATTTCTTCTAAATATGTTGACACAAACACAAACTTGTTTCGGGTTGTATCTATGTCTGGTATTATCCTGTCAACAGTTCCATGTTTCAGGCCATGTTTGTGTCGTGTCAATCCTTATCTATGTCAGAAACAGGTCAACCTATGCATGAACCAAAAGATTCCGTGTTAGTTTGTGCGGACACAAACACGAACTTTGCATGTCGTGTCTCCTTGAGTGTCAACCCTCTCCTGTCATTGTTTCAAGTTGTACAATGATCAAACTCATGGTTGTACTCGCAGCTCAGTGCCTGCTAGCATAAAAAATAGATGTTAAATGGAAAATGGCAGCTTCATTATGCAGAAACATGGACTGCTTGTTTTTAGCATAGTTGACAGGCTTATCACACTTGCATCTTCATTTGAGCATTGCAAACTTCATACAAATGGGACAAAATCTTGCATTCCCTTCCGATCAATATGAATTGCCAGTGCACGTTGGCTAATCATGTGTAGATCAAACTGCAGATAAACTAAAAACCAAAACATATTTCTAAACCCTGACCTAGGAAGCTTAATAGCTGATATCCGTGCCAGCCCACTACAGAAAGGCTTCTGCTTTGTTCAAGTCATCCAGAATGCTGTTCTTCATCTCTTCAGGCAATGAAGCAGATGGTCCTGCCTTGGAGTAAAATCTTGCTAGAGATCTAAGCGCATTCTCAAGAGCAACATAAGATTCCTGCTAAACAGATGTCAGATTTCCAAAACCATGCATGTGTGCAGCAGGTATCTGTGCATAGGGTGTAAGAAGGCTTGCAAATTCACTACAACCACATATATTTGTAACTATGATGTTGTTTGCGTGCGTGCATGTGTTGTTCACCGAGAAACTTGATCATACGGGAGAGACTCAAGGAAGGATCACCCCTCTCCGACTATCATGGCAGGAAGTATAGACATTAATTGATGCCAAGGCTCCCCCTACAATCATGGCTAACGAATGACAAAATCCCCGGTGAGGGAAAGAAACTCTAGAACATTAAGGTCTTAAGTATTATTCTCAAATCATATTCAGAACTAAGAAATCAAAATAACCGACTGAACACTAACATCTAAGAGCTGTTCTGCGATAAAAAAAAAATATGCAAGTAAAATTTGACATGATTTCAATTCTAGAAATTATGGAATTAATAATACCCCAAACCCTTCCAAAGAGAAATGAGCCCGTAATTGATATGAAGAGAGAAGATAGAATAACGTGTTGCTTTGAATATTAAGAGTAAAACTAACTAAACAATCAACCTTGGTCAACTTCTCTTTCTGAGATTTCACAATATAGCAACATGTTGCTCCAGCAGCATGCCATGTAAGAATTCTATATTGAAGAACATTGAGCGCAAGATTATTGCTGTATCAATTTGGGTAAGTTATCAGGCAATCCTAAATCAAATCCATCAAGAGGCATCATCTTTGTAGTGACCCCATCCATCCCTTAACGAAGTAATAAATGATGTCAGCAAGAATATTTGGAAGTCATCCTTTGTTGTAAAGTTTGAACGTGAAGGTTATGATTCCCGTTGAAATAATGTTATTGTATAACTAGATGGATACTGTATACAATCATTGAAAAAGAAGTGAAATTACATAAAGGAAACATGGGGAAAAACTCTTAAGCAATGAAGGAGATCAGAAATGCAAATACTGTTACATGATTCATCAGAATTCCACATCGAGAACAATTTTCCAGTCCATGAGAAAAGAATGGAAGAAAGCTCAATAACAAAATATAAATAATATAAGTTTACCATGCAGGTGTTGCCTAATGGAGCACGATAAAAAATCAAACTTATCCGAAGTCTCCGGGTATATATGACAGGAGATATTCTCAGCTAGAGTTCATGAATATTAAATAACAATTAGACGGAGAATGAGAGGTTTCCAAGCTCACAAGACAACCTGCTGAAAGACTTCTTCATGATGTCCAACTAACGGGATGACTAGGATAGTGCTTCCTGAGTGTCTCTCATTCTTTAATTGCTTTAAACCTTCTTATTTCAGTTTATCATGTTGCTGTCAACTCATTATAATTTCTTCTCACTAAGAAGGTTGGAACTATGAACACATTCAAGATGAAGTACCATGGTGTATGTTATTTGCAGATGACATTGTATTAGTGGAGGAGTCTAAGGAAAAAGTTAATAGAAAATTGGAACTATGGAGAGAAACATTAGAAAGCAAAGGCCTCCGACTTAGTAGAACAAAGACAGAATATATGGAATGTAAGTTTGATCATTTGACTACTTTAGAGGATATAGAAATTAAAATTGGCACACATTGCATTCCCCAAAAGGAAAGTTTTAAATACCTAGGATCAATTTTTCAAAGTGATGGAAGAATTGATGGAGATGTTACACATAGAATTAATGGTGGTTGGTTAAAATAGAGAGGAGCATCAGGTATTCTTTATGATAAGAAGATACCATTAAAACTAAAAGGTAAATATTATAGAGCAGCAATTCGGCCTGCCATGTTTTATGGTTCTGAGTGTTGGGCAGTTAATCATCAACATGTACAAAAGATGTCTGTGACAGAAATGAAGATGTTGAGATGGATGAGTGGTCATACAAGAAAAGACCGTATACATAATGAGGTTATTAGAAACAAATTAGGAGTGGCACCAATAGAGGATAAAATGAGAGAACATCGTTTAAGATGGTTTGGACATATAGAAAGAAGATCAAAAGAAGAACCTCTAAGAAGGTTAGAAAAACTAAATTTGGAAAGTATTAAAAGAGGTAGAGGACGACCACAAAAGTGTTGGAAAGAAACAATAAAGAATGATCTAGCTTATTGGGAGTTAACTGCTAACATGGCACATGATAGGGATCTGTGGAAACAAAGAATCCATGTAGCCGACCCCGTCTAGTATGGGAAAAGGCTTAGTTGTTGTTGTTGTTGTTGTTGTTGTAAGAAGGTTGGTGCTATGAACTTGATAGCAAAAAATAACTCTCCAAAGCAAAAACAAAGAAATATTTCTTTGTGAAAAATATGAACTGGGATTTTACCTCTTTAGAATTCTTATTTCAGTTTATCATGTTGCTGTCAACTCATTATAGTTTCTTCTCACTAAGAAGGTTGGTGCTATGAACTTGATAGCAAAAAATAACTCTCTAAAGCAAAAACAAAGAAATATTTCTATGTGAAAAATATGAACTGGGATTTCACCTCTTTAGAAACCTTTTCCATTCCTTTCCATGCACCCAAGTACTCTCGGATCGACTCCTTCGCAGCATCTGCAGATTTCCTGAACTGAACAATATCTTCTGTGCTGTCCTTCAGTGACTGCCGAAGAGTTCTGACAACCTCCCGGGCACTCTTCAGGTAACTCTTTGGCAAAATCTTTCCAGATTTTCTTTTCTCATTTGGATCAAAGAATGATTGGACATCACCAAAAACGTCCTTGTCTTCTCCACCATTCTTCGGCTCCTCCGCATGAACTCCAAATGCACTCCCATATGCAATAGCGAGAATTGTGGTGCTCAGAAGGAAAAACTGTCGGCGTCTTAACACTAGAGGCACTTGAGCAAGATGGCTCTGCCACTGCAGAACCTCTACTCTGTTAGAATGGATCATGGTTAAAAAAGGAGATGGGCTGCAATCTATTATTTGGAGAAGAGCAGCTACTTTTATGGACCATTTTGGATAAATTCTTAACAACTTGACAATGAGAATACTTGATACTGAGAAGTCTCAAGAATTTACTCCCATCTTACACAGACCAACATATCACGTGTCCAATACTTGAAAGTTAGCGCATTTTAGTGTCTAGGGAAACTTCAGACTAACATATCAGCAAGTGAGAATCTAAAGAGATAATTTGAACAATTAAGAAGTCAAACTATTAATCAAGTAACGATTGTTTGCAGAACACAGATATTGATGCACAATTACCTTAATCCATTTGTTTCTCAATAGCAGTGAAACACAACTTATCTACAAAACATTTCGCTACCCTCTTGGTGTTTTAAGAAACATATGGATGCGGACATTGGACTCCATGGAAAAATAATAGACATGTATAGTCAAAAGCAAATAGATAGAGAAAAACAACTGGTTAGTTTATCCAAGACCTATTGACACGTGAATTAGACCCAAGGTTTCAGTCACGAGGAAGGCCTTTCAACAACCCATATGAAGGATTTCTCAAAATACAACAGGACTCTGACTACATGAACGCCCGGATTACTATGAGAAGAGTTCATGGAGGAACTTACCAAATTAAAGAAGATGATAGACCATGTCTAATATACTATGCTAAGAACTGGGGCAGAAGCAGTGGAATGTGTGATCCAAACATGCTTAAGAAGGAAAACAAATGAGAGAAGAAAGTAGAAGCCGAAGATTTTAAAATGGTTCAAAGCATGGATCTATGTCCATTTGTGAAAGGGAAATCATTCTTCACTAAATCCAAAATGGTGGAGAATGCAAACTCTTGATAGGGCAAACACTCAAGCACCAACTTGTCCCTTATAAATGCAATAAACTTACCGCTCAAGCTAATTAACCCCCTTTTCATAAAAGATTCATTTTGACCGAAAGTTCAGAATGACAAAATTGGAGATGAAGGAACTTGTGTGGAGGAACTAGATGTCATGAACCCGAATGGAATTTGCCAAAGCTCAAACTAAATTTGCTAGATTTTCAAACGCAAGTCAATAAAAAATATTGTGGTTTTACCAAACGTTCTGTTATTATCCGCATTCACATTCTTCCCATCTTAAAATCGCTATACGGGTCAAGATGGGTCAGAGGGTACATATATAAGGATCTCTACCTTCATTTAAATTCCATCAACTTCACTTGAAAGCAAATAAGCTTCACTTTTAGTACAAAACCCGCAATTAATAAGGTTCACTTCCACAGAAAGAGATCGAGTCCCAGCAACAAAATAAAGCTTTAATAAGCACATGAGCAACATTATCCTCTCTGTCAATCTTCTGTACGAAAATGCTACAGAAACAATTACATCCCAAACATAATTCATACTGCTGGGACATATGTCTCGACAAACTTAGTTAACCATCTTCGTGTTGAGCTTTCCACTCCCACCACCCTCTCTGTCTCTCAAGTGTTCAGTGATTTGATTGCCATACACGTGATCTACTAGTTGAAAAAAGAAGGGCTTGATGATGTGATTCTGATATATATACAGGATTAATAAGAGCTACAAAATGGCCCATTGTCTACATTGTCTCAAATTTAGTTCGTGACCAACCAAATAGCGAGGTCTTATTTTATGAACAAACTATGGCTACATATAGGGAGCCACATTGAGCATAAGAAATTTGAATTCATGTTTTTTGCTAGAAACTATGATACCCATCAGAGCAGCACAATTTTCCAATGAAGCCCACTATACGTGCGGCTGAATTCAAGACTAGAAGTACCAAAGTCCTGGAAGAAAATCAGGTGAATTAATGATACCACTAATCAAATAAGCATACAAACTAACCCAAATCTTCTTCTTCTACCGAGACAATGTCTTCTCTGTGGTTCTGCTGGTTCGTGATGGTCCCCTGGTCTCGGTCCCTCTCCGGCGATTTCTGTCCGACTAACTTGCCAGAAAACGGGAGGGTGGCACGGACGGGTTTTGGGAAATGAACGCGCTTGAGGGTCGAACAAGGACGGACTTTTGGCGACAGTGGGAGTTGTACGACTTCTGCTGAATGGGAATGACAAAAGATGGATGATGAGAGGACGCTAATGGACGCCATTGTTGCACTGAGAGAGAGAGAGAGGGGCTTATCCGATTCTGGTGAACACAACAGCGTCCGTGATCGAGAGTGACGTAGCGTGGGAGTGACGACAATATTGTCCTGAAAGCCGGGACCACTGCACGGTGGTGCATCGGGTCCTTCGTTAGATTATTGGCTGAACATTTTAGATATTTTAACGTATGAATATGTTCTTTTAACTAAGAATATGACAATTTGTTAAAATTTTATTTAACTTTAAGAAAAATGTCAATACTTACAACTGAGTGTTTTCTTAGAGGATGGGTAAGATGGATTATTTGTTGTCACAGGTTCGTCTAGTCACATGTCATCGGCAGTTAACTCAACGCATTTAGATATTTTTTTGTCCTATGGATGAAGATATTTGATTGCACCACAATTGCAAGGTTGGCCCGATAGGCATGTAGAAGGATACATGTGTCATCACATTATGCAAGTCACAATTGTATAGACAGTTATTGGTGTTGGCTTCCTCAAAGAAAGATAATGAATTCTCAGATCATCGTCCAGTCTCGATATCCTTACTGAGACGAGGAGCAATTAGGTTGATTCCAATGCGTGATTTAATAGCATGATTATGGAAGCGTTCGATTGCACATAAGCCAAAGGTAGTCACAGTGACTAACGTAGTCCCAACGTGAAAAGTAGCATCTTATGAGTTGGAAGAACCGTCAATATACCATGGGAGATAGGGTACCGACAACGTGGATGGAGGTTGCTTTGAGTGATGAGAAGAAATGCTTCACATATAATGTCAAGTTCTTAGACGATGTCATGTGATACACGTGTAGTGCGGATTATCAGTTCTTGATCACATGTTAAGTTCTAGTGGTTGTTTTTAGTGATGTGGTGTGTCACACTTTCAAATAGAAAGCAAGTGCCTGGTAGATAGATGCAACTCTTTGATCACATCATACCTCGAGTGTGTCATCGAACTTTCTTGGCCAACTCAAGTACTTCGAGATGTCGAGTGAATGGTAGTAGCTCAAGAGTTTATGCCTAACACCCTCCAACCTTCTAGAGAACCACATTCATGTTAGGGATTTCGAAGGAAGTCATTTTGGATTACGGAGTAAGTGGATACAGGAATGAGCTTGAATTGGATTTGGTTTTACACGGGGACGGAGACAAAGACGTTACTGAGGATGACAATGATTTTGGATGAAGGAGAATGTAATCCTTTGTTTGCGAATACATTGCCTATTTTTTTTTTGTTTTATCTTGATGCCACTCTCAAATATAATTATTGTATGCTTTAAGTTTCATTAAATTTATATATTTATATGTTACGATATCGTTTTATGGAATGACCTACCATTGGGGATCAATTTTATCTTTTGAAGGAAGGAATTCTTCAAACTTAAAGCAAAAGCAAAGGCAACTGCTTTCGGACTTTTGAGTTCTAAAAGTTAGCTCTCATCATTTGTCACCTTGGGACTTGATCACATCTTGGTTCCAATCTAAAAAAAAAATTGATGGAACTCTGTGCCAAGGTGCGAACGAAAGTCACTGTGCTGGGAATGACATGTTTTCTTGGAAAGCATGCCCCCCATATTCAAGAACTTTCTGCCTTCTCCTCAACTATTTCAACAACATGGCCTAGCCCAGCTTCCCAATCAAAACCATGTATTTTTACATATATTGGATCAACCCGAAATTGACTCGAACCTGGTCGGGTCTGGGTTTGAAGAATATGACCCAAACAAAAATTCGGCCATTTTCGACCGGGACCAGAAGTGATCCGATCTGATGACCCCATTTGCTAGCTCTACCTCAAATGTGTTCTGTTTTTATTTTCCATTGGCGAAATCTTTATATAGGGGGGTCAATGGCTTTGGGTTTGTATATCAAACCAATATAAACCTATTCAACTGAGATAACAAATAAGTCAAGACCCGATCAGTAACTGAAACCATATGATTCCTATTTTGTACCCAAATCTATCAGAAAACGGAAGTGTGTTAGCTCAATTATATTATTTCAATTTCGAATAGACATTGGTTTTGGTCTAAATATTACAGTTCATTGCTACCGACTTTCAATGATGTTTATGTACAATAATATATGATATATACTAAATATGTTTGTGGCAGAAATAAAGATGCTCATATAAATGTGTAGTTTATATAAGAAAAAATTGTACACGTAATGAGGCTATTAAAAGCAAATCAAGAGTGTCACTTTGATAAGAAAATCAAGAAAAATTATTTAAGATAGTTTTAACATATGAAAAGGCGACCAATGGAAGCTCGGTATAAGAAAATTATATGGTGAAATTGTTAAAAAAAAAGAGAAAGACCATAAAAATGTTGAAAGTAAACAATAAAGAATGAATTTGCTTGTGATTGAGCACTATGAAAACAAATAATCCATGTAGCCAACCCTATTTAGTGTAAAAAAAAGGTTTAGCTGTTGTTTGTTTACAGTAGCGCTAGATCCCATCCATGCATTGGATTGACATGAAGGCACTCACTCCAATGAAAATTGATTAAAACTACCTACAGGAGGGCCCTAATTCACTTGCTAAGTTGGTTTCTGACAAAAGGTCGCGAGTTCGATAACCGAGTGTGCATCTGATATTGATCTCCCACCACCAACTTGCCTTTCAAAAAGGGAAAAAAATCCGGTTCGAATTTTAGTTTTTTTGGGGGCGGTTTAGGATCGAAAGAAAAAGGAAAGAAAGTATAAGAAAAAAAGAGAAAATTGAAATTAAGCTGATGGTAGTAGAGGTGACCTACTTGATGGGCACCGCTCACCTTGGAAGCTTTAAGTTGGCCTTCACCACTCTCCTAAATACTTTCATTTATGCAGTGTTTGGCTGAATTGGATGGGGCTTTTGATCATCACCTGTTGCCATTAAGGCACAGTACCAACGGATACTAAGAATGTAAATGTATCGGGCTCAGTTTGGACAGAACTTCATTCATCAAAATAGAGGGCAAAATAGATTCCATGCCAAATAACCTATGAAGCACCGGAACTTCTCTACGGGGAGGTTTCTCATTTTCATACATGGAAACGTTTTCCTCGAGTTTCCTGTTTCTGATAAACGTTGATCGAAGTTTCTCGTTTTTGGAAAACGTTTCCTCTCTAAAACTGAAAATAAAAAAAGCTAACCGTCAAGTTTTCTCTCTTTTAATCTAAAACCCTACACTGTCGTCTTTCTCTCTCTCTCTCTCTCTCTAAATCCAAAACCCCACCTCCGCTCCACTGCTATCATTTTTACAATAGCCTTTGCAATGGAAGAGAATCAAAGTTTCTATTTCCTGACGAAGAGATGGACGCAATTCCTAACAATGATGCTTAAAAGTGTATTTTTAAAGATTTGTTACTTTAAAGCAATTAGATTTTAAATACATTATTCAAAGTGCTTTTATGTTTCATTTGTTATATATATATATATATTGACATTTCTTGTTTTCTAAGTTTTGAAGATTTCCCGTGCCTCGTTTTCGTTTATGTACAACATAGCAGATAACAAAGGCCACACTCTATAATCGTGAAAATTCGCTACCAAAATCTGCTAAATACGTCTGAAAAGGTAAAACATAAACCCAATTAGTATTTGGATATGGATCTGATGTTGAATCCAATCAAAGAGATTCCAAATTGGATCGGGCATCGGATATGATTTGACCAATTGACATCCTCAACGGTAAGAAGCATCGGATTCTTTTCTTCATTATCTCGTGTTTTAGGTAGCACGATCTGTAGCCACCTTTGTTGACTTTCAGTTGGCTCCGTTTCCTTCTTCCTATCACTAATTGCTAAATGGTTCGTGTCGTTGAAATGAGATACAGGTACTAACTGTGTCATTAAGAAAAAAAGCACAGTATGCGCAAAGGAACGGCCAATTATGTAATTAAATTGCAATTGAACGGTATGTAACAAAAATAGAAGGCCAAGTGAATGGTCACATGTGATTCTTCTTATGACACTGGGATACGTCATATAGCTAGTGTTTCCTATGTGACACGGTGGGGAGGTATCTGACACCAAGTTAACAAAGATCATGGCAAGTGGAACTCAGGCTTTCCTCAAGCAAGATTGCACTTCAACAAGCAAGCTACCATGTAAGAAACAAGCTATTATAATATGACCTGTTTTTCTGGTTTTCAGGTCTTTGAAGGAAGTGACAGTTCTTGTCTTTTCGGGTTTGTCCTTGTGTCATGTTATTTGAGTTTATATAAGAAACAAGCTACTATATATGACCTGTTTTTTGTCACAATGAGAGATCAATCCGAACTTGGACATGACCTGTTTTCCGTCACTGATTGCAAAAGTATAATTTATAAATTATATAAATATTTAAAAATAATAAAGAATAATGTTATTAGATTCATTTTTATATTCAAAAGTAATTATCATCCGAAAAATAATTATCGAGCACGAGTCACGCTTTAAACACGTTCTTGTCCCTTACATCTTGCCGTAGTCGCTCTGGTTGGCGTTGGCTTAGCCATGGCGAGGAGGAGAAATTTGCCTCTATTTCGACGTATTTCTTAATTGAATGGAATGGAAACGAGAGAGAGAAGGTTACCGTTGTCTTGGTGGGGACACCCCCACTGACGTCCTAAATTGGACGCTTGTCTCCCTTCACACACCTCTCTTTCTTCTCATTCTTTACCTCCCCTCTCTCTATCTTCCCAGATTCTCTCTCTCTCTTTCTCACTCTCTCACCGTTTTCGGCCAGCCTACCATTCATTTTTCCGGCAATGGGTTTTCCCGGCATCTGCAATTCACTCCAAACTTAAAAGGGCACTACCACCACCAAATAAAATAAAGGAGAAAGAGCAGCACAGAAAAGCAACGCCATCATCTCACATTTTGTCGGTCTGTCCACATTTCCGCAGTTACCTTTTCTCTGCTTTTTTCATTCCATTGGATTGAACCGGAAAAGCATCGATACACCGGGAAATAGAAATCCGGTCTCATTTCGTTCTTGCCAGGATGCAGCAGCAGGACAGTGGCTCCCTTTCCCTTATCCTTCTCGCGGCATTGATCTTGTTCTCCGCAGCCGGAATCCATGGCGAGAAGCAGAAGAAGACGGAGTTCGATCTCAGCTCTCTGACGTTAGGCAGGCTCAAGCTCCTCGGAGATGCCCACGTCAAGAACGGGACCCTCGCGCTCACCCGGGAGCTCCCCGTGCCGTACTCCGCCGCCGGGCGCGCTCTCTACGCCGAGCCCGTGCGCCTCGTCGACCCCGTGACTCGAGTGCGCGCCTCCTTTGCAACCACATTCGCTTTCTCGATTTCGAACCTCAATCCTTCTTCAATCGGCGGTGGGCTGGCATTCGTACTCGCCGCCGATGACCGGACTCTCGGTGACCCCGGTGGGTACCTCGGTCTTCTTTCGTCTCTCGATCCTCCTGCACCTTCGATCGTCGCCGTTGAGTTCGACACGTGTATGGATGTTGGGTTCGGAGATATCAATGGCAACCACGTGGGTCTAGATTTGGGGTCGCTTGCCTCCACCGCCGTCGCGGATCTCGACCCGCTCGGCGTTGAGCTGAAGTCCGGGGACGTCGTTAATGCCTGGATCGATTACGACGGCCGGACGTCGATCCTTGCCGTTGCTGTTTCGTACTCCACCGTTCGGCCAATGGAAGCTATCTTCTCCGTCCATGTAGACATTTCCGCTCATTTCCGCCGGGACGTCGCCTTCGTTGGGTTCTCTGGCTCCACTCAGGGTAGCACAGAGACACACACTATTCAATGGTGGAGCTTCTCCTCTTCTCTCCCTTCTTCTTCAATGCCGCCGCCGTCTTTACCTCCTCCTCCACCGCCACCAACGGATACTTTTCAGGCCCCACCAACTACCGGTACCGGCACAAGCACGACGACCAACTACCCTCCTCCATCTTCAACAGCTAATTCTTCTTCTTCGCCTTCGCCGACTCCGCAGCCAGAACGAACCACCGGTTCTTCCAAGCCGAAACCGGGGACCGTCGCGGGAGTGGTAACTGCGGGGGCGTTCTTGCTCGTCGTCTGCGCGGCGGCACTTGTTGTATGGTTTAGAATCCGGACCGTCCGGTTGGGAGGTGAGATGGCCGAGATTCCGGCGTCCGAGATGGTTAGAGCACCCCGAGAGTTTAGCTACCGGTGTCTGAAATTGGCGACGAGGAACTTCGATTCCGGACGGATAATTGGGCACGGTGCCTTTGGGACCGTGTACAAGGGGGTCATTGCCGAGACGGGCGCAGTGGTGGCGGTGAAACGGTGCAGTAATGCAAGTAGCGGTCAAGGGAAGGCGGAGTTCTTGTCAGAGCTGTCAATCATCGGCGCTCTCCGGCATCGGAATTTGGTACAGCTTATTGGTTGGTGCCACCAGAAGGGAGAGATTCTCTTGGTCTATGAGTTCATGCCCAATGGTAGTCTCGACAAGGCGCTATTCCGGCCGGCTCCGGCACTCCCGTGGCGCCACCGGCATCGCATCCTCACCGGCGTCGCCTCTGCCCTTGCCTACCTCCACGACGAGTGCGAAAAGCAAGTGATCCACCGCGACGTCAAGGCCAGCAACGTAATGCTCGACGAATTCTTCAACGCGAAGCTCGGCGACTTCGGCCTTGCCCGGCAGATCGAGCACGACAAGTCGCCGGACGCCACCATCGCTGCTGGCACGATGGGGTACCTTGCGCCCGAGTACGTCCTCTCTGGCCGGGCCACCGATAAAACGGACGTGTTCAGCTTCGGTGCAGTGGCCCTCGAAGTTGCCTGCGGCCGGCGGCCCATAGAGAAGACGGTGGTGAACTTGGTAGAATGGGTGTGGGGTCTCCACCGCGACGGCCGGCTTCTCGATGCCGCCGACATGAGGCTTTCCGGCGATTTCGACGAAGAAGAGATGAGAAGGGTTCTCCTCGTCGGTTTGATCTGCTCACACCCTGATCCTCTCCACCGTCCATCCATGAGGAATGTGGTGCAGATGCTGAGTGACAACGCTCCTCTGCCGCCTGTGCCGAGGTCGAGGCCCAGCATGAGTTTTAACTCCAATTTGTTCATGAATTTGCAGGAAGATAGCGAGACGGACTACCATGGAATCGCCGTCTCGACTTCTTCCTCTGAAGCATCCGTCAATGGTGGCCGGCTTGAAGTGTGAGCAGTTTGGTTGATGCTTTGTGTTTATTTAGAGATAATTATTTTATGTATATAACACCGCTATTACATTTTAATTACATCGACAATTGCATTGATTGATAAACAGCCATGAAAGAGAAAGATCGTAGCTTGTTGATCGTCGTCGGCTTCTTCTTTGTAAATATCTTCGTTCATCTTCATGCTCGAGTTTTTCTGCACAACGTCTGTAAATTCTTTCCAGTGGGGCGCTTTTGGTTCAAGTTCGGTTTGTTAGGTTGTTTAAATCGACTAAAGCGTGAACTGACCGTGAGCAGAGCTAGACGAGGTGGAACTCATGCTGCTTGTTGAAGTTGAATTACATTTCCGCAAATAGATCAGTAAAATAATACAAATTTGAATTTAGAATAAGCCAAACTTTTCATAGCATTTCCTTGTAAATTGAAATATACCCATTCAATTGCTTGGGACGATTATAGTTCCTAATATATATTCGTACATAATGTTCTATACAGTTAACTAAACAAGCTTATGCCACTTTAGTAGTTCCAAACACTTTTTTTGTTTAGCGGGGCACTGAACATGACAAGAAGGGAAGGGGACGGTA
The DNA here is from genome assembly GCA_036023115.1 of Brasenia schreberi. Taxonomy (NCBI): domain Eukaryota; kingdom Viridiplantae; phylum Streptophyta; class Magnoliopsida; order Nymphaeales; family Cabombaceae; genus Brasenia; species Brasenia schreberi. Next base: position 9,830,745 of record JAYKKT010000057.1, on the reverse strand, counting down.
GGGATGGTTTGGCTGCCTTTGATTGGACTTTTGGCTTGCGTGTTGTCTGCAATGCTTTAGTTTGGATTGGTGTCTTTGTCAATTTCCTCATGCATAGATAGGTGTCTTTGACGTATTATTAATGATAATTCACTTGAGAGAGATGAGTTTGATATGTATATATATGTATATATATATATGTATATATATATGTATATATATATATATATAATAAAACAACAATTAAGCATTTCTTTCATATGGGATCGGTTACACGAATTATTTGTTTCCACATAGTCCTATCATAATTAAAGAATTCATGATAGATAAGCCTCACAGAGATTTTATTCATGATAGAAGTCTCACAAAATTTTATGGTGACTCTCGAAAGCTATATATATATATATATATATATATATATATATATATATATATATATAAAGAAAAAGTGAATTTGACACCTACTTATTCATTGCTTTCTAAGAACATAATTTTATATATTTTTAGAGTTTGCAAAAAAGATAACAATCTTATTACATTTATTATATATATATATATATTAAAACATAATGACTTGTGATATGTTCACTCATGTGTACTTATTTTTTTGATGGTGGCACGATTGTAATTAAATTTTTTAATAGATTTTAGAAAAGCACGAAAAATATTGTTATCACATTCATGCAGTCAAAAGTATCACTCTCTTTCTATTTGTCTACACACACATATATATAATATTAAAACATGATAACTTCTCATATGCTCACTCATGTGTACTTATTTTTTTAATGGTGACATGATTGTAATTTAAAATTTTTTAACGAACATTAGAAAAATACAAAAAAATATTGTAATCACATTCATGCCATCAACTTTTCTCTCCCTCTCTCTATACGTGTGTGAGAGAGAGAGACAATTTGGCTTAAGAAAAGGTTAAGATTGTATGGTGGTGGAACGTCGTAATACTTTTATATATATAACATATATATAACACACACACATATATATAAGAGAACTTTTGCAAAAGTCCGAGCAATGAATGTGTGCATTGATACAACGGTTGTCTTCTATTAATTAATTTTGTTACAGTTGGGCCGATTGAGATAACATTTCTAACCTATTGTTATTCAATATTTAAGATTCACCTTCACTAAAAGGGCCTTGGAATCGCAGTCCTGTCAGTGGCGCTTGACTCACAGGATGAAGGTCAAGAGTTCAATAGCGGAGGTATACATAACCAGCTTCGGCCTCCCCATTGTGTAGCGAAAAGAAAGAGGCACCTTAAGATCTTAACTTCACCGGAGTCCTTCCTAACATTTAATTAAGGTTCGTTAGAGGATGTGATGCGAGGACTTTCGAAGAGGCCGCCTCCATATACTATTCTTGGTAAGCATGATTGTTAGTCGCAACCACTCTTTCTTTCACAGCCAAAGAAGAAAATAATTTGCACCGAGAACTTTAGTTCAACGGTGGGGTGCTCTAGCACCGTCGCTGCTGCTGGGGAGTTCAACTCCGGGACGGTGTGTGTCAGACTTCGATCTCCTCTTGTAACAAAAAAAAGAAAAGGATTCCAAGCCTTCCTCCACTATGGCCAGCAATCCCCTGTATTATTGTTGAAAAGTCTCACCTCCTATAAAGGAACCGACACTAAGAGCATATTATATAGTCCACTACTTGCACATGAAGTTGTGATGCTGAGGGAGCTCATTCGCTAGTGTTAAAGTTCTGTTGGATCTTTTAAAGAGAATTTGATTTTGCCATTATTAACGCATCGATGTTTGTTGGAACTTGAACGTGCTATGTTAGTGGAATGTGAAGATTTATCAAGTTATCTCGCTCGTCGTTTAGGTCTAAGATTCCCGACGGGAAATGTTTATGACCAATTTTCCGATCTAATGAGTTAAGGGCAGTCATTTGGCCCCGTATCCTATGATATGAATAACAATTTCAAACACGAAAATAAAGAAGAAAAAAGAGAAGAAGATCGGACAGTGTCCATTGAATCACATTTTTGTTTTCGAAATGCATAAGCCATTAATGGTTGCTGACAGAAGCAGATTAAACATCACCAATTTGGAACTGGCGGGCAATTCCAACTGGAACAAACCAGGATAGAAACCGCAGTGTAACCGGATCCGAGACCGGAGACCACCAAATTCGGTTCTGTTCCACCTTTCATAAAACCAAAACTTGAACGGAGTTTCAAATTGCTCATTCCATCTTTCAATTTTATTAAATTTCAAAATTGCAACTTTTTCTTTTTGGTTTCAGACGGCTTACCAACAATTCCACACCGACTTTGCCTAAATCTGACAGTGACACTCATCCTGGCAGTAGTGATCCTTCATTTGAGTTCTCTTTGTATTTGCTTTCAAAGCATATAAAATTGAAACAGACCTTTTTCAATAAGATTTAAACTGTTGGTGAAGAGTTTAATACCCCGAAAAAGGGTGGCATCACGATTCCCATCTTCTAAACAAGATCGTACCCGTTGATTTCCATATCCTTGTAGTGCTTTCAATACAATGGGATGGCTCAGATCTTGTCCTAGATCACCTGACGTATGACAGGATGCTCCAATACCTGAGACGATCATCTCTAAATGGCATTGGTCATGCCATCTTGTTATAATCTATACAACAATATCTCCTCCTCCTCCAGCATAAAAACTGAGCAACAAATCAAAGAACAACTTTGATTAGCTGTTTGATCGAGTCACAAATCCTGCTTCGATTCACCTTCCATCGCAATCAGTTATTGCTCTTTGAAGAGTTCACTGCCGATGATCATTCTTCTGATTTCGCTAGTTCCAGCACCAATTTCAAACAGTTTTGCATCCTGCAATAGACGGCCGGTTGGATATTCATTGACGTATCCATTTCCACCCAAACACTCAATCACATGTGTAAACACCCAAAATTTTAAAATCTTTTCAAAAACTCCGGAATTTCGAAAACCAGTTTAAAACCTTATGAACCTTTAAATTCAAAAACCCCAAATTTTAAATTTTAAACCTTTTGGGAAATACTTTAAAATAAATGTTTTAAATTTGAGTTAAAACAACCCATGAGTTTCGAAGCAGGCAAAAACCCAATCTGAAGCCTCGATCCCCGGAAAGAAGATAAAGTTTAAAATCATCAATCAAGATAGGGGATCAAGCTCAATCATATTTGAATCTCACCAAGAGCATGAAGCGCAAGCCAATTCCGAACCAATACATGGCCGGATGAAAGCACATTTTACCAAATGACATGATGTAAGGCATCTAATTCAAGTCAAGGACAGGATGTATACTTCATCAAATGCAAGATCAAAGCAAGGCCGAGTGGATCAAGCTCAAGCAGATTCGAATCTCATCACGACAAAGCCCAATTCCATATGAAGTCAAGGGAGAATCGAGCTTGCCAAAGACCCTATCAAGCTCATCAATTCAATATAGAGCTAGAATGGGACTTAAGGCCGTGATCATCAAGAAGAAGTCAAGCCGTATGCACTCAACATCAAAGAGGAGCTAAATCAAATCAAGAAGCAAATTCAAGTTGGTCGAAATTCAAAGAACCCAGCCCAACAAAATGTATTGTATCAATTGTAAAGTTGGCTAGGACCAGCCATATGATCTAGGGCTGCACCAAGCCTAAAACCGTGGCACCTGGGCTGGTCTAGGTCAACATTTGGGGGACCACGTGGGCTGGATCAAATGGATCCAAAGTGGATCAAGAGTCAAGCCAACCCATCCCATAGAAAAGGCTAGAACCAGCCCTCCCTGCCTATAAAAAGGGGCTAAGGTGGGGCAAGTTCTTCATGCTTGGAGATTAGAGAGGCTCTAAACTTTGAGGAATTAAGAGCTAAGAGCTAGACTTAGGGGAAAGCCATTCCAGCCAAGGTAGGTCATGCACTTCATGTGGGGTGAAGAAAAGGTGAGTGCTAGATAGGTGAGAGGTGAGAGGTGAGATAGAAGAAGGAAGGAGGATTGGTGGTCGGATTCACTCTTGAATTCCGGCCACCCTTGCAAAATCGTGTAAGTGTTCATTCTTTTCAATTTAAATTTGTTCTCCATTATTTCAATTCATCAAATGGGGTTGTATTAATGGAGTTTCATCTCCCCCCAAGTTGTAATAATTTAGAGTTACTGTAAATTTCATTTGATAGATGAAACACCATTAACACACACTTGTACTGTAATTGTTTGATTATGCTCCTACTCCAATATATGCTATAAACCCTTTATACTTCTAATCCCTTCTATGCTTAAGCTATAAAATACTTTCAATTCCTTTACATTTCAGCAATTTAAATTTGAAGTAGAGTTGTTGCAATTTGCTTTGGTGTGAGTTTTGCATTTGTACGTATTCTCTACAAAAACTGAAACCCGTTTTCTGTATCTCTGATTGCCGTATTTTTAATTTCTTACTTCGTGATCCAAATGTACTGAAATTTTAGGAGCATTCTCTGCACATACAAGGGTCTTAGAAATAAAATTTTTAAGAATTTTAGGACCGTGCAACCCCATAATAAAGTTGGATAAAGATCGGATAAAAAAATTGTTTACTATTTGCAAAGTAATTTTCTCTTTAATAGAGGTGGGGTTTCTATCCTATAACTCTATCTACAGATAGCCAAATTGCTTGATTTTTGATGCATTGAAAAGCTAACATCCATAGCTTTCCAACAACATCAAAATCATCAAAATCAGATTCAGGTTGTTGAGATACAGGCTCGTCTTTGAGTCTCTATATTTTTGGGACTGAACTGTTCCGAGCTAATGAGTAAGTCTTTTTGAAACATTTAATTTTGATTCAATACCTTTCCAAATTTAGATTTGTAAAATGTCGTGGGTTCTTCACACTGCCAGCTTGATCTGCTAAAAGTTTGATGATTTTTTGAGACCTGTAGCATGTCTAGATACATTCTAGAAATAAGCCCTGAAAACAAGATACTCTGTTTTTCAGGCTTGTTCATTTCTAGTATTGAATCAAAATGCACAATCAAAATCTTTCAAAACACCTGTTATTCACCTAAAATGGAGTTACACTTGTTTCAAAATTGAAGTTTCTAAGCGCTTAAACCGACCCTTGAGCATCAGTTGAAGAAGGTTTAAGTAAAAAGAGTTTGCTTGCCTACAATCGCCAAAAAAGTCTAAAACTTTTAAAAAACATTTGCTAGTTTTGTAAACTAGCTAGCATGCTCGCACAAGTGTAGATATGGAAAGTTTCATTTCAAGTTTTCATAAACTTCGGAGTGAAAATTTTCATGTCTACAACCTGCAAACACAATGAAAAAGATGGAAACACTTCCTCAAACATGCTTATCCAAAATGTAAAGGGAATTGATAAGGAACACATAATATGTTTAGTTACCGCAACCATTGTGCACTACCTTGTGTCATATTAGCATTTAAAACCATGATTTCTTGTTATCTTTCAACCCTTTCAATGCCTTCCTCTACCTACCTCTTTTTAAAGTGTTCATCATGGAATTTACTCCTAAACAAGGTCCAAAAGAGCAGAACATTCTATTAGGAATCAAATGGAGTCGTGCAAAGATAGAAATGCTTTCTAGGTAGGCAAGTTATCATATAAAAGGCAGATTGAATATATTCTCTAGGAATAAACAGATCTAGTTTCATTCCACCAGTGTGTTCCCCTAAATGGTGCCACGGGTAGCAGCATACGTCTTTCCTCACATGTTGAATGAACTTGGTCTTTGAAAATGACAGTCTAGTGAAGCCTCGATCATTTGGGCACACTGCTTTAAGCCAATATTAACCATGCACACTTGCCATCTTGAGGCATGAAATGGTGTTCTCGAATATCTAGATCGATTAAAAACGCCAAGTAGAACATGAAACTTTATATGCGTCATTGAGGTTTGCTGAGCAGGCAAGGAAAACCAGACGACCTTGAGAATGCTGAAATGGCTGCAACAGAAGAGATGTGTTACCGGTAAAACAGAAAATGTTGACAACACTATCTGTCGCAAACAGAACTCCAACAAGAAACGCTTTCCTTGAACTGTAAACAACAAACCATGATTTATCTAAAGAACAATCACCAAAGATATGACTAGAACTGACAAAGGGAGGAAATATGGAGAGATGAGTGACCTGTTTTTAGGTATCATCGAAGAGGAGAGTCGTCGTTGAGTAATTGCTGAGGAAGCCCAGCCCCTGTTTCTTCTTCCCAGTCAACGGACGGATAACCCTCAAAGAAGCGATTCGCTGCATCTTTTCTTGTATGGGCAGTCTTCTTTTCTCCCAAAAACTTGGGATTTCCTGAGAAGAAACACTTGGTATGCGGAGTTCTGTATGCTTTGTTATAATGGGAATCAAAATCAATATTTGGCTTCTGATTTTCTTTCGGACAAGGAGGCGGCAGATGAGCGATATTACACGCAAAACATCACACGGCCATGCAACTCGTAGGACAGGGTTGGAATCTCCTGTCGTATCTGGTGGAAGGGTAGTTAACCGATTCGGGAACACGACGCCTGGGTGACAATCTATGAGTTTGCACTTCGTTCGCATCTTAGTGACACGAAAATGATTACGCACTTCTTTCTTTCCCAAGTATTTTCATGCCACCGGTCCTATTTGTTTCATTATCGTTTTATGTGACCTTCCTATCTTGCCAAACATATACTTTATTTACAGAATACAATGTCTAATTCGAGATTAAAGCTGCAACTGCAAGTGAATGCAAATCCAGATAAACACACTTGGGCTGGGGCTTGACCCTTGGGCCCTGGATATGGGGTGAAAAAACTAAATTGAAAGTTTACATTCATTTCTGCCATTTGGTGAATCATGGATTTTTCAGGCATGGCAATTCTGAATTTAGTCAGGGACAAAGTTAAGGATGAAGATGTAAGCAGACCTGCATAGGGGTAGGGCAGGCGAGCCGGGCTTGTCATGTGGTCGAGGTCGGGTTTAGGGTAGACTCACCCCTACTTGTCATAGAGTACCAAGTTATGTAGGTACTTTAAGTCGTGCAGTTGAATACATATAAAGAGGGGTTGAGGAAGGTGATCCATCTTGAGCCCTAGAATGAATGTTCCATGCGATCATAATAGTCGAATGAAAATCTTACCGGCGTTACATATTAAACTTGATTCAAGATTAAGTTTATAATTACAACATGTTTCTCAAACAATTGCCGGACCGGTGCAAGCTGGGTCAGCCCACTTTGGGGGTAAAGCTCACTCAGTGCTGGTTTGTTTGATTCTCAATACTTAAGGGGAGAAACAGTGCTGCCTCAAAATATACAAAAATCCTTGCTTCTTCGTATAATACAAGTGCTTTGTAGACGTGAAATACATATGTATACTCACTTGAAATACAAGTATGCCTCACCTAAAACAAATCCTCGGTTCACCACTGATGAAAAGTGGTGAACCACTTGAACCAAGCCATGGTTAGCCCAAACTCATTAAAATATGGCCATCGAAACCCTTGGTTGTGTCCACTACTGGTTAAGTTGCTTTGCTTCTAGGCTCAACCATGAACTCGACCAATTATAATCACATCTCAATTTCAGAGAACCAAACCGAACCATTACAAGTTACAAAACTGAACCAAACTACACTAACAGTTCTAGGCCTATATATAGTTCATGATTTAACATGGTAATTTATGTATGCAGTCAATCACATGATGAAACGAATAAGTAAATCATATGATAAGTTGTTCCAGTAGGCAACATGTGGGTGCGCTCAATTGCAACGAATACAGTCGGTGCACCCACTTACAATGTGCGGGCACATAAGCCAGTTCAACTTTATCATGATCAGAAATATATATATGTATATAATATACCAATTCAAAAGTACATCTGATTACATAAATAAGATGGTAGATATTTAAATTCAGAAAATAACTTTTTATGTATTAAATTTAAAAAAATAGAAGGTATATTTATATGTTTTTATTTTTTGACTTTAAATCTCCATATAAATTTAGTACATAACATTGATTATACGTAATGCAACCAAACACCAATTCTATTTCTCTCTTTCCACATACACACACACACACACACACACACACACACACATATATATATATATATATATATATATATATATATATATATAAACAAAGAAAACCAGAACTGAGAGAGCTTTACGCATAATGAGCCCATGCGTAATGCAACCAAACACCAATTCTATTTCTCTCTTTCCACACACACACACACACACACATATATATATATATAAACAAGGAAAACCAGAACTGAGAGAGCTTTACGCATAATGAGCCCATGCGACTCGGACAGGCAGGCTGCGGTCGTTGACATTAAAATGTTTCCCTCAAGAAAACTAAAACATTAAAATGTAAATTTTACATTTAAACTACTGAAAATGGCTTCAAAAACTGGAAAAAGAAATTTGTTAAATCCGGGATCTTTGTGACACAACGGAACCCAGCCCGTGGGCTTGGGCGGTTGGGCCAACTGAACCTGACCGAACCGTTCGTCAAGTCAAGCACACAAGGAAGGTGAAGCCTTGACCAACTAGCTAATTTTTTGCTTGCTAGAAAACGAAGATCAACGAAAGGATCACACAGGGAAAAACGATAAAAGAAACAAAAGAAAAGGGATTTCGGAATGTGCTGCGACGAGAAGCGCACGAGGTCTCCTTCTGATTCCGGGTCTTCCTCTTCTTTTTCCCAATTCAGATCTTGACGTTCGATCTATCGGAAAGCAGAAAGCGGAGGATCAAGTAAAGGAGGTACAGCCAATTGAACGGATCTCTCTCTCTCTCTCTCTCTCTCTCTCTCTCTCTCTCTCTCTCTCTCTCCTTGCTTTTTTTTTACTATGGCCCCCTTTCCGTTTTGGATTTTGATTTCCCCCTTTTGCGTTCTTTGATTCTTGATCTGTTTGTCCCGTTATATGTGAAAATTTGCGATTTTTTTCGTTGAATCGCGGGCTGTTGGGTTTTTCCCCCAGTTTGTAAATTTACCGAATTCGTCAATCGTTGAACTTCGTCGATCTGTTATTTCGATCCGTATTTGGTGATCTGTGTTGTCCTGAAGTTGAAAGATTGTTGTTGCAGTGATATGTGATGCTTGGATCAATGTGGGGAGTCCCTTTCTTTTGAATATAGTTTTGTTTGATGGGCGAATGGTGTAGATCCTAGCTATATATACGGGTAGTACCGGAGTTTATGCACCTGAAATAGAACAAGCTTCTGCATCTGAGCTGCTCTATTGGTTGATGTTGGTCGTCGGAAGTTTCGTCATGTTCCATGTGGTTTAACAAAAGGCTTTACTCTTTATGCGATCAAAATGTGGGGAATGGGCGCTGGACCGATTCAGCTGTGTTGGCTCCAGAACAATGGGGCACGTTAGGTTTTCAAGTTGTATTTACTATTCGGTTTGTTATTTGAAATACATCGCCTAGTGTTTGAACTTACCGCACATTCCTGCTAGACCTGAGTTCCTAGTGTCATGTCCAGGTTGAGATGTCTTTAAGAGGTTAAGATGCCAGTGATTTTCGCTTTGACCTAGAGTATTTTAACGAAAACGAAAACCAAAACCAAAACCAGTTCTTTTCCCACACCAGGTGGGTCGGGATAGATTGAGAGTATTCTATATGTGGAAGTAGCTGAATCGCTTGATTTCATGAGTTGAAATGCGGAAATTTTAGGGGCAAGCTTTAAACCATCCTAGCTGAGGCTCTATAGTTATTTGCCGATTGCATATATGACACAGTTAAACCATTATATTTAATGGACTCTTACCAATACACTGCAACCTTTCATTTTGTTTGACAATGCTATTTATGTCATTATGTGTCTATCTGGTTTGCTTCTTGCTCATGGATATAATCAAAATTTCGCATGTCTATTCCTGAAACATGGTTTGATTGGTGATTCAATAATGGGACTCCCACAATGAGTTCAATTTAGCTTGTATCAACTCAATTTTAGTCTGTTTGCTTTAACACAAGCTTTGACATTAGGAATATAAGTTCATTTTTAGCTTGTATATGTAGCATATAGAGCTTTTGTCATCTATATATAAGAAATAAATTAAGTAGGTGACGCAAATTCTGAACTTTGCTTTGGTGATTATAAGACAAAACAGGTCCAAATTGTTTATCGTTATAATAATGGTCCAGTAAATGATCTCAGTTGAAAACTTATTATGCAGTGGGTGTTCACTTGATCCCATATAGAGAGCTTTTAAATCTTCATACTAGCATAGTGGCTCCCGTGGATAAGCATCTTTCTGTCTCTCCTTAGGAAATAGTGTTAATATTGGTCTAGTATATAATCAAATCATGTGTTCACAGCAAGGTCAAAAGCAAGTGTTAATGATTCATTTGTTTGAAATTATGATTCTTCCAACGTAATTTAGTCTATGTTCTTCGTGAAGCATTATAGCAGTGTCACTAGGTGGGGTTTAGTGTGTCGCACGATACAAATGTGAGATGTGTATCGCCCGTATTGGCGATATGCTCCAGTCTTATAAAAACCAATCCTTTTTGGCAAGAGAGACTTCTTGCCTTGAAGGGTGACCTCCCAAGAATAGCAAACAAGGCCCATAAGAATAAACCATTTAAACAATTGCCTTCACCAACATACCAAATTACCAATTATGATCACATCCAACTTTGGTAGGTTGCACAACTATTTATGCTAGAGTTTGGCAACTCCAAGGGCAGCTCAATACTTGCTCCTCTAAATCCATGCTCTTCTTCACTGCTTGTTCTTGCTGCACCATTTTGACAATTAACCGTGTGTAAAATTATGTTCTGCTGCTGTCTTGAAGTAGGCATATCTTCATGCATTTTAGGAAACGCTATGTTCATGAACAGTGAGGTTACTACACGCCTCCTCCAAAATGTAAATTGATTCTCATGTACTTCACTCTTTTTCTGACAGACTCAATCATCATCTTGAATGAGATCAACATATTTGAGTGCTTTGCAAGTCCACTTTATAAGACTTCATGGACATTATGTAATGATATTTCCTAGGTTCTTTTGTCATAATAAGGTTGCCTACCACAAGGAAGATGCATCATTTAAAAATTTTCATCAACGTTATGGTTGTAGCATATAGATTATAATGTAGAATACTCCAATCTGCTGTTTAGGTGGCACAGCCTACTCATGCTCAACGTACTACACACTATAAATGATGTGATGTCATGCTGTCTTTTGGTTCTTACTTTGGGGTTAACATTTTAATTCTTAATTTCAGGTTGATAGAGGTGCTCTTTGCATTCTGCATGACAACGTTGAAATTAATTACTAATGACAGTTATATAAATAGAGAGTGAAAGTAACCTTTTTTGTCTGCTAAACCAATTATAACATTAAGATTGGCTTTTCGCTGTTATTGGGGTTGTAAGATGTAAATGGGATGTCTCAAGGGACATCGATAAGTATACTGCCTGAACTTATTCAAACGTGCAATGCTGTTCACCGATAGCAGTGCTCATACTACCACAAATAGCACGTGCATTTCCTCATCAAGGATTATGTGGTTGTGGTTTCAGTTTCAGAGTCTATGTTTCAATGTAACTTTCTTATGGAGAGTCCGTTCTTTATGATCACTTGGTATTTCATGTGGGAGATTTAAGCAATTACTTTTCATCTTGAAAAGTGTTTTACTTTAGCTGTGGCTCTGCACATTTGGATTAATATGGCAAGAAATATTGTGGACAATACACACAGTTAGATGGTAAATTCCTGGGTCCTTAAATTTGAATTGTCTGTCATGTGGAAGGTGTGGCATATTGACCATTTTTAGAACACTTAAGTTTCATATTCTGCCATTCCCAGACGTTGTTTAAAACATTAATTTTCCTGTCGTCCTTCCCATAGGAACTATGTTATCAAAATTTCTGTGTTGACCACTTAAAAGTAAATCATTGTGCTGATTTCTTTTGGTTCATATACTGTTTCTTACTAATCAGGATTATGCTGCAACTTCAAGAGTTGACATTTTAGTTCTCATTGAAGGGAAAAACCTGAGTCTGAGTCATTTATGCCTTCAAGAACCCACTGTACTCTTATGTTATTCTGGTTGGAATAGGCTGATCAATGTGGGACGTTTTATGGGTAATGGTCTTCATCATAATTAAATAGTTAATTACTTGAGATCCTTCTTGTTCCGTGAAACTACTACAACAACAACAACAACAACAACAACTACTACTACTACAACTAAGCCTTTTCCCATACTAGATGGGGTCGGCTACATGGATTCTTTGTTTTTTGTAGAATCCATGGTAAGTCCGACAATGTTTTACGCTGGCTATTGGAAGCCTAACGCAACCCTCCTCCTTTATTGGGGCTTGGGACTGGCCATGCAAGTCCCTTACATGGGCGGAGTTCTTCTTGTTCCATGAAAATTTGACTTAAATGCAAATGGCAAAGCGAAGAAATCTAGAGACTTAAGAACAGTTCTTTCTAGTATATCGTACTTCCTTCTTGTGGTTTCATTTGATTGTTGGTATAGTGTAGGATGATCTTTATTGTTAGCATCTTGTCTTCTTGATTGTAAGATGGTAGAATGGACTTGGAACATGAACTACTTCTATGTGTCTGCGTGCGTGTGCCTTTCCATACAAAGCAGCTGAGTGTTGATAAAATAAATCCAAGTCCAGAGTTACTTATGTTTCTTGTTTACATAGGGTAGCTGACTTAATATGTTGGAAACATAAAAATCTGGACCTAATCCTTCTTGTGGATCTCCCATTTGCATATTTTAGATTTAGAAGTCCTTTTAATGAAATCAGGTAGGGCAATATCCTCAATTCGCCTATCCAGAAAGAGAAGACAAGTGAAAGAATCACATGCCGATGCAAGATGCCAATGAGATCATGGGAATCTGAACTGACTAGCAGTGATAACTTCTAGATTGACAAACTCAAAACATGATGGGCGCCAAATGTGTCTGCACGTTGTAGATAATGCAATGAATACTAGATAATGTATTTATGAATATGATTTGCATATTGTATTCTTGTGCTTTCTGGATCTATTGTGGCTTTATTGTAATATGATTATTCATAGAATCTCTTAACTCAGTTAAACCTTTCACTGGTTGCTTCTTATAACAGAGTTCACATATGGTATACCCTTTTCCTTGAATGGCTTCTGTGATTCATAAATACTGGGCTGTTTCATTCTATATTGTAAGATACGAGGTGTAGAGGACCTGTATCATATGTGTATCATATTACATATCTTAGCAAAATTTTTGGATTTATTTTACTTTTTTAGAAAAGGTTATGATACATGTTCCATTGTTGAGCCTTTATGATGCAAGTTGCATTTATATACTTAGTGTAGTAATTGTTGCTACTTGTTGTCTGTGAATTCTGCAGGATGCAATAAATTCCTTGTGCTTGTTGGATCTCTTATTTGTGGCTTCATTTGAATATGATTTATTTCATGTTCTGTTTATGCAGCTCTCTCTCGTTCACGAGGATCTTGTGAATAAGTGGCCACTCTGTCAGAACAGTTCTGCTCCTTACCTCTAAGTAGTTGGTTGCGCTTATGAATGATTGCTACTACTACTGTGTTGATATTTAGGAGCTTTGATTCTAGATTACCTCAATTCTTCTTGTTTCTCGTTGGCTGAACATCTTTAACTGTGTTATAGTAGGAACATATGGCCGCAGAGACCAGTCCTCCTCCGAAGGGATTCAATTCGGGGCTTATCGTTTTGCTTGTTGTGGTCGGTGTCTTGCTGACTTTCATTGTTGCGAATGTTGTGCTTTATCTATATGCTCAGAAGAATGCACCACCAAAGAAGAAGAAGCCTGTTTCCAAGAAGAAAATGAAGAGAGAAAGGCTCAAGCAAGGTGTCTCAGCACCTGGAGAATAAATGCTTCACCTAATTTTAAGTTGTTGGAGTCACCACTGGGTAGCTAGGAAGCTCTGATGATCTGTGACGTCTTGAATCTTGATGAGAATTTTCTCTATTTCTCATTGTTGAGACCTTTGCTGAATATTCGATCAGAGACAATCTCAGCCATTAATTTAACGATCTTTGTGTACTCTGTCCAGTAAATTTCTCCACAGTAATTTAGCATTACTAGTATGATTCCTGAATGCCAGACCAACGTGGCTTGTTTTGCTTAGGAGCACAACTCTCCATATGAAGGCTACGAGGAAATTGAGAAGCTTGTTTGGAAACTCATTTTTTGACGTTTCATCGCATTTGCAGCGAAGACTGTACTGCCGGTTTTGCTGCTACATTGTTGGTTAGGAATATTGATAGACTTTTCTTCACCTTTGCATTAGAATCACAAGGAAGACTGATGGGGTGCCAGAGAAAAAGGTGAACTGGATTTCATTTAGGACCGACAGAGAAACTATTTGATTTCATTCGAGGGATTTGGATTTTGGGCCACCATAAAGCTTTACTGAATCTTTTACCCTGGAGGTCACCTTTCTATTAATATTTTGATGAATTGTATAAGAGGTCAAGTTAAGCATGCTTTTGACAGTAGGATGCACGGCCTTCTAGGAAGTCCCATAGTGCACCCTCTAGCGGACCTCACCTAGCGAGAAAGAAGGCTGTGCTAAGTTCACGTGGGTGATTTGGGTCCTCACTTTCAAGAGCCCGAATGGCTTGTTATTGAAGTGTTTTTTTTTGTTATGAAGATACACACACGTACACACTCACACACATGCACACATTTCTGAATCAAAGAGTCCTATCGACGAGTTATTGCGCTTAATCTTATTTTATGAGAAAGGTAAGTAATTCCAATTTTTTTCGGACACTCCTATTAGACTATCAAAATCAGATGATGGAAGGGGAAAAGGGTGTTTCAGTTGAGAGGGTTTGTGAGTGAGACATGGTGATCATGATCGATGTAATCCAAACAGTAGGCTTTTTCTGTGAGAAAAACCTTGGGGCCACCATGTTCAGTAAGGACAGCCACAGAGTCATGACCGGTAGGAAGGAAGCTTCAATGGGCTCGATAATGAACCACGAGGTGGATCACCTAATCAGTAGACATGTTCGGGTCCAATTAAAGGGCGGGCCATCGACTCGGGTATTCCTCATAGGTGGTTTGATCTGTCTGCACTGAGGCCATTAATTGTGCTTTTGGTTTAGTCGATTGATGCTTTTGCAGCTGTTGTCTTTGATTAGTCCTTGTGCCCATCTAGACATGGGGCTTGAGGCAGGTGCTCATGGCCCGGTCGGTATGGGTCAGGCCTGTGCCTTGTTCTTGAGACCAACTCGTCCGTCTGGTCTCAGGCCATGGGCCCTGCTGCTCGTTAAAGAGCAGGCATGTTTAGCCAAAGATAGAGATAGGCCAGGAGAACTTGAATCATTGCTACCAGTGGGTTAGATAAGCAGTCTGACCATGATCCCGCACTTAGAATGAGCCCAGATGGTGAGGGGCCAAGCTGGACCAGGGTTGAAAAAATGGCTTAAACTATACAACCAACAACAATTACTGTCATCGCTTCTGTTTTCTCACCACAATCCATTAAATGAATTGTTGGTTTATTAGAAATCTCTTCTGTAGTTTGATCCTCAAGGGCGAATATCGACATCCAAAATGAACTCTTTTTTTGGTGCTTCTATTGACTTGGATTATCCTTGCTTCGCAATCAGTGGAAGGCCTCACAAGTGTTGCAAGGAAAACTATAGATCAAGACCGTGCTTTTCCAAGTAAAATGATAATATGATGCATCACAATCGCAATTAAGAATCCTCTCAACTCCACTATCATGCTTTTATTTTTTTTGTATAATGGGGAGGCTGAAGCCAGATGCACGCCCAGGGTATCGAACTCGGGACTCTCAACTTGTAAGTCGACCCCCTAACCGGGTGAGCTATTGCTTATTGTGCTGATCATGCTTTTTCAGTAAAACGCAAATATGACAGATCACAATGGCGACTAAGAATCCATGAAGCCGTCCTGATTTAGACAAGCTTGGTTTTGGTTCTTCCACAACCAGTAAGACCCAACTTAGATCGTAATGGCAACCAAAATGCATGTTTGCAGCTGCACTCAATATAGCGGGTAAAGTCTAGGCTTGGGTATTGGTTGGTTGTTTAATGATTTGTATAGAAGTCTGTTTCAAATCCATCTAGAATTGAACTGGATTCTAAACAAGATCCAATTGTTAATGCAATTCTGATTAAGAAGGGGACCGATCTAGGAATGTAATGATTGTTGGAGCAAGATCCATCGCCCACACGTTCTTGTGCCCACGTACATGAATAATTCATGAAGTCTTGTAATGCCATGAGGACCCAACTTGAGTGTCTACCACAGCTTTTTCTCGACAAGTGGATATACTCCATTACTTTTGACACAAAGGACTCAGACTGACGCTCACTGCTTGATGTTCAATTCCATTGAAAACTTTGCCCTCTCGTAGATCCAAGAAGCGTCTTGCTTTCCTTTTTATAATATGCGAGAAGAAGAGGTTTCTCTCTCTCTCTCTCTCTCTCTCTCACACACACACACACACACACGCACGCGCACACACACATGGCATGTCTGGGCAACCACACGCAGAGAGACATACACATAGTTGAACTTATTCAATGCTTTGTAAAAATCTATCTAAATGATCATTGATGTACCTTCTTAAACTGGTCATAAAAATAGGAACCTTTCTCCAAAGATAATTAATCATTCATATAATGGTTTGCTTACATGGCTTGCCCATATGTGTAACTGAACTCTCTCTCTCTCTCACACACACACACACATGTGCGCGCGCACATGCATGCATGGCAAAGAATCAAGAATGCAATATGCTCGCCTCTCTGTGAATGAAATATGCTCGCCTCTCTCTCTCTCTCTCACACACACACACACATGTGCGCGACCACATGCATGCATGGCAAAGAATCAAGAATGCAATATGCTCGCCTCTCTATGAACAAACGCTGCTTCCTAACTTCAGCTTACCAATCAATGTACAAACCGTTTCACTGGATATGGATAGACATAGCCTGTTTGGAACCAAATCAGCCGTGGAACCACCGGTAACCAGAATCGAGGGGGCTAGGTTCGGTTACAGTTTCTATATTTTGGAAACCGTTTCAAAACAGGAACATATGATTTCAAACCGGCTCTCATTAAATAATATATATATATATATATATATATATATATATATATATATATATATATATATATATATATATATATATATATATATATATATACATTGCCGTTAAAATAACAATCAGTAAAGCTAGGTGGAGAGTTCAATTCTCATTGTTGTCAAACCATGTTTTTTTTTTTAAATTTTATACTTAAACCAGTTTAGGAATGGTTTTGGATATGAAACCGGAACCGTTCTGAAACCAGCGGTTTAGAAACCAGATCTAGAACCGCTCCTAAGGCGGTTCGGTTCTGGTTCCAGGCAACCCGGAACCAGGCATGTCTAGATATGGGTATAAGATACAATAATTTTGAAAAATATAAAGCACGGATACACAATGAAAAAAGCATACATAAAATTAAAATGCCGTAAAAATTCACTATAACAATATAATATAAAATTTATTAAAAATTGAAACATACAAATTTTGACATAACATATAACTTCAACAACAAACCTAACATCTCAAACAAGAAAATTACTAATGGTCTCAATTTCATAGCATATAATTTGAACATAAAAAAATAATACTCCTATCAAAGAAACATCAAAATACAACACTTTTGGGTTTTAAAATGAACTTGACTCGTACTGATATTTGACTTATTCATCACAAAAGTTCTAACAACTGGTGCTATACATACAGGCATATCTGTATACAGTTGGATCCAAAATCCAAAAAGTTTTGAAAGCATATACCCAAATACCGGTACTTGTACCAGTACCAAGTAAGTATCTGGTACGGGTACTCCGCTTTAAATGAAGTACCCTTGGTCTCTTGCTTGAGAGAAAGGAAAACAGAGATGTGTCGAGCACCAAGAAGCAGAATTCTCTTCCCAAACGTTGCCAGTACCTTCATTTTCCACCATCTTCTTGATCAATCATGTTTCTGAAGGTGCACAAGGATTCACGGCTCTCCTAGCTTAAGGGGTCAGCTAAAAGCATTCAAGTTGAAGGTCAAGAGTTCGATACCTGGGGGCGTGCACATGGTCTGCCTAACCTCAACTTGCCAATAAAAAGAAAAACAAGGAACAATTTCATTTCAAACAAGGTCAGACCAGCCATATAATTATCAGGAACTCTGCCTTCCATGAATTTCTAGGATAACTTTTAGCTGTACGTACTTATTGTCCTCCTTTCAAATTGAGGGAAATCAACATCAGCTCCACGGACGCCGTGCACATGCATGATCATGCGTCCGCAAGTGTGACCCAAAACTTTTAAGAGCCATGAGCTATCATACAATGATATATGGAAAGTAACGTGTACTCGAACTGCACCGCAGACTCCACTCGTTCTCCTGTTTTGCAGAAATGCAGAACACAGATGCTGGTTCTTCCCTTCCTAATGAAAAAAAAGAGATTTTTTTGTTAGTGTAGACATTCGAAAAACGCTTTGATATATGTTAGTAAGTGCCTAAATACAACTTTTCTGATATTTTTAGAAGCATTAAGTATTTAGAAGTCATAAATTTAAGTGCCAGGGTCATACTACCCATACTTTTGCCACTCGTGACACCAAAGACACGATGAAAATGTCATGCATCTCTCTATCTGTATATATTCTCATTAATCATGGATAACTTTGAAAGAGAGAGAGAGATCACTGAATGAATTGGGTAGAGAGCCAGAGACAAGATGTTACCAACCTCCTCGACAATAGGTTCATGAGAGATATGGATCTATCATGGGCAGGGCCCAAACTCAAATGATAGCTGATGGGTATTGATATAACTTTCAGAGACAAGCCAGCATATCCACTGACCAATGTCAAATGCAATCAGGACAATCAAGAATTCACCATCCGACCTTTCATGCTTTTTCCTTACAGGAATTCTCTGAGGACAATCAAGAAATGACTGGCTTCATGCTTATGGACAGTCAGTAATTCGACTTTCCGAAGCCGGGATAAAGGAGGGTTACACTAAGTGGCCAACAATCGCATCGTTGTAAGTGTTTCTTCTTTTTGTTAGAACAGGAGGCCGAAGCCTCACACACATGCAAGCCCCGGAAATCAAACTCATCACATGCGACATGGGAGTCACAGAGCCCTGCCAGGTGACCTCTGCGTGCATCTCTAGTAAGTTTTTTTTTATTTGCACCAGGAACGTAGCCAATACTCTTCATTATATATGACAAAATTCCTGTAAATTGCATTTAATGAACGTCTGAAAATCGCCCTTTTACTGGATGTAATGAAAGTGAACTGTGAAATAGAGACAAGGTTCGGCCTCACTGTCAGCACATGCCCGAGGTTCGACCCCGTTTGGTGTGTAGAGGTGCATAGCATTATCAGATGGACCATGTGAAGCATATCTCGATGCGGGTCCCAATGATACACGCTCAAAGAAAAAAAGCAACTGGATTAGAGTAACAGGGACAATGAACACAAATGAAAGGTTGCGCGCAACCATTTTTACTGACCCTTGGGTGACAGTGATGACGTTAGGGGAGTCACTAATCAGCAGATGTTTCGGCGCCCGTACTGGAGATGCGAGTGGATCCGGTCAATGTAGAATAAGCAACTGACCAAGATTATATGATCTCCCAATTCAGGTAGATATTGATTTCATATGGGTGTATTGAATTATTCACTGCCATCCATCTTTGAGATGCGTGAAGATCATAAAAGAGATTCTGTAAAACTCTCTCTCTCTCTCTCTCTCTCTCTCTCTCTCTCTCCAGCCAATCTTTGTGAAACTGATTGTCTTATGGGTTATCTCAAATACAGCTATATCTCAAAGCAAATCTGACCAATGCATGGTAGTGACCAAAATTTATTCATATTGGTCGGCCATATGAACCAAAACAGGAACCAACCTAGCCAGCCAATACACCAACATCTTAGTTATGAAGACACATGGATCTGTCCTTTCACTTTTCCATTGTAATTTTATATCCTTTCAGTTTTGAAGAGAAAAAGAAGACCCACATATTTTTAGAATTGTACTATCTGAAAGGGACAACCTTAATCTTCCAGTGCAAATGAAAGACACACAAGAGCCCATGGACTCTTTGAGTCCTTTAAAATGTAAGGCAAGCACATGGTTTCCAGTCACTGGTGAATGTGGAAGAGATGGAGCTGAAGTCTAGCATTGCTTGTGCGTTTCTCCTGATGGTTCTGCTACAACTAAATATGTGCAAAGGTTGATTGATATTCCTGGTTTTGCAGTGTCTAAATTTTTGGGATGATCTCCTTGACTGCTTGATAGTGGTTGATGCAGGGGCGGAGTCCGGCGAACGGAACATGGAGGTATATGAGATAGACTACAGAGGGCCTGAGACACATTCTCTCCTACCTCCTCCTGATCACTCTCGTGGCTCGACTCTAACAGGTTTGCTCGCAATTTCTCTTGCAATAACTCATTGTTTTGGCGTCTTGGTCACTGATGGAAGCTAGCTAAAACATTGCTAGTCTTTCCTAATTTGTGGTACTTTACAAGCAATGTTGTCGCTTGCCTTGCAAATGGCTTGCAGATGAATAACATGGCGAAGGAAGAATTGTTTTCTTGTTGATCATTATCATTGTTATTTTTGACACAAGGTTGCTGTTTTGCAGGAAGCAAATCAACGAAGACCGAGCCTCCGCACGCTAATCTGAGTGTAAGCTTCGATTATACATGTTGCAAGCCTAAACTTCTCTTCCTAGGTTGATGTTGGGAAAACTCAAGATTCACATCCATGAAAAACAAGACCCTACTTATATTTTCCAAGGGATGGAGCCGGAGGAGTGAAGGGGCTTTCATTTTTGGTGTTCTTTGCAGTCGAGTTTTGAGTCTTGAAGTTGCTACCCGATATGCTAATGCTTTGATTTATGACAGAAACAAACTGATTTATGCAGTCACTTAGATGTTGCCATTATAACTAGCGGGTGTTGAATTTGCAGAGAAAACAAATGCGTGGAAGATGAAGAACTAGCTTAGCATCACAGATGGTGGAGAAGAGTAATCAAAGCTAGATGATAACAGCATGATAATGTACCGTGCTGATTGTGGAAATCTGAGGGAAGGAAGCAAATCTTCCCAAGGAGAGAACTGTATTATTAAGGATAATATAGCAAATGTCTCAATATATGTTAAGCTTCTTATATAGGGTATAAATTATGCAAAGGCTTACTGAGTTATTCATCTTCAAATTAGGGGAAAGATCTACAGCCTCATTCTATCTTGCAGGAAATATATAGTTTCCTAAATGAAACAATGATCATGTCTGTGCCAGCTTCCGTTGATCTCAAACCAAATCCAAGCTCTAAATGGCAGTAGAAACAATGATCATGACCACGAAAGAGATTGGACGAACAAAACAATAAAAAGCTTCGAAAGAGAGCACTTTACTTTCAGTGCATATCACATGTATATCATACATGACACAAACAGAAACAGCAAGAACACAACCAGATTAAACACATTGGCAGTTTATCTGTCATATTGGTTTTGATTAACTTATTACTTTGTTATAAAATACAATTTGTTATAATAAATTATGAAACTTGTGTTTAATAAACTTATTACTTGCAGACTGATTCTTCTCTTTGTGAAGGGTATCAATTGATGATAGGCTTTTGGTCTATTTAAATAAGCCTAGACTTACTTAAATTGTTATGGTTGAATGCTTGTTCCAACCTGCAGTTATGAGAACAATGCCGATTTCTAAAAGTAAATGATGAAAAAAAGAGAAAGCAAGCCAAAGGAAAGGATGCAGCTTTTTAGGTTTCCAACTCTTCTCTTTAATTTAAAGGAAAACACACAAAGATCATCGCTGGCAATTCTCTCTCTCTCTCTCTCGCACACACACACACATTGACAGCCACTACCAGAGGCCTTCTCGGTGCTGGTAGAGGATTGGAGGACGCGAACTCTCATCCCTCACCGCTGCAAATGAGAATCGGCTGGAAATAGTTTTATGAAATAGGATAATTTCAAGGCCATTGACATCCATGTCACACAGAGTTCCCTATTGTGGTAGATCTCAATTGTTCAATCGAGTCCCATCAATGGTTAGAAAAGTGTCTAGAGAAATAAAAAATGCTTTTGTACTTTAAAAAATAAAAAATAAAAGAAGTATATAGCTTAATCACCCTTTGATCCAATGGTCATGGTTCAAGAGTAGATACTCAAACAGTACCCTAACCCGCTTAGATATTTATAAAGAGTGATTGGATTCTTGTTACCATTAAGAATGTTTATTTTGGAGCCATGAGTATGATAAGGATGGTTTTTATATTTTCCCAAATATCTTTAACTTCCTATGTGACACTCATGCCCTTTAGTGGTAAAGGGTCAACGTCGGTTTACATTGTTCCATATGAGCAATATCTAATTTCAATATATGTAATGGATAGAAAACATAATAGTTGCTAAACTCTCTAGACCATCTATGCCAATATGGATTATGAGACTTAAGACATGAATAATTGAGATTAAAAGAAAAGACAAAACTACTTTTTTAAAAAACAAAAAGTATAAATTATATTCATTAGTTTTTTATTTTTGATTTAGGCCTCATTTCTCTACTCTTAGGATTGACACAAATGACATAGCATAAATGAGAATCCCTCCCCTCTACGTCTCTCTCTCTATATATAAAATGTGAAAAGAGATTTATACCAGCATTAGTTTCAAACACGCATGATGGTCGATGTAAGAAACTAGTGCAGTTGCACGTGTAGAGGAGGTAGGAGGCGGTCTCCACTCCATCAGTAGCGGATTTAGAAAATAATGTTAAGAGGGGCGAAGCTAATGTAGTGAAATATCAAAATTTCAATAAGAACAGCTACTCCCCCACTCCTCTACGTAGATCTTGTGGTTTATTAAGATGGTTTGAATACATTTGAAGATGACCTAAGAAAGTTGTACAAAATATAAAAAATTAGATTGTACATATATTAAAAGAAAAAGAAAAAGATAATAAAAGTGAAAAAGTGTTTGGAAAGATACAATAAAGAATCGTATATGAGACAAAAAAAATTCATATAACCGATCTCACTTAATAAGAAAAACATAATTGTTGTGATAGAGGCGGAGCAATCGTGTCCATACTGTCTCGTGTCATGCATGACATGATGAAAATTGCTTGTTTCTATTAAGAAGTCCCAAACCAAACTCCGCCCATCTAAGGGATCACTCTTGCATTGCCGGTTCCAAGCCCGGATAAAGGAGGAGGGTTGTGTTAGGCTTCCGACAGCCAGCGTAAAACTTCGTCGAATTTTTACAACATGGATTACAAAAATTATGAGCATTGCTTTGGGGCGTCCCCGCCTAGCGACGTGCTGTAGAGCCCGAATGCAGTAAGAAGTACGCAAGGGCCACTACATTTTCGCCCGAATGTAGTGAATCAATTGCAGAGAGGGTTCTCACATCATGGACGGGTGTGGGTAAAGAAGTTAGTCCCGCTACATTGCCGCTCGAATGTAGTGAAAAATTTTTAGAGAGGGTCTCCGCATTTTGATTATGGACGGATGCGGGGGGTAAGGAAGCTAGTCTTAGATAATAAGATTCGTATTGGTTCTTGAAATATCGAAACATTATCGGGTAAGCTAATGGAGGTGGTAGATACTATGATTCAGAGAAAGATTCATATTCTATGTTTACAAGAGACAAAATGGGTTGGAGAAAAAGCAAAGGAGATAGATGACATAGGTTTTAAATTATGGTACTCAGGTAAAGAAAGGGCTTGAAACGGAGTTGGTATTATCATAAATAAAGATTTAAAGGAGAGTGTAGTAGACATACAACGATATGGTGACCGAATCATGACGTTGAAATTAGTGTTAGGAGTAGAGGTTTTGAATATAGTTTGTGCTTACGCACCCCAAGTAGGACTAGAAGATAGTATAAAGACAGTTTTTTGGGAAGAGTTAGATAAAGTGTTTCAAAAGATTCCACAAAGGGAGATGATTTGTTTAGGAGGAGATTTAAATTGACATGTCGGTAAAGAGGCATTAGGATATCAAGGGATTCATGAAAACTTTGGTTTTGGGGATATCAACGAGGAAGGTAGGGAGATTTTAAATTTTGCTATGTCATTTGATCTCTTTATAGTCAATACAATCTTCAAAAAACGAGATGAACATTTAATTACTTATAAGAGTGGCTTATCACAAACACAAATTGATTACTTTATCTGTAAAAAAAAAGATAGAGCATGTTGTAAAGATTGTAAGGTAATTCCAAGAGAAAGCTTAACCACCCAACATCGACTTTTAGTTATGGATTTACAAATAAAAAAATGGACAAAGAAGAAAAGAGTGCATCGAGCTATTCGGACTAAATGGTGGAATCTCAAAAGTGAGAAAGAAGATATATTTAAACATAAAGTCCTTCAAGGAGATGTTTGGAATTATGTTGGCACACCCTGTGATATGTGGAACAATATGGCTATACATATTAGAAAAGTGGCGAAAGATGTGTTAGGGGTATCTAAGGGAGGTGTACCGACACAAAAAGAAGCCTGGTGGTGGAGTGAAGTAGTACAAAATAAAATCAAGGCAAAGAGGGCATGTTATAAATTACATTATGCTAAGAAGACTAGTGAAACTTTAGAAGCTTATAAGAAAGCAAAGAAGGAACGAAAAAAGCCGTTAGTGAAGCAAAAGCTAAGATTTGGGATGACTTATATAAAAAAACTCAACTCAAAAGAGGGTGAAAGAGATATTTTTAGGATAGTTAGGGCTAGAGATAAGAAAACTAAAGATCTTAATTATGTTAAATGCATAAAAGACGAGGATAAAAAAATTCTAGTGGCAAATGATGATATAAGAAATAGATGGAAAAGCTATTTTTATAATGTTTTTAATGAAAATAAAGATGTTAGTATTAGTTTAGGAGATTTAGCCAAGTCAGAAAAGTATATAAACCACAATTTCTACCGACGTTTTCAAAAGAATGAAGTCAAAGAGGCTCTTAAACATATGAAGAGTAGTAAATCGGTAGGACCAGATAATATTCCTATAGAAGTTTGGAAAATACTAGGAGAAGTAGGAATCACTTGGCTCACAAGACTATTTAATGAAATATGGAAAAACCAAAAGATGCTCGAGGAATGGAGAGCAATTACACTTATACCCATATATAAGAACAAGGGAGACATTCAAAATTGTGCGAATTATCGAGGTATCAAGTTAATGAGTCAGACTATGAAATTATGGGAAAGAATTATCGAACGTAGGTTAAGACAAGTATCAAGTACAACAAAGAA
Organism: Brasenia schreberi; assembly: GCA_036023115.1. Taxonomy (NCBI): domain Eukaryota; kingdom Viridiplantae; phylum Streptophyta; class Magnoliopsida; order Nymphaeales; family Cabombaceae; genus Brasenia; species Brasenia schreberi. The sequence goes on along the minus strand of JAYKKT010000057.1, from coordinate 9,805,472 downwards.
CCAATTTGGATTTATACCAGGCAGATCTACTATTGAAGCGATTCACCTTTTGAGACATCTTATGGAACATTTTAGAGCAAAAAAGAAAGACCTTCACATGATATTTATTGATCTAGAAAAAGCTTATGATAGGGTACCGAGGGAGGTTCTTTGGAGAACTTTGGAAAAAAAAGGTATCCCATTGACATATATTAACCTTATAAGAGACATGTATGATGGTGCAAAAACATGTGTGAGGACTCATGAAGGAACGACAGACTTCTTTGAAGTTAATATTGGGTTACATCAAGGATCAACTTTAAGTCCATACTTATTTATAATGGTGATGGATGAGTTAACAAAACATATTCAATATGAAGTACCTTGGTGTATGTTATTTGCAGATGACATTGTATTAGTGGAGGAGTCTAAGGAAAAAGTTAATAGAAAATTGGAACTATGGAGAGAAACATTAGAAAGCAAAGGCCTCCGACTTAGTAGAACAAAGAGAGAATATATGGAATGTAAGGTTGATCATTTGGCTACTTCAGAGGACATAGAAATTAAAATTGGCACACATTGCATTCCCCAAAAGGAAAGTTTTAAATACCTAGGGTCAATTTTTCAAAGTGATGGAAGAATTGATGGAGATGTTACACATAGAATTAATGCTGGTTGGTTAAAATGGAAAGGAGCATCAGGTATTCTTTGTGATAAGAAGATACCATTAAAATTAAAAGGTAAATATTATAGAGCAGCAATTAGGCTTGCCATGTTTTATGGTTCTGAGTGTTGGACAATTAATCATCAATATGTACAAAAGATGTCTGTGACAGAAATGAAGATGTTGAGATGAATGAGTGGTCATACAAGAAAAGACCGTATACATAATGAGGTTATTAGAAACAAATTAGGAGTGGCACCAATAGAGGATAAAATGAGAGAACATCGTTTAAGATGGTTTGGACATATAGAAAGAAGATTAAAAGAAGAACCTTTAAGAAGGTTAGAGAAACTAAATTTGGAAAGCATTAAAAGAGGTAGAGGACGACCACAAAAGTGTTGGAAAGAAACAATAAAGAATGATCTAGCTTATAGGGAGTTAACTACTAACATCGCACACGATAGGGATGTGTGGAAACAAAGAATCCATGTAGCTGACCCCATCTTGTATGGGAAAAGGCTTAGTTGTTGTTGTATTAAGAAGTCCCAAACCAATGAAGCAAAATAACTTAGATAAAACAGTGAAATAATTAAGACGTTGTGCCATTCAAGAAAAGCACACGTCACTGGAAAACTTTGTTGGTTTATAGAAAATTCACTTTCGTTGGTTTATCAAAAATCTAATTTAATATAATTAAAAATAAATATGTTTGAGAAACTCATTATTTTTTTACAAGTGGAGACGAGGCCAAGCCTGTTCGAGAAAAATGAATCAGGGCCTTGTAATTTTTGAGAATTATCAAGTGGGCGTAACTTGAAAGAATAGAGTGCCTTACCTAAAATCAGAAAAACAAAGTCGGTGTACTCCAATATTCGAAAGTTAAGCCTCTAATTTATAAACATTGAATAATTTTATCACTCCCTCAGCACCAAATTAATCGAGGCTTCAGTTTCTTCAGCTCACGGTCTCTCCTTTCTGAGCTTTCTCATGTGCCAACTGCGAAAGCTGAGAACGCAGCGACGACCGCTGCCCACGCCATCCCTCTCCGCCTTGGTCAACCCTCCCGGCCTTCTTGGGGTAAAGCTTTTAATCTTTTCTCTTATACTTTCGTTGATCTGTTTATATTATTCATTCGTGGTGTTTATAATTCTGATTTCTCCATTACGTTAAAATCAATCTATTCGTACGTTTTCAGTGGTTAATGTTTGTTATATATATTTTTCTTTTCGTTGATTTTTCACATACTTCCAATGGTAGGCGTATATGGTTATATCGATCTGTTTATAAAATCTGTGTATATTGATACTTTGATGTTTGTAACCGTAGGCATGTATCGATTTGTTTATTAGTCTAACTCTCAAGCATATATTGATCAATTTCATTTATCTAATTTATTCATGTAATAAAACTAATATAGAATTGGAAAGTTTCTGTTTCAATTTAATAAGGTTTCGGCGTTGAAAGGAGTTCCCGTCACTACTTTTAGGGTCATTTCTAGTTTCTACTGAAAGCAGATCTCCCGTATCACTGCCATCACCTGTACGGTTCTCCATTTGTAGTCCTCTACTGTGATCGTGGATTTGATGAAAGCCTTTAGATGCGTCATATATTTATGCTTTATGCCGAATATTACAGAGTATGTAGTATATGTTTCGAAAGCCTCTAAATGAATCTTAAATTTACGGTCTATGGCATATCTTATGATGTTTATACACTATCCTAGCACTAAGCATACATGGTGTTAATAGAAACTCGATGATAAAGTATTAACTATACACCTGGGTCAAACTTGGCTCAGTTTATTCTAACACTAATCATACATTGTTTGATTTGTTATGTATCACATTTATTTACCTTCTGGGAATCTATCTTCATATTTCGATCTTTTCAACAATCTTGAAATTTCCAGTATAACTGTATTATCGTGATATTAAGGATATCATTGATACACATCGTTGCAATATAAAATCATATGTTAAAAAATATTAAAAATAGTATTTAAAATGGAAAAAGTTTAATAAGTAACATATCAGCAACTCAAAACCTGCTTAAGTATGCCCCACCCCAAGAAAAATCCTGGGTTCGCCACTGCAAAATCAACTATCCTGCTAGGAATGGTTCTCCCGAACAAAACTCCTTGGCAGACAATAATTTGCATCAAAAGCATTTCGAATTATCTAAACAATTAAACGTTTTGTGTAAGCACTCGTTTTTTCTCTTGTCACAAGTACAGATAGGTTATCCATGAGTATACTGTTGACAGTCAGATTTTCTGTGCTTGTGCTGATAAAAGGAGGTGATTTTCATTAAGCTGTGAACTTTGCTTCTTTCTCCATATATATATGGAATAACTGGGTGAAGGGATTATACTTTGCCATATGATTATTGTTTTCAATGTTTGTACTTGTCATCAAATTCCATCTGCTGCAGGGTGGGTCTAATGTTTTTGATTGTCAGGTCACTTTCAGAATATTTGACGTGAAAGAGCAACTCGTGTATGAGAAACTGCTGATTTGATGGATAATTCAAATCAACTTCCTGAGGTGGACTCTTTACCCGATGGTTTTGTGGAAAGTTCCTCAGAGCCATTGCACCATCCAACTACAGCCATAGAGGCAGAGCTACAACCATTGGATTACAAAGATGTTCTCATTGAAGGTGAAGATCATACCAAGTCTATCGGTGAAGAATTGAGAAATGATAAAGAAACTGTATCCATGGTTGATTCTACTAAGACAATAATTCAAGTAACTGATCCATCTGATTCTTCTAACTTGATTTCATTACGGTCTGCCACCTTTTTGAACATGGACTCTTCTAATCCTGAGGACGGTGGTAAGCAAGTCAATAAGGTTGAAAAGAAGAGAAATTTTCCTGTTCCTTTATCTGATAGAGATGCTGTTGAGCAGAATTTTAGTTCCTTGGATGTTGCTGTGCCGAGGAATAGTGTAGAGCATAAAGAGGATGAAAGGGATACGGTTAAACGAGAAGAGTGTAAGCAATATTTCAATCAGATGTCTTTACCTTAAATTATGAGTAGTTTTGTATTCTATGCCATTTTGGTGGGTAATTAAGTTAATGTTTGACTCTTATCAAATTGTGGTTCTTCTTGCTCTGGTTTTGTTTTGATTCCTTACCCCCATGCTGACATAATGAAGCTGTTACTTTGCATAACTGTATACATGTGCCGTGTTCGTGGATTGTTTACTGAGTGCTTCATTTTTATCAAATTTTGGCTCTTGTTGCTTTTTTATTTCCCTGCACCTTTCTCCTTTGTGCTTTGTGACATGTGAAGTTGCGATGTTGTATCACTTTTAGTTTATACATGTACCAAGAATGGCATCATAATTATGTTGTTCAATCCAGATGTACCTCCTCCCCTTGCATTACTTCCCAACACTCATACAATGTTACAGTGTGATCCATGACTTCATTATAGTGTTAGAAAATGTTCCTTGGTTATTGATAAAAGAATGATGTATGTAATTTCCAAAGTTCACTTTTTCTTTTTTAAACTTTATGATTGTTTAAAGGCAATATAAAAGGCTCTCTTTGCTGAACTATATACATTGGTTGGTTGCTGATGCGATGTCATGTCTCCCTGATGTTGTGTCTTTTGTCTCTTTACCAAATGGAGAGATGACATATTAAAGATCCTTGGTTTTATGTCATTTGTCTTGGTGATTGCTATGTTTAGTTGCTATAGTTCACCTCTCTCTTGTTCGTAATATTACCTATTGTCAGAATGCTAATCATAAGAAGATATATGCTCATTAAGAAATTGATCTTGCAGTTCCTTATGTTTAGTAGCATGTCCACCAGCTTTCACTTGACAACTCTAATGTGAGGTATAGGTGCGTTGGGTCACTTTGGGAATGTAGATCCTTCATTTTGGGAACTTCACATCTTTTCTGCCAATTAATATTGTGTTTGAATTGAAGGAACTGGGTTTAATTTATAATTGAACAACTACTTTTATGAAATGTTTTAGGTGGATGGCATGAGAGGCTGCTAGATTTCTTTAGTAACCGTTTGTGCATCTCAAATAGAGTTGTTATGTAAAAGAATAGTTAAATTCACATTATTTTGGACACTAGCTCACAGAAATCCAAGTAGACACAGCTAGTTTGGAACCGGACTGACGACTCCAACGGGAACTAAATTGGGTCAGGAATTGGAACCTGCCAAACCGAGACCCGACACGGGGACCCCTGGTTCATGGAACTGAAACTGAGCTGAAACAGGAACCAGCAGTTTAAACCACTGGTTACACCATTTTTATTATTTTTTTGAAAAGTATATTTTATATATTTAATGGTTTGGGACTAGAACTGGAACCAAAGGTTCTGATTCTTCTGAATGCGAACCGGTTGAGTCTTGGTTTGGTTCTGGTTCCTGGTTCCAGGAGAACCAGAACTGGCCATGTCTAACCTTAAGTGTGTTTTTGCTGTACTTGTATAAAGTGTCACTTAATTGCACACAAATTTTGTCATTGTTTATGTGTAGCTAGTGGAAAATTCTGGTCATGCATAATCAGCAAGGGATGAAGCTCCTTGTGTTATTCAAAGAGAGTTATTCTAGTTCAATCACGTGCCTGGGTGAAAAGTGATTAGTTTTTTGTTGCAACAATGTCTGAGCCTCACATGGATCTGGTGTATGAATTCCATTAAATCTATACCCAGTTCAGCCATTAAGCAAAGAGAGAAGAAAGAAGGCATCTTGAAGTGGTTCCTAAAAATCCACACTTTTCTTCCACCAGATGCTCACAGCTGCTTGCATTAATTCTTCCTGTTATTTTCCTGAAAGTTATGTTAGAAGGCACAACAATGTGATTGTCACATGTGATGCTGCTCACTGTATCTGCAGTAGACAGTTATTTCTTGAACTCTTTCTTACTTTGTAAGCATGAAGAAGCCTAGTTGTAATCATTTCTGATTCTTCTTCGTGGTTGGATAATCATTATTACCACAATCTTTATAGACATATATAAGACACTGAAGGGATGCATAGCTGCTGTTTCAACAAATGTGCGTCACATATTTCAACTCGCTGGGTTAACATCATGTAGAACCATACTTAGTTCAGCTTGATTTGATCTAAACATTCTTAGCAGATGAGTACTATGAGTTATCTCATTTGATAGTTTGACAATTTGAAATGGCATGCAAATATTTTTGTGAACTTCTGAATGTGCACACTGTTTCTTTGTTGTTGGGTCACGTTTCATCTGATTCTCAGTGCGTACAGCACTTTATTCATGTTCATATGTTATTTATCTTTGTATTCTTGGGTTCCTTTCTTAAATTTTTGATTGATTCAAACTGAGGAATTTCCTTTTTCTTTTATGTATTTCATACCCATAAAATTAGGGAATAAATAGAATATGCTGCCAATGTCGCATTGAACTTCCCTTGAATAAATGATTGTATCCTTTTTCCATAGTGAACTCTACTACAGAGGTCTGTTTGAAGATGCTTTCTGGCCTTGATGATAGAAGTGTTGGGCAGGCAAGAAACACAAACCTTGTGTTTTAACTTTTTCTATTTAAAGGTTCAAATGGACATGTGATTTTATTTATCTCGCATCCATTTATTTCTGGTTTCTTTCTTTCATTTTGTTGATATTATTTTGCATGTCAACTTGTAATGTTTAAATAAACCTGTTTGGAAATTTGAGCTAGTGACCACCTGTCTTGTTCTTTGGTTTGAATTGCCAACGATATGAGGAGCCCTTGCATGAACTCTTGTGTGAATTTGGGATTGTCTGGATTCCATGTGAGTCACTTACTGTGGTGCATGAGGTAGTTGTATGATTAGTCAATCTAGTGTTCAAAATTTGTACATGAGGATCTGCGCTTGCAACGCGAGTTGGTAAAATTTGAAATGATTATGTTAACATTAACAGTGTGCTCTGCCACTTGAAACAACCAAAACCATCAAAAGGAATGACATTTTGGAAGTTCATAGTTATTTTTTGGGAAAAAGTAAGTCTTCTGGTTTAAGAGGAATACATTGAATCCAGGATTTCTGAAGTTGCATCTGTTGAAGAATATGCATATTTAATGTTCTTAGTGTTAGTTCTATAATTTCTTATATTTTTAGGTATTATTGTAATTGTCCATAGTACTAAGAGCATTTTGGTCATTTTCTGTTTTACAGCTCCTTATATAAGAGCTGGTAGGTTGTATTAGGGAAGTGAGGTTAAGTGTAAGAAAGAGAGAGAAAGAGGGGGGGTGGCCTCCATTGGAGGTCTGCCCCTTCTTTTGATCTCTCGTATTTTCCTCCTTAATGAGTGATATTTCTTGTTTTTTAATCTTTCGCAATGCCGTTTCAAATTTCAACATGGTATCAGAGCAATACGATTAATGGAAGCAACTGATATTGGCTGCGGATGTGCGGGAAGGTGTTGAGAGTAGTTCGTGTTTGGTTGGATGACAAATTTGTTAAGCATAGAATTGGAAAACACAATCTTCTTGTGAGAGGCTTGGTAGCTTTTTGGTTTGCTGGTCTACAAAGGTGCATACAGTACCATAAAGGGGATGGAAGATCAGGTGTATTGAGTTCAGTTTTGTGTTTTTTCTTCTCATGCTTAGTGAATATTTGAAGAGCGGCATGGAAGATCATGGAGTACGTTTTCTAGAAACTGCATCTCTTCTAGTTTGTGCCATTTTCTGGCAGAACAATCTATTGGAACCTTGTCCTGGATTGGTTTGTTGTACGCAAACAGTGAAATGTCGAGAAGATTGGTGTATCTGAAGGGGATTGAAAGTGATAGCTTCTGCTGGACGTATACTTCTAATATCCTACATAATTTCAGTAGCTCTGGATTGTGGGAGTGCTTGTGTAGCCTCGGGTGTCGCCATGAGATGAGAATTTTTTTGATGCTCCAGACACTAGTTTTACAGCTGAGCGATGTTTGTCAGAAAATCAAACAAGTGTTGATGCAATTGATATCATAACTCATCGAGAAAAGTAGTCTTACGGTGCAGCAATGATGATCTATACAGTCTATACCAGGACTCTAATTTGCTGTTGAACAACTTATACAGTCTTACTAGGACTCTAATTTGCCGCTCTCTTCTCGCAGAACTGCTATCAAAATGAAGTCTACCTTGCAGTTAGCAATAGCGATGATTGTTTTTCAGATCTTAACATATCCACATTTTACTGAACTCTGTTGGGTTACTCCAAAACTGAAAGAAGGTCCTTGCACAGACACCAGTGGGCCATGGAAGGGTTGGGCCATTCAACTCCCGCATAGCACGCCCTTGTGGATCACCAAAAGCTATTGGGCAGAGAATTCAATGAAGAGGTTATGGTGGCTGCTGTGCATTCATCGTAAAGTATTTATTGCATATAACTGCTGTGCATTCATCGTGAAGAGACAACATTTAAAGAAATTTGACAGCGAAGGCATATGGACCATTAAAGGGGGGCGATAAGGAAGCTGCACAAGAAGATGAGTTAGAAACGAAATTGAGTGGCTAAAATCTAGGGAAAAAATTGATATCAGAGGATTTGTAGGACCGTATTGAATGTCTCTTTGTCTTTCAGGGGCGTGATCATTATTATGATATTTCAGGGGCATGATCATTAAAGCTGCAGGTTGCAGAAAGTGATTATTAATGATTAATGATCATTAAAGCTGTAGGTTGCAGAAAGTGATTATTAATGATTAATGATCATTAAAGCTGTAGGTTGCTCGAGGCTGAGGAAATTTTGTGTAGCTGGATGCTCTGATTTAGTGTGAATGATGCTGATAAGACTGTTGTATTGGGAAAGCAAGGGCATCATTATAAGGCCTAGATATGCCTTGAAGAGAAAGGAAGCACACCCAGGAGAATTACAGGCTGTAGACGTTGATTTTCCCAATACAACAGAAAGCTACAAGCTGTACTGCCAGGGATGTCCCATGTGTTGCTGGCCGCCTGGCAGTGGCACGCGGTGATTTTTTTTTTTTGGTGATAGGAGCCTGAAGAAGCATCTCAGCTCAGAACCATATGTGACACTTGAGAAGATTGACAGTGAAACAGAGTTTCTTATACTTGCGCAGCATGGTAACGGCAAAGAAGCTATAGAACATTTTGATAGAATGGTTTCCCAGGGAATAGAACCTAATGAAGTTTCTTTTATAAATTTGCTGACTGCATGCAGTCACGCTGGATTAGTGGGAGAGGGCCTTGGTTACTTCAATTTAATGTCTACGAGGTATAATTTATTACCTAGAGATGAGCATTATGCGTGCATCATTGATTTTTTGAGCTGAGCTTACTTCGATTTAATGTCTACGAGGTATAATTTATTACCTAGAGACGAGCATTATGCATGCATCATTGATTTTTTAAGCCGAGCTGACAAACTTAGGGAAGCTGAAGAGTTCTTTAACAGGATGCCATTAGAGCCTAATGCATTTTGCGTGGTGCTCATTGTTGGGGGCCTGCAGAATCCGTGGAGATATCAAAAGAGGTAAGCTTGCTGCGGAGAAATTGATGAAGCTTAAACCAAAGAACAATGGAATCCACATCTTACTTTCATGTGGACGTTGATGTGGATGGAATCCATAATGATATGAATAATGAACGTGAAATCGAGATGTAGCTCTCACTGAATGGATAAGGAAGAGAAGAAAAAGAAATGTTTAAATAGTTGGAGACTAATGATGATGAAGTCCTGTCGGAAACAAAGCTTGTGTTGAAAAGTGTGTGAGCAGATGAATAATGCATATGAAATGTTTGATGAAATGTTCAAGAGAGAAGTTTACCTGCATATGAAGTGTTTGATGAAATGCTCAAGAAGAGATGATTAACATCAAGTGTTTGAGGAAATGTTTAAGAGAGCTAAAAAATTAAAGAAAAAAGTACAAAAGATTAGTACGTGTTGCAGAAGAGTGAGATTGGATAGATTGTCATACTGATGAGTTAAGAAAGAAAGAGAGGTAGCTATGTGTGGGCACCGAAGTAGAGTTGTGGGTAGGTTGGATGAAATGTCTCCAATATGTTGATTCTTATGAAGATTGCAGTCATGAGGATTGCTAAAATGTGTTTTGTAGCCATGATGCTGTTTAAGATGTTCAGCCAGGATGGGTGAGTTGAAGATGTTGCAGCCAGACCACAGATGTTGGTTAAATTGATCAGTAAGGAAGGTTGAGTTAATATTGTTGTAGCCAGAAAGGCTGAGTTGATGTTGTAGCCAGGAAGACTGAGTTGCTGTTGCAGTCAAGAAGACTGAGTTGATGTTGTTGCAACAAGGAAGGCTGAGTTGATGTTGTTGCAGCCAAGAAGGCTGAGTTATGTTGCAACCAAAGATGCTGCTTAAGATGATCATTCATGAAGGTTGAGTTGAGGTTGTTGCAGCCAAAGAAGCTGTTGAAGATTAGATCAGTTATGAAGACAGATGAAAAATGTTGCAGACACATGAAGACTTTTGGCAAGTTTGGAGTACGAACTATCTCACTCCCAACTTGAGGGAGGTGTTGAAGAATATGCATATTTAGTGTTCGTAGTGTTAGTTCTATAATTTCTTATGTTTTTAGGTATTATTGTAATTGCCCATAGTCAATTTGGTCATTTTCCGTTTTACAGCTCCTTATATAAGGGCTGGTAGGTTGTATTAGGGAAGTGAGGTTAAGTATAAGAAAGAGAGAGAAAGAGGAGGGGTGGCCTCCATTGGAGGTCCGCCCCTTCCTTCGATCTCTCATATTTTCCTCCTTAATGTGAGTGATATTTCTTGTTTTTTAATGTTCCACAATACCGCTTCAAATTTCAACAGCATCACATGCACTATGTATCTTCTCCCGCACTTGCACCTGTCCCCATGTGACACAGATGTTTGTATTATAGAATGCAGTGCGTTATCTGTCCTAACTTTGAGAATCAACTAGTATAACGTGCTTTCAAATGCACTGTTCTGATAACATTTGTTTTGAATTGTAAATACAGACAATTTGTTCTTTCAGCTAAGAGAGATTTTGCTCCAAGTGTAATAATAATTCCCAAAAATTTGATAAGACATCAAAAAGAGTTATGATCTGTTTCAAGTCCAAATTTAGGATAGAACAACCTGTGTGTGCATGAATGCACTTCATCTTGGTGGATTGTGACGATCATCAAACTTTATCTGGGGGGTTTTTGGACAGACGTATGCCGTTTGTTCCTGTTGTTGTTAACTTTCTGTTCTTGTCAAACTCCACATAGGAAAAACAGAACTTTGCTTTTCCTGGAGTCTTTGTGCTAGTACCATATTGCTCATTGCTGTCAAATCTTTTTTGATGATTGTATCATTTAAACCTTGGCAATGTGGATGCTTCAAAGATCAATAACCTGAAAAAAGAAAGTTATTCCTCTCATAGACCTTGTGGAGGCCTACCTTCTTGTCTAATATTTGTACATTGTAATCTAGGGAACCTCAACTGCAGGAAACAGCAAACATGCAACAAAACGTAGCTCAAAGTCGGGGAAGGAATTGCTAGAGCTTACTTGGAAGCTTCAGCAAGCTATTGCGGAAAGAGATTCTGGCAAGTAAACCAGCCCATTTGTTTTCCAAATAAGGTCACTGTGTTTCATAATCTTTTACTTGGATTTTAAGCATGCATTTTGAAGTTGTATAAAGCTTCTCGTAGGAGAGCCTTCCATAATCAGTTGTGCATTTTCTGTCTGTGTGACCGTCACACTGACAGATTCATTCTTTACTGTAGAAGTAAAATTGTTCACCCGTTGAACTGACATACACATGTCTAACTAATTGGGCTAGAACGCCTTTCTAACATATAAATGTGAAGTTTTTATCTACCAACTACGTGACTATTTATGAGCATGAGAAACTCATCTGGCCATCATGTATGAGATGAACCCAACTTGTCTTGTTAGCTTCTCTAGTCAAGCCCAAAACAAGCTCTGCATGAGCTGGGATGTGGCTAACAATGAATAAGTTGCCACATTTAGCAAGTCCTAATGTTAAGGATGTAAACAAAAAATTGAAAGGATGGATCGCCTTTGGGGGCTATAAATAATTAAATATTTCTTTTCCCAGTGAAACATGCTAAAAGGTGGTTCACTATAAGAAGCGGGGCATGGAAGTTGGTCGACAGTGTGAAGTTTCTTCTCTGAGTGGTTGCTCATATCTCATGCCAAATGATTTCTCACCCTCTATTATTCTGGTACAGACGCACACTCACTCCTGCACACATGCACCCACACGTGAATACCACAATGGTGCTATTATTGGTGTAGAGATGCGAAACATTTCCTTTCTTTACCAAATTGAAAATGGATATTCTTAGGAATGATAGGGACCACCAGAAGTATATACTCTCGAAGGATGATTATCTGGTTACCCTTGATGGATGATCGAGGATGGTGCAACAAAGAGCCATCCTTGTCACATGGTGGGGCCCACGTTTGATAAGGGTGGCAGCGTCCTTGATCATCCACCAAGGGCAATCAAATGGTCCTAATATATATATATATATATATATGTGTGTGTGTGTGTGTGTGTGTGTGTGTGTGTGTGTGTATTTTCGTGTGTATGTATATATAATATGTATGTAAATGTTGAGAACACTTTCATTATGAACTGTATGAACATGCATTTTTGGTCAAAATCCTACATCATCACGGACATAATGCCAACAAAATATGAGACTTATAAGTACATATAAAAATGCTTTTAAGGGGTTTGCAATCCTTGATTAAATTAGAATAGGACGATTCAAGAGCCTATTGGGTTTGGTGTAGCTTACATCCACACAATCAGATTCTTGGGAAAACGAAAAGAGGCATGCTTATACCAATGTTGTAAAAAGCGTATCGGTACATGTATCACATTGGGCACCTATACGCGTGTACCTTATCATACGATACAATACAATTTTTTCATTTCTTGATAAAAAATAAAAAAATATTAATAAATTCAGAAAATACAAAAATTGAAATTAATGAACAAAACATATATAACACAATTAACGTTAAACAAAATCAAATCCAAAAGCTTGATTTGAAGTAGATAATTCTTAATAAATGACTGACTATAAAAATAGTTAGAGAGATTGTGAGAAGAGAATAACAAAACGTGAATACTGAATACCTTTAATTAATAAACAATAAAGTTACAACTTACAATCATAAAGATCAGAACGTTACAAAGTTACAAATTAAAAGTTAAAACAATCATCCACAACATGGATCATAGTCAACAAAAACATTATAATCCACATAATAAGATCACCATCACCATCATCTCCTCCCTCTTCCTCCTCCACGATTGGATTCGCCCATCCAACACTTTGATCTTCATCATCATCATCATCTCTAACTCCAAGTTCTACTTCGGCTTAGAGTGCCCTCTAGTTTTCATCCTCTAGATTGATGGGGAGCTCCTCCTCTTCGACTTAATCATCAAGAATATCAAAACTTTTGTAGCTCAATGGGTCATATGGCATCTTGTCCTTCTTGCATCCTTTTGCATTTATCTGTAAAGAAAGAATATCCAAATTATAAAGAATATCAAATGCAATATAATCACATCAATCATTCATTATTAATAAGAAAGGCGTAGGTAGCAACAATACATATTTTTAAAATTGTTATCTATGCCTTAACTTCATATTATATGCAATATATACCAAATCATGCAGTTGAGCATGCTCTAGTGTGTTTCTCTTTTTCATGTGAATGCGTTAAAAAAATCTCTAATATCTCTTGCACCCACTTAAACTGTATGTTTGGATCAATATACGTTAAGCAAACTTTGTCAAGTTTGGTGCATCTACACCAAAGTGAGCCCACCATTCATTTGAAACAAAACATGATAATGATTAATAAGAAACACTCAAAGTCAATCAATTGATAACTTAAATGAATATCAATAAAAACATATATTACCTAATCGCATTTGGGAGCGGAGTTTGATTGCAATTAGCCTTCTAAAATCTCCAATTCTCTGTATGTACTCGCTTAACTCTAAATGAATATTGCAATGCATAGACAAATCTTATACAAGGTCAATTGCATTTAATATATCATTTTTTACTTCTTTGTCCTCTACAAAGTTGGGAGAAAATCAAATAGAAGGGTTAAGAAAATATGCAACAACATACAAACCATGATGCATTTGGCGGTTCCAACGTGCATTAATTATCTTTCAAACATTTTTTCGAAGTGACCGCTTGCGGTTAAGGTTTGCTTGTATTTCCAATTTGGCCTTATCTATAGCATCATATATATATATATATATATATATATATATATATATATATATATATATATATATATATATTAGGCGTAACAGGCCTATCTTCACTGACCACTATCCTGATTACCTTAATTAAAGGTACAATCATCCTAAAAAACTTAATGCATTTTCTAAAAAATTAGCATTGAAAACATCTATCACGACAATCCCCTCCCTCTTGTGAACCAACTAATAGAGACTCATTCATCATATGCAAACAATTTTTTCAATGCATTTTTTTATATGACAAGACTTTGCACAGTAACCACATTCGTAGCAAATCTTATCAATGAAGGTCTAATTAATTCCCTTCCACAAGTATGGATTCACATCAAATGCAATACAGAAAAATGATTATAAATAAACTTTGTGATATTTCTGCATGCATCTAAAGTCATCTTATTTCATCCATTATACTCAAATCTTCAAGCATTAAATCTATGAAATGTGAACACATGGAGTCCATACTAAGGATAAATGGTTCACCCCAAGTATCTTACAAGCTGCTCTACAGTAATGAATTAAACGACATTTGAAACACTTACATCCTCAACAACTTTCTCAAAAATAGGGAGTAAATTATATGTAGTTTTAATAATATAAAATAAGTTATATGATTTCAAAAACAACGTTCCCTTGGGTCAATAGACCATAAAGTTCACCAAATACCTACGTTGATAATATATCCAACCATCAACCATAATAGAACATCCTATGTCCTTTCACGACTCTCTAAATTCAGAACTCCATGCATTAACAATATAAACCTATTTCTATAGTAACGTGCCCTTCAAAGCATGATAAGTAGGGACTCTATAACTCGATCCCACACTAACAATTGCATCTGCCATACTTTGAAAAGAAAATGAGTTTGCAACATTGAAAGGGAGCCAATTTTTATAAAAAAATTTGGCACACTTCAAATCTACTTTTCTTTGAAGTCATAGTTAATCTAATGTCTGGCTAAGCTCCAGGAGTCGTACGTGGGAGAAAAAATGAAGGCATCCCACTACCACTACCTCTGGCTCTTGCTCCTCCTCTAGTACCTCTCGTAGGCATCGGGCAAATATGAGCTCTTACAATGAAACAAGAGCTAACTCCACTACTACTATTACCAGAACCTACACTCTTTCCATTTTCTCACCTTCTCCTCCCCTCTTCAACCGTCTTTTCTTCCATCTCAGTTGCACCATGAAATTAATCATCATAGATCCCTTCAGAAGCATCTTCAAATGGTTGAGACATATCCCAACCACCTATTTTTGGCTTCTTACCCTTAATTTCTTTTTCTCCTTCGAAGCCTCTAATACGTGCTCAATCTCGTACTTTATTGTTTCGGGAACCCGAAGACAAGCATTAGAATCCTTCTTGATTCCTACAAGGTAGTATTTCATACGAGATATACCACCATGCTTTACTGCATTGCAAAACATGCACTTATTCACAAGCCTATTGCCTTTGTACATCGAGATGTAATATTTTCATATTGAACCGACCCGATAAATCATAAAAAACCATTAAGATGAGAGTGAACAATCAAAAAGAAGAAAGAGACCTTTTATGAGTTAAGAATCATGAAATCTGTAAAACCCCCAAAATTTTCAAGTGAAAAATCGGGTAAAATGTAAAAGTAATGGGGTATGTTACGAATTTGACAAAAGCCTTAGAGATGAGGAGTTGGATTGAGTGAAACACTTGAGAATCTTGTGAATAAACCACGAAATAAAAAAGAACAAGGATGAGAAAAGGATTTGGGAGCAAGGGAATGATGTGAAAAGGGTTTGTAAAGAAACATAAATGATTTCAACAACTTCGGATTCTTGAAATTTATACCCAAAAATCAGAATCGACTTGTATGATACGGTATGATAAATCTCGTATTATACTATACGGTACGATACAACACAATAAATTGTTTTTGCGATACGTGTGTCTGTATCGTACCATATACTCGTACGATACGGGATAAAATCGTATCATACGATACGATACAATTTTTACAATATTGGTTTGTACACAGGAAAACGGTTTATACGTGGTAGATTCCATGTATCTGTGTGTCTACATAATTTATACATATATGGAGAGAGAGACAGATTGTCCTATGTGCTTTTTTATTATCATTAAGTTTATTATCTTGAATCACACACTCATTTTCTCATATAGGACATGTTCATAGTTTATAGTAGATAGATAGGATAGTTGATATGGACCATCAAGAGTGGTGTGCTCGGTAGTTGAAGAAGTTGAATCTTTCATTCTTAGGGTGTGTGAGTATTGTGAGAACGAGGATGTTTAATATCTGAAATTACTCTCCTTTACTTCTATTTCTCTTACATAGTTCTTCATATTATTTACCTTATTTGTTTGTGTTTAGTGAAATTGTGGAATGATTAGTTCTTAGTATAGACGATCTTAAAGTTCACTTATTAGTACTCATTTTCATTTTTTTCCAGCTATCGCTGTTCGAGAGAAACTAGAGTCACTTTGTAGAGAATTGCAACGACAAAACAAAATGCTTATGGTAATTTCTTTCTTTAGTAAATTGTATCCTTGTCTACTTTGTGCTGGTCTCCACTTAAGTTGTTTGTTTTATGTTAGTATCCAAATTAACCTAGTAGAAATTAGTCATGGCAAGGCACTTTGTAGTGCATACGAAAGATGTCTAAACATGGTTAAGAGTCAAGACTGCTCAACTTCATTTATGTTTAAAATCTTATTTTTGGGCAATGTGCTTTTCTGTTTTTGGAGAGTTAAGATCCTATTGTTTCTGTGCAGAATGAATGTAAGAGAGTATCCGAAGATGGGCAAAATATGCGATCAGAACTATCTGTTAAGTTTCATGATGCCATTAATGTATGTTCAGATATAAATCTGTGAACTTTATTTTTCATGTATCTTTTCTCTTTTGGCACTCATGCAAAGCAGTAATATCATAATATGCACTTTTTCAGCATTTATGGTTTCTTTTATTGATAAGCATATTTCTCTTTTGCCATTACTTTCTGTTAGTACCTAGAAAATCATCTTCTCTTTTAAATTCTGAACATGATATTCTTTCATATGGGTCGTTGAGGAAGTGGGGTGTTGTATGAAAGTGAACCCCTGTGCCTGAAGGCCTTTGCTGCAGCTGGAGGTGGTTATCTATTTTATTGGCAGTGTGACTGTCTTATTTAATTGCATTATGTATTCACCATGTTCTGCTAAAGTCATGTCGTGGCATCATTGTCCTGTGATTGAGCTATCAGTTTCTAATTTAATATTGTTTAGCTATCGATTTGATATGTAACCACCATTGTAATGTGGAGATGGATGTATGGTCACACAAGGAAAACCATATCCAATAATGAGGTTATTAGAGAAAAAATTAGGGTAGTACCAGATAGAAGATAAAATGATAGACACATTTAAAATAGTTTGGACACATAGAAAGCAACCAAAAGAAGCTCTAACAAAAAGGTGTGAGAGAAGCGACCAGAAGAAGCTTTTGTAAGGTGTGAGAAACTTAAAGAGGGAGAGGAAGACTGCAGAAGTATTGGAAAGAAACTCTTAAACATGATATCTTTTTTGGAGATAACTACTGATATGGCACAAGATTGCACACTAAATCGTCAAAGAGTCCATGTAGCGAGACCCTGCCTAGTGTTGGAAAAGGCTTGGTTATTGTTGTTGTATAAATTTCAGACACCAATGACCAACCTCATTGTTGCTATTTCTGCTGCACTTTGTTTGGCGAAATCAGGTATAAAGGTAGTCTCAGGAATTTCCCTCGAAAAAGGAAATAAGGGGGGAAATCAGTCTCAGAAATGACACGTTTGTATGTTTCTTTCTTTATGGGTGATTGTGAAATTATGGCTACCTTCATGCCTTTGCTAGTTAATATTTGTGAAATGCCATGCTGTCATTATCAGTATGTACTCTTTCTCTATCTTGACCACAATATATTGGCCACAACTCTTATTTATGCTATTATTTATTCATTGCAACTTGAAGACAAAAATGTTTTATGAAATTAACAAGCCACAATTTTCTTTTCTTTTGCTTAATCTGTTATGATCTTGTGAGGCCATTATGTGCATTTGTAGTAAGTATAATATTATTTATGATCCCTTACTCTTCATGTATATGATATGAGCGCTTGGTCATTTTCGTTGGTTAGTTACTATTTACTACCTAGGGCAATGTCCTGGACATGTGTTTTACTTGCATGTGGTGAATTGTTAGTTGACTATTTATTTTCATTCTGGTGGATCTGTTTGTTTTTCTTGTTGCACTAAATTTGGATTTGTGATTTTACCATTTACTTTTCTGGATACGATCTGATGTATCAACCAGGACGTAAGTAACAAATTGGACCAGCAGAAGGATGAATATCTTTCTCAACTTAAGGAGAATGAAATGTAAGGTGCCAGTCATCCTACCACATTTTTTGGTACTTTAGAATGTTTCTGTCATCTTTAAGATTTTTGTGCACGTTCTGATTGTGTTCATTATTAGAGGAACACTTTATTTGTGCAATAAAAAATGTATGTTGGATTGAGTATCGCAACTTTATCACCAGGGACACTTTCTCACATAAATGGTGATTCTCAAATGAGTTACATTAGTTGTTTTCTTGCTGCATGCTCCTCAAAATAGCAATTTCATGGAATCAGTGAGTTTTCTGTGATTCTTTTCATGTCTATATTAATACATCAAGTGCAAGGGCTTCTGAATTCTTTCTTTGTACAGTGACCTCTTTCTCTATGCTCATTTTTTGCCCTCTTCACAATGTTAAAGGTCCAAACCAGATTCAATCTATTTAGTGTCAGGACCTGAAGTATACCACCTAATAGAATTATATATATAACATAAACGCCGGGTTTTTCATGTCAACAAAATACTGAAACTAGGCATCATCTTCCATGCTTTTCATCTTCTGCTTTTCCTTCTTTCTTACCATCAAAGTAATGATCAACAACAACAACTAAGCCTTTTCCCATACTAGATGGGGTTGACTACATAGATTCTTTGTTTTCACGGAGTCTTATCATGTGCCATACTAGCAGTTAACTCAACATAAGCTAGATCATTCTTTATTGTTTCTTTCCAACACTTTTGTGGTCATCCTCTTCCTCTTTTAATATTTTCACCATCCAAGTAATGATAAAAAATTAAAAGTTATTATCCACAAATTGTGATATTTTAGGTCTTGAAGGCGATAAAGCCTAAAGGCATACTTCTTTTGCAAACAAATAGGCAGCACGTGTATGCCAGCTTTAGCAACCACTTTCTATCCTTTCATCTTCTAGTGTTCACGTTGTGTCAATTAGGTCACCATTTGATAGATAAGGGAGAAAAATCATCTGTTACAATGGATTCTGGATTGTATTTGAGGCACTAGTTTATAGATGTTGGAAACAGTGTTGTCTGTACCATATTGCAATGTGTGCCATTCTTTTCCATGAGACGGGTGTATCGTATCATAAATATTTTAAAAATTAGAAAATAAAGAAAAATCAAGGAAATGAAGAACAATTCTTATAAATCAAATTATACATTCATCTATTAACATTTAATTCAAATTATAAGTATAACTTTGATCATTGAAAAAGTAGCAAATATTCTTTAAAATTACTACTTTCGTAATTGTAAAAGAAGAATCACATATTGTTATAATCACGATCATCAACTAAATAATCTTCTCCTTCAATATCACCACCTTAAATCAATGTCATCACCCCGTACTCCTTCAAATACACATATATACACACACATATAATTAGATATTGTAACTTTTGAAACAATAAATACTGATGATAACCCTTTAGTTTTGAAATTAAAGAGATAAGAGTCTCATTTGGAAAGTTATAAGTGTATGAAAAAATATAAGAAACCCTTATTATTGTCATGCCTCCAAAAGTAAAGGATTGGCATACTTGGAACTAATGTTAAAGTGATTATTCAATTGATTTGGCCATTGGATATTAGGAGATGCCCTCATATTTTTTGGCATGACAAGCATCTCCTTAATGCCTCAATGGTGCAGGATGAGGATTGACTCCAACTATGTTGACTGTTGATTTTAGGGGCATACTTTTAACTGTTAGAGTTTTAATCCACTTTATAAGAGTTTGCTATTTGATTTGGTTGCTTATCTTCCTTTTATTCAGAATTTTTGTATCCTATGTTTCCAGCAACCTCCTATGCCCAGCTCTTATTGTCAAATATAGAAAAAAGACAGCGTCATGAAGGATCCTTGTATCTAACACAGAACATTCTCCTAACCTATAATTTTGGTTCTTAAATGTTGTACATGTTCCATAGATCCTTCTTTTGAGTTGATTAAACAAGCGACTAAAACAGTATGTTATACTATTTCAATTCTGAAACACATTTATAAATAAAATTTATAAATAAGAGGCGTATCACACGTATCATATAGTACGTGCAATACGCCACTGTATCATGCGATACAGGCTGTATCGCATGATACATTTCGATAATATCACAATATGCGATATAAGATGTGTATCATATGATATGAGGCGATACACATAACACTGGTTGGAGATGAATCATTATTAGATTGTGACCTCTTTATCATTAACGCATATACCATACTTATAAAGAGTGAGGTAGGGGCCAGCCAGCCATGAAAAGTGTTTCCATGGTGACCCTTCTGTTCAGTACAAAATTCTTCCAGCCCATTTTAGTAAACCTACACGCCAAGGGATTACTGTGTTGGCTCTATGTTACATGCTTAGGAGCTAGTTTCTCCAAAGGTTTATGTGATGAAACCCCTGGTAGCTATTAGGGTCGTGTAATCAAGCAGAGTCAAGTGCAAGTATAGACAAACTCAACTTACCTTGTTTAGGAAAACCCCAACCCTAACTTGAGCTTACTCAATCAGATTTCCAGCTCTAAGCTCGAGTTATCTTCGAGAGTCTCTCACTCAGCTTGTTAAGCTCATTCTTTTTCAAGCTTGAGCAAGCTCATGGCCAGGTAGCAAGCTGCCACCTTTCCCCATAATGTCCATTTGTTTTAGGCTTTAGCCTCACTTTCTGGATCACATCTATGCTTCCAAGCCTCAACAATTTTTTTCCAGAAATAGGAGTTCATCACCATTTATTTCTTTACTGAAACTTTGGGAGATAATCCTCTTTTGATATTTCCAGGCTGAGAAACAAGCTAAAACATCTTACGGAGCAATTCACAGTAGCTGAAGAGCAATTCACACAACAGGTGGGATCATCTTATCTGTCCTAGCACCGAGAGCATATATTTTTTTCCTTCATAGACATATTCAAAGTTCTCTGTTTGATGTGGTTTCCTCCAAAAAATGATTGTTCCAACTATGAGCTAGCATTTGATCCTAAATTTGGCTCTGCAGCTGAAAAAGAAGACACTTGAGCTTCAACTTGCTGAGCTTAAACTTCAGCAGCATCAAGAGAAGTCCTCTCAAGAACAAGCTGTGATGCAAATGTATACAGAGCAGGTTTCACAGCTATTATCTACTGAAAAGAATCTGCGCATGCAACTAGCTTCGGATGGAGAAAAGTTTCAGCAATTCCAAGTAATGACTTCACATATTAAATACTTCAGTATGTGATTCATATGTTAACCCACTTTCCTCGGAATTTATCGAGGATTAGAAGTAATACTGCATCAACAAGTACAACAAATGAAGTTGCAACAAGCTATTCTGGGCCAAACGTTGCATAAACTGGCATATGGATAGGAGATCAGCTTCTAACCTGTTAGGGGTTCAATACCTAGGACGAACATATGATTCACGTCCCCCTAATCCAGCAGGCCAAATTCTGGAAGGAAACAAATAACTCCTTTAGATTATTATGATGAAATAGTAATTTTTAATGGAATATTTTCTACCTTGTTTATCTATACCCGATCCTTTCTTTTTTCTCTGGCCAACTTGCCAATTGAAAAAAAGAAAGCAATCTTGAAAATATGAATGATTATAATTTTAGCTATAAATTGTAACGCATCAGGTTGCAACTTTATGTACATTAACATGTTCAACCATGCCTCTCTTGACCTTATTCAACCATGCAAATAGTCATAGGAAGATGTTCTGAGACAATTTTCATATGAAGTTACTTTCTCAGAAAAGAAGTGCGAATAAACTATCGTAAAGAACTTACATGATGCTTATGGTTTGAGGAATTGAATGCAAAAATTGATGCCTCACATGTTATTCCTCCAGATCGTTGTGTGGTATTTTACCACCCCATAGCTGACTGATCTCGTGGGTCATTTTGTGAACCAAGGACTTCTTCACTTCACACACTTTCTGTGATCGTTTTCTTTTCAGTGTGTTTGTGTGTATCAAGTGGAGGGCATTACATATTATGATGCTACACTTGCATTCACAGGGTAAATAACGTGAATGATGATTTTGAACATCTGCAGAAGTACCTAGAAATTAGAATTCAAGCTCATAAATGATCGGCTTGTTTTCAAAGTTTGACATTTGCATGTTTGTGGCTGCACACTTGAACATCCTGTAACTTATCTCTTTTGTGCAGGAGGCTTTATCTAAAAGCAATGATGTCTTTGAAACGTTTAAGCAAGAGATGGAAAAGGTAAAGGTCTTTAATCCAAAGAGTGCATGCTTAATTTGCAGAGTTCACCGACCTCGTCATACTAAACTACCTGATGTACTATTGTTCATCTAAGGCTTTGTTTTCGCCTGGGTATGTGTATTTTAGATGGGAAAGTCAATCAAGGAACTTAAGAAGGAAAATACTTTCTTGAAGAGCAAATGCGAAAAGTCAGATTTTACTCTCATAAAACTTGTTGATGAGGTACGAGAATTGTTGTCGCTGAAAATACATGCCTGTCTCCGGAATGTTTTAGTTGCACTATTGTTCGATATAGTCTACACCTGTATGCATGTGATGGGCTTTTTTGTAAAGTTCTTTGTATATGTTCCGTCTCTCTTAGATTGTGATCACATCAAGGTGGTTGCCTAAAATGACACAACCGTCTTCTTTTGTCATGAAGCGTGAAGCCATGAAGAAGCAACTGGACAAAATGAAGAATCAGAAGGAGAAACTCGAATCCCTTTGTCGGTCACTACAGGCTGAAAGGAAACAGAGTTCTTCTGATAGTTCCGGTGAAAATCAAATTTCTGAGCAAGTTAAACCCACTCCCTCATAACGAAGATGAAGAGCTTCAGTGTAGAAAGATTGTTGGTTGTGACCTTTCAGATTACGAGCTAGCATAAACTTTCGAATGAACCTTATTATGTCTTTGTTTCCTTGGTATTATTTTTTCCCGTGTTGCCCCATTCGACTCTTTAATGGTTCTGCAGAGGCGGCAGCAGAATTTCTGGTTGCCACCTTCTCTGGTTTTCCACATTTCGAGGTTTCCCATTTATGTTGCATGCTAACATATTGCCGAAATCAACAGGAAGACCTTTTGAGGTTGCATTATCTAAAAAAAGAAGAGGGAATTGTTAGCCCATCGCAATTGAAATATATTAAATTTTCAGACTTAAGTGCTTTGTCTTAAGTTCTTGTTGCTTTCTCACGTAGATGCTGTACTACCAAGGTTCATTTTATGGTTTGTATTGGGGGATTAGTTCGGTAATGTATGTTAGATTATGCTAGTATCGTGATTTTCTTGATGATGTCAGGGAGTTCGTTCAGCGCTTCTATATTGCATCACTTGATACGCTCCAATCTTCAGATACATCGGCATTGTGGTTAATGTTGGGGTCACTTTAGGCCACAGAAGTTCCAGCAGGCCATGAGTAGGATATATGATCACATCCATCGGCCAGTAGTTAAGAGAGTCTAAACTTTAATAATACTAGTAGAGCAGTCTATCCACGGGACGGGAACTAAGAGAGTCTATATATATCCTTAGAGAGAGAGAGAGAGAGAGAGCGCAAACACTGCATGTGAGGCTTTGGACAAGGTATCTTCCTTTTTGACTTGGTTGTCTCTAGTGGTGCCTGCAATCGCCTAACAGGTCCAAAGGGCTTCATGAGATTGAGTGGGTTAATGTGTTATCCCATACCCATCACCGGCAGCATCAACACAGCACCATAGCATCAGATCTTTTGAAAGGCTGCTCTTCGACGAAAGATCCATTTTACTTGTAAATTTTTCTTTTGTTCGGTTGTTTGGAGACCAAAACGAGAATCAAACTGTATTCATAAATAGGTCTGGCCATGAGCATGTATGCGTTGTGGTTTTGATCGCATCTCAATAGTATGATATTCATAATATCTGGATTTGACTGACGTTGGATAATTATTGTTTTTTTTTCTTTGAAGAGGGTTTCTCCCATATATTATGGAGTCAGAAGAATCGTCTTTTTGACCGATACAACAAGTTTCAGGTTTAACATAAACGTCTTCACCACACATGCGTGCGTGCATGTGCACACACATATATATAAAGAGAGAGTTTTTGCTTAAACATATCCACTCTTCATTCTTTGATATTGATAATGAAGATTTTGAATTAAAAGTATTGTTGAATTTTTATTTAAATCTTCATCATCGATCTCAAAGATCATATTTATGTAAGAATATACACGGAAAAACATTCTACAAATAGACTCTCTCTCTCTCTCTCTATATATATATATATATATATATATATATATATATATATATATATATATATATATATATATATATGACATCAAATAGAGGTCAGTCCCGGAGTTTGATACTCATGATGTGCGTCTTGTAGTGGGTCTTCCATGACCAACCAAATCAAAACCAGGTCTTTTCCAATGCTAAGTGAGACCGACTATATGGAAAACAAGATTATATTTTTCTTTCCAACACTTCAAAGGCTTTCCTCTTCTCTTTTAAGGTCTTCACATTCTAAATTTTTATACCTCTTAACTACAGCCTTTCTAAATATCTGAACCACATTCACTTGGTGTCATAGCAATGATTGTAACAATATTACAGATTCAATCTTTTCTTGTATGGCTACACATCGAGTTCAACATAGCTAATAATTATTATACACATAAATAGTTGTTGGCCTAACTTAATTTTGCCAAAAAAGAAAAAAGATTCATACCAGTAACAAGTCTTAAATTCATTGCAGTTCGATTAAGGATGCAATATTGACCTAACCCATGCAATCCCAATCCAACCCATGCAATCCCAATGCAATATATATATATATATATATATATACATGTACCGACTTTATGTCCCATACCCATCCTGTCACCTGTAAGGAGAAGAAAAGCCGAACCCATACCCACCCGTTGAGGTTCAGGTTGGAGCTGAGTATAGGTATATCCGTTCCTGACCTCTGCTGCGAGATTGTCAAGATTTTTGACACAAGTTGCATTGAAGGATGTTTAACGTTTCAGAACTCTACTCTTAAGATAGTCAAAGGTGAATGAATATGGGTCTCATACCACGGACCCGGCCCGCAGACCGTCCAACCAAAGGGTGAAGGGACGACGTCATCTTTGATTACCTGCCGACGCGTCAGGTTGGGGACCGCGTGTCCAGTCAAAGTGGGGTGGACCGGTGACACGTGTTCGAAGTCGCACCGTAACGCTCCGTCTTTTGAACGTAGGCCGGCGGGAACGATCCCACCGTGGTGCACCGTCAGCATAAGCATGTGGTCCCCGCTGACCCAACTCTGGGCCCACCAGGGTTATCTTCTTACATGCAAAGACAACGGACTCTACCGCCCCCACAAGACTACCCACATACTCTCTCTCTCTCTCTCATACGGCGGAAGAGCAAGAAGAAAATAGAGAAGAAGAGAATTCCGGGATGGGTTTTCCATTTTCCGATGGTTTCAATGATTTCTTTGCGGAGGAATCGACCGAGATCCATGATCTAACGGCCAGTTTCGTAACTCCACCACCTTTTATGAGCTTCACCGAGTGCCTGCAGATTGATCTACCTACCAACGAAAGCTCCATCCCGACTTCCGACGTTCTTGACTTACTTTACTCTTGGCCAGAGCCTTTAACAAACAATTCCACTGGCAACGTCGAGACGGAGATGAGATCCACTGCGGAAGCAGCACCCTCTACACCAAATTCCATCGACTCATCGTCGTCGAGGGAACCGGTCGGAGAAGAGGTGGTGAAAGGAAAGGGTGCAACAAAGAAGGAAGGACGGACCGACAGGATCATGTAAATTCCTAAACCACTCATCAGAAAATGTTTGAACTACTTTCATGGTGCCATTAGCTCTTTGCTGAAACTTAGAGTTCGCACGCTTTGGTTATTGAATCTGGTGGCTACATATATATGCAGCTAGAGTCAGATTTTCTTTCTCACAGGGTTGGTCTTCAGATGTCTAACAGGAAAAACAAGGATAACGCCTTCCACCACATTATCCATCCTGGATATATGTCGGGATAATCTGGGAAAAGGATACCTTCCTTACAAGTATATGCAACCTACAAGATAGAAATATATAAAGCTGTTGTTCTACCTAATTATCGTCACATGACTCGGATAAAATTACTGTGTAGAAATATATGATTACGTACTGTAGATTTTTACCTTGTGAACGGTTTGTCTACAGGAAGAAGACCAAGAAAAAAGGTGAGGAAAAGGAAAGAGCGCCACGCTTTGCTTTCGTTACCAAAACCGAAATAGATAACTTGGAGGATGGCTACAGATGGAGAAAGTATGGCCAAAAAGCCGTGAAGCATAGCCCATATGCAAGGTTTGTTCCTTCATATATTGTCTCCTTCACTAGATCATGTTTTAGTTATTATTTTCTTATAGTGTGCTCTTGATTTATAGGTTTCCCATGTAAAGAGGCAAATTTATAGGAAAGAATTGCATATTAGTGATGCTAATAATCAAAACCAT
The DNA here is from genome assembly GCA_036023115.1 of Brasenia schreberi. NCBI lineage: Eukaryota > Viridiplantae > Streptophyta > Magnoliopsida > Nymphaeales > Cabombaceae > Brasenia > Brasenia schreberi. The sequence goes on along the minus strand of JAYKKT010000057.1, from coordinate 9,778,778 downwards.
GAAGTATTAGTTTTTTGCTCTCAGGAGATACAACAACAATTCTTAGGAAAGGATTTCCTTTTGGTCAAGCTAGTACCATGATTCGATACTACTCGGTGTAGCTATTATAGAAATTCCTGGGAAACGATTTCCTATTGGTGATGATAATCATAATCATGACCATGGATGATTTGTTCTGTCAGGTGCTATGGTATCCCAATTCCATGGAAAGTATTTCATATTGGTGATAACCATGATTAGTTTGTATTCTCAGGAGCTATTATAGGTGCACCAGCCAAAAGTGCCCTGTGAAGAAAAGAGTAGAGAGATCGTTCAAGGATCCGACTACTGTTATCACCACTTATGAAGGGCAACATACTCATCAGATTCCTATGATAATGAGAAGAAATGGAGCGGGATCAGCAGGAAGTCAGCCTCTTCTTTCGCCAGCCAGTTATGATTTCTCATTTGGGGGAAGGATGCATCTTATGGAGAGAAGCAGCCCCTATGTTTTTAGTTCTTTGTTTATGCGAAACCCTAGCCTTAATGCGCTTAGCCACAATACCCAGCTTCATGACCATGGTCTTCTTCATGATATGGTCCCCTCTTCCTTCCATCCCAGCCATTAAACACTCTTTATTTGTTGTGTACACAATGATGATCACAATATGTACTCTCTCATATATATTAATTCAATCTGACCTATTCAAATCACCACTCTCCTTTTGCAAGCAAAAATCTGATTGATAACAATTAGTGTCCGCCAATCTTTATGCTGTGGAGGATTCAGTTAACCCTAGAATACTCTCTAATTCCCATAGTCATTTGAGTTTCGTAATTCATATTGTTATTTTCTTCAAAAGGTGAATGGAGATGTAGCTGAAGTTTACAATGAAAGTAAAGTGAAACTAATGAGTTGAATTTTCTTAATCTGGTAAGTTGCATGGTATTGTGTTCACTAAAGCAAGTGGCCTCATGGTGGTCACATTAATAGGATTCTTCGTGCTATACGTCATGCTTACAAGTGTAAGTACCAACCTTACGAAAATATTATGCCTGTTAAATTGTACTTGAGATGAGAGAAAGACAAAGAGAGAAAGAGAGAGAGTCTCATGCAGTTCATATTCTGCTTTATCTTTAAGAAGCAAAGACTTTGAAGATCCACACTGAGTTCTCAGACAGATTACGCGAGTGAGATGACTAAGATTCTTGATACACTTCACTAGACAAGAAAGTGGCCCCAGAGAAAACCTATTGATTTCAGAGAGCAATGGCGGATGACTGTGTGCTTTCAGCACCAGTGCAAGTAGGGTTTTTCAAGCCTGCAATTAAACTTGTCGGTGATGAAAAAGATAGACATTGAATACTAATCGAGACAGTTTCCAAAAGTAACCATTAACCATTCCTTGTTTGATTTAAGAGAATGCAACAAAAAGAACAATCAGGATAATGATATATCAATATTACTCTGTCAATGCAGTAAGCATGCATTGATGCTTTTATAGGAACTTAAGTCGGATTTAAGTCACACTACCTTCAGTTAACTAAACGCAAATTATGTGAAGCGTAACTTACTGATAATATATGATCTGAAATCAATTGGTCGTACCAAGTGAAGTACAGTATGTAATGTAGCTTCGTTAGTGAGCACTTTCACAATCTAAAGTTACTGCTTTTTCTGCTTGATACTGCATACAACAACTAAGCCTTTTCTCATACTAGATGAGTCGGTTATATAGATTCTTTATTTTGTTTCCGTGTAGTCCTAATAATAACTGAGCCTTTCTCGTACTGAAGTCGACTACATGGATTCTTTGTTTCTATAGAGTCCTATCATAATTTGTAGAATCCATTGTAAATAAGTATAACAAAGTTTTATGCTGACTGTCGGGCTTGAGACTGACGATGATGCATAATGTTATTTAATCACCTTGATTTCTCCTTTCAAAAGGATAGTATGGAGCCTGCATAGCTTGAATTTCAGGGTGTTGTAGCTATAAGCCCGTTTGTGTTATCTTTGTACATGTTATCGACAAGTATCATAACTCCATTGCTACTTTGCGTCTCATCCATTTCCCCCATTGTCTTCATTTTCGTGCTGCACGAAGTCTGGAGGTGTCACCTTTTACGTGATGTTGTATACTACATTTCAGCATGAATGATAGAAGGAATACGTGATTGCTTGATTAAGATATGACGGAGCACTAAATTCAGAGGCAGATAAGAACAAATTTTGATCTCTTAATCCTCATATTGTCGGGGTTTGATCAAAGCCAAAGCTCAGTATATGCCCAGGGTTTCGAGAGTATGTGTTCTTGGTTAGGGTTTTACACTGCTGGGATCGCTTGCATGCTCCGCGAGAAGGGTTTTTTTAGTTATAAGAAGAAAAAGACCAAACTTTTGTTGTGAGGTCCGGACCCTAACGGTTCTCACATATATAGTGACATTGCATGATAAGTATTTTCTGTTATCAGAGATGTTAAATTACCTGCTTCATCAAAATCTCTGTCAGCTGTTCATGTATGTATGTGTGTATATATATTTTGGTTTGCTAGAGCTCTATATGGATATGTAAGTGTGAAGATGTATGTCTGTTGAGTAAGTGGAATGTACACCTCTCTCTCTTTCTCACACACACACAAACACAGAGGAAACTACTAAGAGTGTGCGTGTGCGTTTTCTTGATTACTCAGCGTGAGGTTTAGTTTCAACTAATGGATTTCGCCATACATATGGTGTCAGACATCAGCTACAGTAGTTCCATCTAGTTGATCCATTCAACATTATAACAAGGTAGAAACATGCAATCGTCAGAACTCTTTATGTCTACATGCATGAATAAACACGTCAATTGGCCCACATGTCTGTGTTAAGTGAAAGTATGTGAACCAGAATAGTTTGATCAAAATAAAGCCTTTGACAATCTTTGTTTTTCACGATGAACAATTTTTAGTTGTAGAGGATACCACATGGTGGGGCCATGCATGTGGATGTATGATAATGGTTTACGATATAGTATGCGTGCGTTTGTTAAACGATTTCGAGCATAGAAATTGAGATTTACTGACACAGTAGCTCTCTCTAATCTGTTTGTATTTAAGAAAATTAATTAGTATACATGCATGATTTGCTCGAAGAATGAAGTTGACATAAGAACCTTCGGGTTTTCTGTCAGACTCTTATCTGCTATTAAAATTCATTGTGGTCTAATGCGTACAATCACCCCAATAAAATCCATCGATCACAAACAGTAAGGTGGCGGCTAGCTACAAACCACCCAAAGTCACTAACAAAGAAAGCTTGTGTGCGTGCGTGCACACATGTGTGCACAATGAATCTACATGGTTTCACTCTCCTTAAAGTTTTTCCAATATTAAACAATATACTGATCGAGTGATAAGTTGAAAACTGGTGAAAACTGTGCCCATGATTTCATGACTAGAGATTGAATTGGAATCAATAACTTCCATTATGGCGCTTCAATGCGAGAATTTCAATTGTAGCTTTCTTTACTTTTGTTTGAAATGAAAATGTACCTAAAACAATGCAGCCAACTTCCGAATTAATAATCTCATCAAGATCAGAATAATTACCCTGACTGTTCAAAGTCTGACCGGATGGCTGTTCTATTGACAACTTCAGCAGATGTAGAAGTGCCAAAAGAAAAGGACTATCTTGCACCCACAAACTTTATGAGCCTACCCTTCATGGCTTGAGTCATAGAACACCAAGGTGAGCTCTAGCAGATGAATTGAAAAAGCAGGTTTGGTTTAAGCTCAACGAACGACTAAAAAACTACGCCCACTTCGTTGCTTTAGTAAACCCTGATAATCGATGGTTGCCGATTGATTATGAATCAAACGAGCTGAACTGAGCTTCGCCTTTTGCAGCTCTCATTATATAGTCGTTTGTTCGAGAGTTGGCTCATTTGGTTATTTAAGAAGTGAGATGAGCTGAACATGAGTTTGCGAAGTTAAACTCAAGAAGCTTAGCTTTCTTAATAATTCACTGATCCCTTTAGATTGTCGAGCTGAACCGAACAAATCATTCAGGCGTACCATTAAAATCTCGCCTAAGCCGGGGATTTTAGATTTATTTAAAGAAGTTGAAGTCCATTACCTTGCCTAAGACAAAACTTGTATTTTTAATTAAAGCTTATACAATGTGTGTCCAAAAGAGAGAATACTGCACATGCAATAGAGTGCAACTCGATCCTGAATTGACTACACACATCCATATTACACCTTTGAGTCAAAATTAACATAAGACAAGTTTTAGATATTACTTGAAGTTACTGAAGTGATTAATGCACCCTTACATCGGTCAGAATGAAAAGAACTCGTTCAATTGCTTTGACAAAGAAGAGTAGCGGCAATTGATATATGTGATGGTCCAATCTGCTACTGTTCATTAGTAATGTTCCAATAGTTTCATCATATAAAGCTAGGGTTATGCAAATTGTACAATATATAGATGGGAGTGCACCTCTCTCTCTATATTCCATAAAGACACCCATCTATGCTTAAATCGAAGTTTTGAATTTAAAAAACATTTAATCATTAAATATAAAGTACGGAGCAATAATACTTTTTTAGATTCAAATCTCTATTGTTAATGATGTACATCGAATGGCAAAAATGTTTAAATATATTTGAGTTGACGGAAATATAGGTCTCAACCAACATACCGAATGACACATACCAAGTGCCCAAACTATGGTTTTGCTATTCACACTTAATTTCATGGCTGCTCAAATGTGGATGGGGTTTTCTCCTATACCAAGCTGGGATGCACCAACCACGAGCATATTCAGTGTTGTTGTTGGCCAACTGATAATATCAAGTTCTCGACAACCAAGTGCCAAATTAGCCTTTAGAGTTCAAGGATGGGTGTGCATATTTATCATATTATAATATATTACTTTTTAAATTTAAATTTAAGTATTTATTATGAGAATTGGATGATTGAGATTTATATGAATATGATTGAACTTAAGTGTGCTATCGCATTCTCTCTCTAGTTTGAAGCATTCATCGTGAGAAGATGGATGGTTGAGAATTATATAAACCGTTGCGCCTAAGTGCTCTCTCTCCAAATATATATATATATATATATATATATATATATATATATATATATATATATATATACCAACAGCATGGCTGGAGAATCCTCAGTACTTAAATGCATCCGAAACACTTTAAAGTCTTAAAGAGGAACCTGTCGATCAAGATGAACATATACTTCAGGAGTGAAATAGTCTTCGTGCGGATCGCAAAATATTCAAAGCTACTGTTGGATCTTCATTTATGATGGTATGAAGCCCCTGATCTCTTGCAGCTACGTCTCTTGGCTGATGAGATGAAAGACAGTTTGATCGCACAAGCAGCTAATCCGCGTACTTCATCTGGGCTTCGGCCCCCATCGTAACCGAAAAGAAGATGCAAGTAGTCATTGAATGATCAGAAAAATGATTCCACAATGCAGGTGATGGAATCACCTGGGTCACGAAAGAAAAAAACCAATTAAGTTCCAAGACAAAGTAAGAAACAGATCAATGAAGACAAGTGCAGCTAGATTATACTGATCTCAATGCCAAAAATTCAACGGTTTGCAATGGCATACGCTTGGTGACACAAAATTCTGTTAACAGTGCATGACGCGAAATTCTACTAGCTACCAATGCATGATTCCTTAGCTTTCTATGTTGTTATCATAATCATCATTTACGTTTACATGTATAAGACAAAATACGAGAAACATGAGGATGTTTTGGGGGGAAAGAAGATGGAGCTCCGGTGAAGTGTGACAACTTATGAAATGACAAGAACAAGAGAGTTGAAAGGAAACAATAAAATACGACAATATTGAGTTCAGTGGTAAATAAGAACAGCCAATCCTACTTAGTGCGAAGGGAAAGGTTTTGATTTGCTTTGTATACATCATTTGCAGATATATTATAGTCATTGGATGCTCGATGATATGTATATATATATATATATATATATATATATATATATATATATATATATTGAGAGAGAGAGAGAGAAAGGTTAGTTCACGTGCATCCTCATTCATGCTTAAAAATATTTATAAAAATACTTAAGAATATCAACCATTTGGTTGGTAATTGAAATCTTTATGTTGTTGAAAGTAAAATCTTAATATCAAGTACTAGTTTACCTTTTCATTTAAAAATTTAAAATTTTAGTTGACAGTATTCAATATCGGACGGTTGAAATCTTGAAGTTTTTTTAAGTATCTAATTTCTCTCTGTATATATAGAGACAAATGAGTGTGATTTTATCAGTTGAGATTTTTAGGTCAAAAATAAAAAATAGACAAGACTCGTACGATCTGTACATAGTACCCAAAACTAAGCTTTTCAGCCGTTCATCTTGCGCGTTTTAAATACCCGGTCATGGTTCATCAACAACTCCACAAAATAACTTACTTTTCTGCGAGAAGAATATTCTCACCATGGTGTTTGATCATCAAAGGCAACCCATGACATGATCCTCTCTGCAATGGTAGGTGATAGTATATCACACGCCTGCTCTGGGACAACATCCATCGCCGTAACAGTTGAGAAGAGTTAGAGCCAATTTGATACGCATGCTTGTCAAGATCATGAGAAGCAAGACGTGGACTGAAGCGAGACCAAGCAGTAAATGATCAGATAACTACTCTACTGTTCACAACGTCAACCGTCCACAACTGCCCACCGCCCGTCTCTCTCTTATATATACAAGAGAGAGAGAGAGAGAGAGTAAATAGGAATAATGCAGAAGGAGACGAATCAAATTTAATTGGATGGAGCGATTAAGTGACGTCTGAGTTACGTAGACAAGAGGGGACGGTAGCTTCGTGCTGCTTTCGTCGCAAGAACGTCTCCAAACCACAGCGCCAATGAGAAGTCGATGGGAAATGAGCAATTTGCTCTCGATTTCGAGTGGGTATTAGTTCCATCTATCGACGAAACCCTTGAGTTGGAGTTCCTGATCACAAGGCGTAACCATTAAATAAAGAATTTGGTGGAACTAGAATAAGAGCTCCGAATTTCTCCAGAGTTCGTAATCTGATATTTGTATGGACCGAGATATTATTATGTGCCAAACTTTTTTCTATAAAGAGGATCTGCTACACGAAGCTTCTTTATTAGAAATTATTGAACATTCTTGTAAAACTTATGAACTTCGAATAGAAATGCATGATTTTCTACCGTCATTAATCACTTCAGGCATGAACTTGTTTACTATTTCATGCATCAGTATCACCTCTTTTTACTGACTCATCTTCTCACAGCAGTGTTTCGCCACAAAAAGGCAAGAGTATACGCGGACGCTAACTCTCATCAAAGTGAAGACCCAACAAATATCCTTAAGATGGAACTTCTCGAAATAAAAGTGAGCCTCAAACCGGCCAATTTGTGATTAGAGAGGTTATTTGGAGTTTGGACTCATCTCAGTTAATTGTCCACAACAAGCCGAACTCGAGCTCGTGGGTTCCTAAGCTAAGTGAGTTGAATAGAGCTTTCTAGACATGTGTAAAAAATTGATCAGTTTTGTATGAGTTCCATTCACAAAAATAAATTTCTTGAAAAATGAGTTTATTTGTTAACTTAATAGATCCTTCATGAGTATATAGTCTCAAAAGACCACCATTCTAATTCTATCAAGCTTGATGACCAGTCACGGAACAACCCTAAGAAGGGATCATGCCTTGTTGGCATCGTCTTCTTCAATCAAACTAATTGAATGACTAAGATGAAAAAGTATATACTCTTGAAAGACATTGTTTATTCCTAAACTGTTAAACTTATGAAAATGAAATTTTATGTCTTATGTAGTAAAGGTGCATACATCTAGACAGCTGGGTCATGAAATTCTTTTCTTTACATGTATACACTCAACCACAGGGCCTGCAAAATGAGATGAGCTGCTCTTTCTTCTCCTGATCTCAACTTGTAGTAAGCTCACTCTTCGCTCGCCTATAGAGCTTGTGCACATCTCGGACCCAGCTCAGCTTGGCATGTAAATGTGTATTTGTTACATAAACATGCTTACCCAATTAGATGGACGGGTGCACACCCTCATTCTTGTCTCGCATCTTCGTAGTTCGAGCCAGCTAGGCCCATGCGAGCAAACAATTGGACGACGCCTTAGCTCAGCACGGTTTACTGCTCCATAAATGCCAAGTCGAACACGATTAATTCATACTTGAGTCATGTGGTAAGCACTAGGAACACACTTGACACTAGCTGAAGCTAGCTCAGCTCTATATTTAGATCGAGCCCAATTAAGCAAAGGCCCTTGGACGTCCTTGACCAAGAAGTGTGGCCCGTTCCCCCATTAACTTGTCTTGGTCCTGGGCTCGACGTGCACATCGCTGTTGCACAGCAGAGCAACGCAGGGGGGTGGGTTCGAAGTCAGCCGAAAAACGTACAAGCCCCTGTTTGCTAGTCGAACATTCTGACACATGAAGTTAAATGTGGGTCTCGTTTGTTACGCTAGGTTCGATGGCAGAGATAAATTAATTAGATGCACGCTTTGCTGGGATGACGTTTTGCTGAACGCAGCATTTTGGATCCGGGTTTGATCCAGGTCCCACATCACCTGGACAGATCACTTCTGTAGCGTGTCATGCATGACACGCACCACGAGTTGATTCTTATAAACCTTAATTTTTAGGTACATTAACAAGTCTTCTTTTTCCTAAATATATTTGAAAAGTATGTACCTTTGTGTTTTCGAGAAATTTCATGAACTGATATCTCAAACAGTGAAGACCCTTTTGATTGATCAGATTAGACATGATCGGTTTTGAACCTTCTCAATGGTTCCAATTGAAATCAAACCAGATCAAAAGCATATCTTAAACCGATGGGTTGGAATCACCGGTTTCATAATTTTTAATACCGTTTTATCAAATTTCAAAATTTTAATAATTTTGGTTTAGAACTTAAACTGGAATCGACAGTTCCAAACGAGAACCACCCGATCCTGATTCAGTTTCGGGTTCCAAGCAAACCGAAACTGACCGTGTCTAGGACAGATGAACCCCAACTCTATCAAGCTCATCACCTTTCACTTGGACATCCTTATATATATATATATATGTGTGTGTGTTGTGTTTTGTTGATGAATGAGAAATTTTGATGAGGGATTCAATTTTTTTGGTTGATGAGGGTAAAAAATAAGCATGTGAATTGTGAATTGATTATGTTATAAAAACGCTGGCATGGAAGCCATTAAAATTACTGAGGCATTTAGCTGAGCCGGAGCGTATTCCTAGTTGTTTTGATCCGAAGCAAAGACCCAAATCCAACATTTTGAATTCACCCGACCCATTATCGGATATGCCATAATAGCTTGATTTAAACCTTTTATGCTTTTGAGAAGCACATTTATTTGTTGCAAGTCGCATATCATACCACAGATTGTCCATTGCTTGATTTATAACCTTTGATTAAAGTTAATATGAATGAACCAAGGTGCAGATGAACGAAATTTCATCCCTAGTAGACTGTGCGCTATTGTTTGTGCAAGTTAACTTGGAATCCTCTAAACGGGATTCAGGGAACGATTTGCCTGAGAAATCCGATTCTCATTAGAGAAGAACTTGGAAACTCTTTCCCACGTTAATCAAACATAAAAAATAAACTACGCATGGAAAAGTACCAACAATCTTAAGCAGCGAAATGAACACTCAATTGGAAACTGCTCGGAGATCGGGTTGGATATGGAGTTACTGAATCTGACTCAATAAATATACTGGGCTAATCAGATTCTGAGGTAGGTCTGAATACGGATCCAAAAGTACAAAACTTTATCCGGTAAACTTAATTAATGTATATTGGATTTATCTAAAACCGATCCAAATTAACTAGATTTTCCCTTGAAAGATTTTCTGCAATTGATAACTCGGCGAAGCTTCCTTTCAAGGAGTTGAACATTCCTGCTCCAAACTCCTACACCAGGAGCCGGTCCGGCAAACACAAGCACATACTCTATCTCTCATATGCACACACGCGCACACACACATGTACATACGTACATATGTAGATACAGAAATATATATGCATATGTACATACATACACATACATACATACATATATATATATATAATCTTGGAGTCAAATTCAGACCCTATTAACTGATTGACCATTCATTATGTGTATTTTCTCCATCTAAACCAAGTTCAGCTTGGAGTCAAATTCGGACTCATATTAAGCCAAATTGCATGTGACTGGATTGGATTTTCAGATATCATGGTTTGCTTACTAATCTAGCTGCTGGATTTAGATCTTTATCAGATTCAGGGCCGAATTAGCTAAGTCCACATCTTACGGTCCATCTTGTGCCTCCAACTCCTACAAATCGCTCGAATAATCTTGCACGAATATGATTCTCGGGATTTTATTATCTGTCATTAGTTTATTCATACATTAGAGGTCGGAAGAAATTAGACGGTGAACACATCAAGAACACAAAATATTAACTAAAAGAAAAATACAATATATAATCTTGCTTTTCATCAAACTAAATGCTAATATTTAAAAGATAACCACCCTCATATAGTGTAGAACAAGGCTTTAAGATATCATAAGATTAAACTTTTGCTAATGTTTTGTTCATGTATAGGCCACTCTTATACGCAATGCCGGTACTCTAAATCCTAAGGCAGTCTCACAATCATCTTAAAGATGGCTCCTTTATTTCCCAAAAATCTTCAATGTTTTTTTTCATCATCTGAAGGTTGGTATCAGATGGACGGCTCAAAGAGAAGATGAGCTATTGATGCCATTCGTCTTAAATACTATATTTACGCCCTGTGGGGGAGTGTTTGGACAAGGGATATATTTGTTTTTGGTAGAAAAGGGGTTTGCTTTATTTTCCCACTTGAGAGAAAAGTCATATTAAAAAAAACTTTGCAATTGCTGAGACAGAAGATCCAAAAAGAGCTTTTTGACATATGCATGACTCTTTACTCTTTAGCGCAACCAAGGTGTGATTCTTGTAAAGTGGCTTCTGATTCTTCCGAACCGTGGCCGCTGTCACAATGTCAGCCTATGCTTATTCGTCAAATACTGTCATTGATTCGAAATGAAATATATATATTTTTAAATGAGTTTAAATATTTGAAAAATGATCTTCTGTTTTTGAAAAAGAGCAAATAAACTTAACTAGGCCATGACTTTGATACCTAGGGTTTGCATTTTTAACACCACAAAAACAAGTCGAAGGTCATGTGCTCAATACCTAGGGTTTGCATATGGCTTTGGCCTCCCTAGTGAAAAAAGAAATCGATGGACTGTATCCAACAATTCATGGTAGGACCTACCATTCTTAGCTAAATTTAATGTATAATTATCCAATCTAGCCAATAAAGATGGCTTAATAATGTGATCCATCTCACATCCACTAACAACTTTATTATGTGGACCGTAAATCCTCCATGAATATATATATATATATATATATATATATATATATATATATATTGTAAACTGGACCTACTCACTTTTGATATGTTCACTTATTATTCACTGTAATTTATTTATTTTTGAGAGTTTTAAAAAAAGAACAAAATTTATACCTACTGAAAGTAATGATCGGAAAAGAGTGAACAATGTCAACAGCAGACAAGATCCAATCACTTATATACACGTCCACTAATAACTTGATCATGTGGACCATAAATTCTCTATGATTATCTTGTTCATGGTTTTGATTTATGAAATCTCGTTTCTTTGGAATGGTTAGGTAGAATGTTGACCTGTCTTGTGACGCAGAGGAATTGACAAGGAAATGATTTGCTGATGCGGGTTAAAATCCAAAATGGTGTTTAAGATAATATCCAGTCAAAATGAGAGACAAGTGGGACATCATATTTATATGATCCAAATAATAAAATATTGAATAGAAAAGAGGGAGAAGAGGGAGGTGGATTTGGCAATTTGGCCAATTGGGTTATCGAATTTATATAATTGCAGCCATACAGGACCCTCATAAATGTGTTATTTCCAGAAGCTGATACTGGCAGAGGTAGGAAATGGGTTTCAATTTTGTTCTGTTGGACCAACTCTAATGTGCCCGGATCCAGATCCAATTGTTGCTAGGATCAGGACTGATTAATTGGATTTGGATTTGGATTTGGATTTAGATTCTTATTGGGGATCACGGATAGGTTGTATTTGGGTTCAGATTCTTATTGGGGATCATGGAGATGGCTTTAAAAGATCTATATTGGTTCTTTCCATGGCTAAATCAGATCACAATCATGCCCACATCCTAATCCAAATCCCACTGTGATGTGATGAAAAATGTACTCATTTTGCTTAACAAAAGGGCAAAAACCAAAACCAAACCTTATCTCCCAGTAAGTGGGTCGGGTCACTTGGATTCATATCCACCTTATCCAAAGGTCAAAATCTGGATCCATTTTGAACAATATATTTTGGATCATTTCAATATCGAACTTGGGCCCAACAACTTTTCTCCTTCATCCTACAGTTCGAAGATGCATTAATCACGTTATTTATAGCGCCAAGGATTTCTTTTACCGTGTCATGCTTTCCTCTTTTGCATGCTTGTTGAAACCGAAGGATAACAGCATAGTCGGGCCAAGTCGAGCTAGAGTACAATCAAGCTGGGCTCAACTATTTAGGAAAATCCTCGACTCAAACTCAGACAAGCTTTCATCTTCAGGCTCGACCCTGGGTCATGCTTGAACAACATGAACTCTGGCTCATTTGCTCAGTGCAACCAAAATTGACTCTCTTAAGCTCAATTAGGGTCAGGAGTTGCTCAAATCTACTAATGGTCGGCCTGATCTTGTCTAAGAGTAACTCTAGTTCGGAAGAGATCGAGTCGAGTTCGATGTTTCTCAAGTCGAGCTGGCGTAGCTTGTAAGCAGCTTGGCTTACTTGCAGCTATACAATGGATGGTTTCAAACCAGTTTAAGGCTCCAACCACAGCCGAACTGGACTAGTGACGGGCTGAAACCAGAACTAGTGAAACCGAAGCTAGAATCTTCGGTTTCAGTAATTTGCATTATTTTAAAAAAAGTTTAAATGTTTTTACCGGTTATGAATGATTAAGGGACAATCCGGTTACAATTCCAAGTTCCGGGACGGTTTGAAACGGCTCAAAACCTGCCATGTTTACTTGCAGCCCAAGAGGTGGGGTGAGATTTCAACCGCGGCTTGGAAAGAGTAACGGTGGCAACAACAACAACTAAGCCTTTTCCTATACTAGACGGGGTCGACTACATGGATTCTTTGTTTCCGCATAACCTTATCATGTGCCATATTAGTTGTTAACTCACAATAAGCTAGATAGTTTTTTATTGTTTCTTTCCAACACTTTTGTGGTAGTCCTCTACCTCTTTTAATATTTTCAAAATCTAGTTTTGTAAAAAGAACTACAAAAAATAGAATGACAAATTTAAGAAAATTGAACAAGGGAAAGAAAGAAAGCATTTTACGTTATAACCAACCGTATCTTTTGCAGCTCCACCGTATTTAATTTCTTTTCACTGCAGTTACTGAATATTTACGCCGAACTGCACTCCTTTTTGAGGATTTTACGTTTTACTGATAGTCAAAGGCCACTCATCTCACCCACCACACGCTTGCGTCATCATGATCCCCAACACTGTCATTCGCTTCCACTCATTATTTTATTTTCTGTCTATTGCTTTTCCGGAAAACAATTTAACAATTTACAGTATAATACTGAAATTACTTCTTATATTTAAATTCGAATCACAGGGAATGTTGTCTCATAAATCAACCTGAAAATATCTAAACAATAATATTTGTTTTTAATAAATCTTACGCATTTAAATGCAATGCTTTGGAGCTTTTGCTTTATTAAGGGTGAAGCTAGGTACGCACACCTTGGATATCGAACTCAAGACCTTTATCTTCTGAGTTCAACCCTGAGTTCTCAAATCCATCTTTGCATACACTAAGTGGGTTCGGCCATATAATTTTTTTAATTATCTTGATTTTTGGACATTATTCTATTTCTTTTAAAGTGTTTATTTATCTAGTTTCACTCATTTTTTTGTCTTTCCCACTGAACTCCTTCCTCCGCACTTAATCCAGAGAGAGAGAGGGAGATGAAGCTGTCGGCGAAGCCGATCCAGAGCCCCGGGCGGCCGGAGAAGTATCCGGCGACGCCGTTGCTGATGAGGAGGCTGAGGCTGCAAGGAGGAAGCAGAAGCCGGCGATCTCGGTCGGGGACGAGGCCGACGTTTTCGCTCTTAAGGCGAAAGGCATCCAATTACGAACCCACGTCCACGCAGGAGCCCTCTTCCCCGAAGGTCACCTGCATCGGGCAGGTTCGCGTCAAGAAGAAGAAACCTGCGACCAGCTCCGCCACTACGGTCACCGGTACCGCTCGCCGGAAACGGTTTCCCGTCCTCTGCCGTTGTTTCACCTCAAGATCGAAGTCCGTCTGGCAGAGATTCATGTCGGCGATCCACGACGCTTCGCGCAAGCACTTGGACGAAGAAGAAGAGGAAGAGGAAGCGGCGGAGCGGAAGGATAGAGTTGTCGTGGTTGTCCCTACGGAGATCGATTCCGGAGATCGAAAAGAGGAGGCGAGGATCTCCGTCGGTGAGCCGGGGCCGCCGAAGAACGCGCTTCTGCTGATGAGATGCAGATCGGCACCGTTGAGGGATGCGTCTCCGGTGATGACGCAGTTCTGGGAGTCGCCGGCCGTTAACGCAAAGGAAGAAAGCCAGAACGAAAAGGAGATAGTCGATCAGGAGACACCGGAGCCAGAAGAGGAAGGGCGGAGACAATCGACGTCGCCGGCGGAGGGGAAGCGGAGGCGGAGGACGGGGGATTCGAGCGAGGGTATTTTGGGAATTGGGAAGGACGGTGAGCGAGTGCCGGTGCTGACTCGGTGTAAGTCCGAGCCCAGGGCGCCCAATGTGGGTCCGGTCTTCCCTGAAGCCTACTTTTGGAAGCGAAGGATGGGCTTCTGAATAATCCAATCCATTTCTCTCTATTCTGTGCATTGTAGTTAAAAATTTGGATCAAACAGATACTGATTTTGTGGATCATGGATCTCAATAACGAAGATGATGATTCTTTGGCTAATTTTTTTATAATCTTTGATTGGCAGTTAATCTTGTTCTTATTTTGACTTTTGACCTTTTCACTTTTGAGTTGCGTGCTCTTTCTGTCTTGTGCTTGTGGGCTTCGAGAGATTCCCTGAGGTAAAAGGTGAAACAAATGCCAAAAGTCAGGCTGTCCGAAAGAAGAAAAAGGAAGGAGGCTTTTGCACAGAGTGCAATAATAGCTCACCTGGCTAGTGGGTCTGACTAACATGTTCAAGGCCATGAATTCGATGCCCCGTGTGCACCTAGGTGCTGTTCATACTTCGTTGGTAAATTCAACGTCTTGTTCGTGTTCGGATTGTTAGATCGTTTGAGCTGAGCTGAACATGGACGGAGTTAAATGAGATGAACGTTGGATGTTTCTTAGAGTTTTTTTTATGCAAAAGTTGCTCATAGTTCATTCACATCAGTTTGTAATAGAGAAGAAAATGAGTGTGACTCAATCCAAACACACGACTCGTGTCATGTATCATAGACAACATTGGCACCTGCAACTTTGTTCAATGCTTGAGAACATATCTGGCTTCAAATCTATTGAACTAGCTCACATATGTAAATATATCTTTTAAATGCCATATCATCAACTTCATCGATGGCTTCGATAGCTAATTGTACATCACTTTAGAT
Source organism: Brasenia schreberi (assembly GCA_036023115.1). Classification (NCBI taxonomy): domain Eukaryota; kingdom Viridiplantae; phylum Streptophyta; class Magnoliopsida; order Nymphaeales; family Cabombaceae; genus Brasenia; species Brasenia schreberi. Next base: position 9,763,036 of record JAYKKT010000057.1, on the reverse strand, counting down.
GATAATTTGTTTGTACCCTTGTTGCCACACAGGAATGACTCCTTTCATAGCATGCAACTCTCCTGTGTAGTATTATGTAGTACCTTGAACTTAGAGGACTTTCCCAACTATGAAATTTCTTCTTATCATCTTTTATTATAGAGCAATAATTAGACCTGCCATGTTTTATGGTTCTAAGTGTTGGGCAGTTAATCATCAACATGTACAAAAAATGTCTGTGACAGAAATGAAGATACTCAGATGTAATGAGGTTATTATAAATAAATTATGTGTGACACCAATAGAGGATAAAATGAAAGAATATCATTTAAGGTGGTTTGAACATATAGAAAGAAGATCAAAAGAAAAACCTATAAGAAGGTATGAAAAACTAGATTTTGAAAGTATTAAAAGAGATAGAGGACGACCAAAAAAGTGTTGGAAAGCTTATTGTGAGTTAACTGCTAACATGACACATGATAGGGCACTGTGGAAACAAAGAATCCATGTAGCTGACCCCGTCTAGTACGGGAAAAGGCTAAGTTGTTGTTGTTATTATATTTTTTATTACACTCCCCTCCCCTATCTTTTTTTTATTAGTGATTTTACATAATCTACATTTACCTTGATGTTCACTGTTGAGGTTTATGTTATCATCCCAAGGTGTATCATGTTTACGGCCTTTTAATTGTCCAGATGTTTGTAGTTGTTGTATGCCTCTTAGAAAATCATATTAAGTTTCTTTATTTTATCATCTAATCTCATCTTATTCCGATGATGTCATAGCTTATACCAATAGAAACTTAAGAGTATACATTGTTATTCACTAAGAGCCTTGAACAATGCCTATATCCATTCTAAAAAGATTATTCTATTATAGATTGCACATTATCCTGCATTGATTCCGGTACCAATGAAATAGAATAAGAGCACCTCCTTATGATATGATCAATCGATCCCTTACTCGTGTTACCTAGCAGTTTCAGTTTCCAAATTTACTTTCACAGCTTTGTCACTTGCTTTATTTGTTGTATTTTCAAATATCCAAGAACTCCTTGTAGTTTCTTTTGACATCTACTCAATCTACTTTATAGCCTTAGCCTCATGCTCCACAAATAGGATATCAATTAATGCCAAGTTTCATCATTGTCAATGTTGGTGAATTTCATTGAGGTGATCAATTGCCTTTATATTTGAAATGAAATTTGTTAGTCCCTACAATCAAACCCCGTATAAGGCTTTGGTTAAACAGTGGACAGTGCTTTACATATACAATGAGCTTCTTCAAATTCTCCTCTTCTCTTCCTGGTGTGCTTGAGCAAATCATGGTAAAATTTTGATGGGAAAAGAAATCGAAGGGACAAAATATTCATTAGATGTCATGGAATAAGTTATGTTGGCCTCGAGTCTTAGGTGGACTTGACTTTCGGGATGTATAAGCTTTTAGTTTGACTATGTTGACAAAATAGGGATGGAGGATTCTCAATAAGCCTATTCCTCTCCTGTCCAACATTCTTAAAGCTAAATATTTTCTATCTTTTATATATAGACCAAAATGGGTACTAATGCCTATTTTACTTGACATAGCCTCTTAGAAGGATAGAAGGTACTAGTGATGGGACGAGCAAATTTCGTTCAATTGACAACAATCACTGTTTCCAGCCTTGTATCCTTATTCATGATTTGTCATTTAAGTGATTTGGAAGCATAATTCTTGGACCCACCATTATTATGGGCAGTTTTAGATACTTATCCGTCAATACTACCTGACTTATTCCACTCCATGTGAGGATAACTTTGTTCATAGATGCTTGTGCGTTAGAGATGAATAATATTGATGATTTGTTGTAATTTATGGGTTGACTTGAAGCTTGTTTATAATATCCAAGATTTTTCTCACATTCTTCCCAACCATATTCTATGGCTTCAACAAAGAACAAATGTATTACTATTGGAGCATATCTACTTACCTTCACTCTTTGAAATGACCAATTCTGCTTTAAGAACAAACATATAACTAAAATGTTTTCATGAGGATCCATTGGGAAAAGAGAGATGCTCAAATACATGTTGGAGCTCATTTTTATATATGAAATAAAACCCTAATTTATATAAGATGTATCTAAATTCGAACATAATTATTACGGATGTTTGGAGAATGACCATGAGTTCACAAATTATAAAAAAGTGATACTTTCTTTTATTTACTTTTTTCTCATAGTTTGTCTTATTTTCGGATGAACCAAACTTTTTAGAATCAATGAGAGTGGGGTTGGGTTCGTAGGGAGAGAACTTGCTATCCCCATCCCCACCCAAATCCCCATCATGGATTTCCTTACTCTTCTATCCCCGTTTCTACTCTCTCAAATCCACCCCCGTTCAGGGCGGGTGCCTGCATGGAGTGGGGGTCCCCTCCCACGAACATTCCTAAGCTCAGGCAACTCCAACTTCTTAAATTTGACGCTGCAACACAATCTTGCAAGAATCGAATCGGGCACAAGGAGATCATAGCTCTCCTGGCTAGGGAGTCAATGAGGATAGAAACAAAGACCGTACATCCAGAAGGATGATGATCAAAGAAACTTAATTGCCTGTAGTCTGCAGGGTTGGTGTCAACTAGAGAACCAACACCACGGCTTCGATCTATGTAAATCTTGTCTTACAGTTCGTGTGATTGTTTTTGTGTTTGCTCTTTTAGTTCCTTGATTTTGGTATCATGGTGGCAACCGCATTTTCTTTTTAGTAATATATGCCAAATAACACTCCATATCCATGACCATCTAAGCTCCACTCTGTAGGTTGGACCAGTTGGAGTCATTACCTGCATCTTAACTAATGTCTTAAAATCTTATGTAGTTGTCATAACTTCATAAACTCAAGCAGAGTGGATTTCTCTCGATACACAAAGACAGAACTCAAGAATATAAAAAATCACAGCAAATAAGAGCTTTTGGTTTTAGGTTTAGAAGAATTATGTCATACATAAAGATCACAGCGACCACGAATTAGGTTCAGGTTTAGAAAAACTTCATCCCATACATAAATCCAAGCATTGCAATGCCATATTCTAGGGATACAACTGTGTAAGCCAAGACAAGTTTCACATATTAACTATTTTCTACCTTCATTGGAAATTGTCTTCACTGGACCAGGAAGGATTAATTCAGATTCCTCACTTGCATACATCTGCTTATCTTGCATGCTTTGTTGCGGAATTCTCTGTATAGCATTAAAAAGAAGCATATTCAGTCTCAACCAGACTAAACAAATGAAGTCAATATGCAAATCAGCTTGAAATCAGCCATATGTGATTTAGAAAGGCATCATTCCAAAATAGGTTGGGGTGTGCCCTGTTCAACTTTGAGCTTAAACTTAAATCGAGTTTGAATGTTCACAACTGTAAACATAAGCTCACTCTATAAATATCAACTCTGGATCAGGTTAACATTTTGATATAAGAATTACATGACAGAAAGATCAATTAGTTGACTGGATCTGGTAAGAGAAGCCCAAAAGTGACTTGACAGGATTCATGATAGTTCTCCAACCAACATAATCGTGTACATCCCTAAGCACGGAGCACATATATCAAGTTTTAGCAGTTCAGATTGTACCTTTCTAGATCTTTCAGAGAGCCCTGCTGCTCCAGACCATCTAGTTTCTCCGTTCAAGAGAAATCCGAAAAGCTTGCAGCTGTTTCTAGAATTGCTGCTATCACTCGGTTTGTCATTTTAATTTGGTGTTGTGGCAGCATCAACATGCCTACTGCCAAACAGATTCCACTCCTCCACTGGTTCCAGAAACTCGAGCTCGCTAGAGACCACAGACCGAATTGAATTTTGTCTTGTAAAAAATGGACCGGTCATCTCCTCCATGAGGAGTCTCAACATCACATGATTCACTCAATACATGATGAGAATTTCCTCCATATACGCTCCACAAATTAGTTCTGAAATAAGCAGAAGTAGCACCATCTGTTGCCTCCTGCTGAGGAGAAATCACAGCTGCGAGTCTCGGGATAGCACTGAGCTGACCAAGACCATACTTGTAACTTTCCAGTGCCCAGCTACAAGCACATACCGAAGGCTGAGATACCAAAGGAAATACTTCTTGACCTTGGAAGACCTCGACAAATTGTTCAGATTCACCAAAGTCTCTGCTAAACACAATTCCGACGGGCAAGCGCGTCAGTGAAACATGATTTTGAGGATTATCCGTCGTGTAAAACCTTTATTGTGCCGGGCGGGAAGCCGCCAGTGATTTTCGTCTTTACCGTCGTTCACGCCCGTCCGTAATGATTTCGGTGACAATACTTCTTTTCTAAAGAAAGTTCTTTGATTTTGCATAAAATGCTCACAGAGGTTTGAGTGGGGAAAGTTTGTCTGTTCTGTTTTTCTTGTCTGACGATTGCTGCAGTGAAAATGTCAGATATGCACCACAGAAAAGCGGAACTGGCTCGCTATTGTGTTGCTTTCTCCAATCATTGTTGGTTTGATGAAAAAAACTGTATTCTCGCTGTTCTTTACTAGTAATCATTTTCTAAATGATTGATGGTTTGTGTTTATTATGATCACTATTGACAACTGGTCTCGATTTTGTTATAATTCTTTTTATTTGCAACGAGAGTTGAAGGCGGTTATTGTGGAAGGACTATTGAAGGAATCACGAGGCACAACTGAGAATTGGTAAGAAACTGGTAATTTGCTCCTTAATTGTCTCTCTACAACCGATTGACACTATATGGAAGGGGATGGATCATATTTGCGCAAAACACCTGCTTGCGTGCGTTTGTGTTAATCACCTGTTAATGCATATATTTTCCTGTGGGGATTTGCTACTTGTGCAGGTGGGGATTTCTACTTACACAGGTGGAAGATGGAGCACTTGCGCAGTTTGGTCGCGTCCAGGTATGTTGTATAAATGCCATTATTTATGGACATGTCCACAGCACGAATGCTCATAGCTCATAGGTGCGTGCGTCCGTGCTCGCTTACTTGGATCTGGGGGGTGTCATGGTTGTTGATGAGAATTGCGGGTGTTTGGGTCAATTTGGGTGCATTTTAAGTGTGTGCCTCATTTGTGATTTGTGTTATATATATATGTACAGAGGTAGTGTTAAATGTTCAAACCCATCCCTGCTGAAATATGCTTTGTCACCAAGCCTTCCTTTATGTTCCATCTGTCATCTTAGCTTTTAACTCGAGAAAAATGAACTTGTTTTAGCTTTTCCTCCTATGGCCTATTTAAGTCATAGTTGCAGTTAATTCAACAACTACGACCAAGTCTTCTCCCACAGCAGGTGGAGTCAGCTACATGACCCTTGAGGCTTTCTTAAAAATTTGTTTTTCTTCAAGTGTTCATCATCTGATTCTGGGCACCTTATTATTACTCCGAATTGATAAGAAGAATGAAGAACCATAGTTGAGTCATGGGTTATGAACATAGACACGATGAGTGACTGGTATTCACTTGAAATGTTCACAAAAGAAGCGAAGACAACAAGTGTTAAAGAGAGAAGTGGCTTTGAATACAAGATCATTCAATGAAGCTAGTGGAATGATGGAGAAAGATTCCTTATACCAGTATTGGATGAAAGCAAGTGTCACCAAACACACACTCACATATACTCACTATTATCATCATCGTCCGGGTTTTCCACCTGAACTGCTTCCTGCTCAAACGATGAAAAGAGTACCTAGTACACCGCCACTGCTGTCCATGTTAATGCATACTATGGCACGTACAGTAATAGTAAATGGTATTCGAAGCGGTACCTTTCTGGTAGAGGATGTGCAAGCAAATTAAGAGTTTAGGGTAGCATTACATGGCTCTGCTCTCTAGACAAGGGTTTCCCTGGAAGAAGAAAGTATAGAGGACTTTTGAGGAAGAGTCGAAACAGGAACTTGTTGTTTTGACGTTGTACTGCTGTTATGCTCATGGAGAAGGGGAAGACGAGACTTTGAATGATAACTACTCACTACGATTTCTTGTCATAATGAAAGAAGTCACCGCGAATTAGCATTCGAAAATCATGAAAGAGATGATGATTTGGTAGGTGGCCTATCTCGAATGAGTGAAAACAAGGGATTCCTTTGGATATTACTTCATGAAAGAGATTATGATTTGGTAGGTGGCCTAGCGACGTGGTGCGGAGCCCGAATGCAGTAAGAAGTAAGCAAGGGCCACTACATTTTTGTCCGAATGTAGTGAATCAATTGCAGAGAGGGTTCCCACATCATGGATGGGTGTGGGTAAAGAAGTTAGTCCCGCTACATTGCCGCCCGAATGTAGTGAAAAATTTTCAGAGAGGGTCTCCGCATTTTGATTATGGACGGATGCAGGGGGTAAGGAAGCTAGTCCTAGATAATAAGATTCGTATTGGTTCTTGGAATATCAGAACATTATCGGGTAAGCTAATGGAGGTGGTAGATACTATGATTCGGAGAAAGATTCATATTCTATGTTTACAAGAGACAAAATGGGTTGGAGAAAAAGCAAAGGAGATAGAGGATACAGGTTTTAAATTATGGTACTCAGGTAAAGAAAAGGCCCGAAACAGAGTTGGTATTATCATAAATAAAGATTTAAAGGAGAGTGTAGTAGACATACAACGATATGGTGACCGAATCATGACATTGAAATTAGTGTTAGGAGTAGAGGTTTTGAATATGGTTTGTGCTTACGCACCCCAAGTAGGACTAGAAGATAGTATAAAGACAGTTTTTTGGGAAGAGTTAGATAAGGTGTTTCAAAAGATTCCACAAAGGAAGATGATTTGTTTAGGAGGAGATTTAAATGGACATGTCGGTAAAGAGGCATTAGGATATCAAGGGATTCATGGAAACTTTGGTTATGGGGATATAAACGAGGAAGGTAGGGAGATTTTAAATTTTGCTATGTCATTTGATCTCTTTATAGTCAATACAATCTTCAAAAAACGAGATGAACATTTAATTACTTATAAGAGTGGCTTATCACAAACACAAATTGATTACTTTATTTGTAGAAAAAAAGATAGAGCGTGTTGTAAAGATTGTAAGGTAATTCCAGGAGAAAGCTTAACCACCCAACATCGACTTTTAGTTATGGATTTACAAATAAAAAAATGGACAAAGAAGAAAAGAGTGCATCGAGCTATTCGGACTAAATGGTGGAACCTCAAAAGCGAGAAAGAAGATATATTTAAACAGAAAGTCCTTCAAGGAGATGTTTGGAATTATGTTGGCACACCCTCTGATATGTAGAACAATATGGCTATACATATTAGGAAAGTGGCGAAAGATGTGTTAGGGGTATCTAAGGGAGGTGTACCGGCACAAAAAGAAGCTTGGTGGTGGAGTGAAGTAGTACAAAATAAAATCAAGGCAAAGAGGGCATGTTACAAATTACATTATGCTAAGAAAACTAGTGAAACTTTAGAAGCTTATAAGAAAACAAAGAAGGAAGCAAAAAAGGCCGTTAGTGAAGCAAAAGCTAAGATTTGGGAGGACTTATATAAAAAACTCAACTCAAAAGAGGGTGAAAGAGATATTTTAGGATAGCTAGGGGTAGAGATAAGAAAACTAAAGATCTTAATTATGTTAGATGCATAAAAGACGAGGATGAAAAAATTCTAGTGGCAAATGATGATATAAGAAATAGATGGAAAAACTATTTTTATAATCTTTTTAATGAAAATAAAGATGTTAGTATTAGTTTAGGAGATTTAGCCAAGTCAGAAAAGTATATAAACCATAATTTCTACCGACGTATTCAAAAGAATGAAGTCAAAGAGGCTCTTAAACATATGAAGGGTGGTAAATCGGTAGGACCAGATAATATTCCTATAGAAGTTTGGAAAATACTAGGAGAAATAGGAATCACTTGGCTCACAAGACTATTTAATGAAATATGGAAAAACCAAAAGATGCCCGAGGAATGGAGAGCAAGTACACTTATACCCGTATATAAGAACAAGGGAGACATTCAAAATTGTGCAAATTATCGAGGTATCAAGTTAATGAGTCATACTATGAAATTATGGGAAAGAATTATCGAACGTAGGTTAAGACAAGTATCAAGTACAACAGAGAACCAATTTGGATTTATGCCAGGTAGATCTACAATTGAAGCAATTCACCTTTTGAGACGTCTTATGGAACATTTTAGAGCAAAAAAGAAAGACCTTCACATGATATTTATTGATCTAGAAAAAGCTTATGATAGGGTACCGAGGGAGGTTCTTTGGAGAACTTTGGAAAAAAGAGGTATCCCATTGACATATATTAACCTTATAAGAGACATGTATGATGGTGCAAAAACATGTGTGAGGACTCATGAAGGAACGACAAACTTCTTTGAAGTTAATATTGGGTTACATCAAGGATCAACTTTAAGTCCATACTTATTTATAATGGTGATGGATGAGTTAACAAAACATATTCAAGATGAAGTACCTTGGTGTATGTTATTTGCAGATGATATTGTATTAGTGGAGGAGTCTAAGGAAAAAGTTAATAGAAAATTGAAACTATGGAGAGAAACATTAGAAAACAAAGGCCTCCGACTTAGTAGAACAAAGACAGAATATATGGAATGTAAGTTTGATCATTTGGCTACTTCAGAGGACATAGAAATTAAAATTGGCACACATTGCATTCCCCAAAAGGAAAGTTTTAAATACCTAGGGTCAATTTTTCAAAGTGATGGAAGAATTGATGGAGATGTTACACATAGAATTAATGCTGGTTGGTTAAAATGGAGAGGAGCATCAGGTATTCTTTGTGATAAGAAGATACCATTAAAATTAAAAGGTAAATATTATAGAGCAGCAGTTAGGCCTGCCATGTTTTATGGTTTTGAGTGTTGGGCAGTTAATCATCAACATGTACAAAAGATGTGTGTGACAGAAATGAAGATGTTGAGATGGATGAGTGGTCATACAAGAAAAGACCGTATACATAATGAGGTTATTAGAAACAAATTAGGAGTGGCACCAATAGAGGATAAAATGAGAGAACATCGTTTAAGATGGTTTGGACATATAGAAAGAAGATCAAAAGAAGAACCTGTAAGAAGGTTAGAAAAACTAAATTTGGAAAGTATTAAAAGAGGTAGAGGACGACCACAAAAGTGTTGGAAAGAAACAATAAAGAATGATCTAGCTTATTGGGAGTTAACTGCTAACATGGCACACGATAGAGATATGTGGAAACAAAGAATCCATGTAGCCGACCCCGTCTAGTATGGGAAAAGGCTTAGTTGTTGTTGTTGTTGTTGTCCGGGTTTTCCACCTGAACTGCTTCCTGCTCAAACGATGAAAAGTGTACCTAGTACACCGCCACTGCTGTCCATGTTAATGCATACTATGGCACGTACAGTAATAGTAAATGGTATTCGAAGCGGTACCTTTCTGGTAGAGGATGTGCAAGCAAATTAAGAGTTTAGGGTAGCATTACATGGCTCTGCTCTCTAGACAAGGGTTTCCCTGGAAGAAGAAAGTATAGAGGACTTTTGAGGAAGAGTCGAAACAAGAACTTGTTGTTTTGACGTTGTACTGCTGTTATGCTCATGGAGAAGGGGAAGACGAGACTTTGAATGATAACTACTCACTACGATTTCTTGTCATAATGAAAGAAGTCACCGCGAATTAGCATTCGAAAATCATGAAAGAGATGATGATTTTGTAGGTGGCCTATCTCGAATGAGTGAAAACAAGGGATTCCTTTGGATATTACTTCATGAAAGAGATTATGATTTGGTAGGTGGCCTAGCGACGTGGTGCGGAGCCCAAATGCAGTAAGAAGTAAGCAAGGGCCACTACATTTTTGTCCGAATGTAGTGAATCAATTGCAGAGAGGGTTCCCACATCATGGATGGGTGTGGGTAAAGAAGTTAGTCCCGCTACATTGCCGCCCGAATGTAGTGAAAAATTTTCAGAGAGGGTCTCCGCATTTTGATTATGGACGGATGCGGGGGGTAAGGAAGCTAGTCCTAGATAATAAGATTCGTATTGGTTCTTGGAATATCAGAACATGATCGGGTAAGCTAATGGAGGTGGTAGATACTATGATTCGGAGAAAGATTCATATTCTATGTTTACAAGAGACAAAATGGGTTGGAGAAAAAACAAAGGAGATAGAGGATACAGGTTTTAAATTATGGTACTCAGGTAAAGAAAAGGCCCGAAACAGAGTTGGTATTATCATAAATAAAGATTTAAAGGAGAGTGTAGTAGACATACAACGATATGGTGACCGAATCATGACATTGAAATTAGTGTTAGGAGTAGAGGTTTTGAATATGGTTTGTGCTTACGCACCCCAAGTAGGACTAGAAGATAGTATAAAGACAGTTTTTTGGGAAGAGTTAGATAAGGTGTTTCAAAAGATTCCACAAAGGAAGATGATTTGTTTAGGAGGAGATTTAAATGGACATGTCGGTAAAGAGGCATTAGGATATCAAGGGATTCATGGAAACTTTGGTTATGGGGATATAAACGAGGAAGGTAGGGAGATTTTAAATTTTGCTATGTCATTTGATCTCTTTATAGTCAATACAATCTTCAAAAAACGAGATGAACATTTAATTACTTATAAGAGTGGCTTATCACAAACACAAATTGATTACTTTATTTGTAGAAAAAAAGATAGAGCGTGTTGTAAAGATTGTAAGGTAATTCCAGGAGAAAGCTTAACCACCCAACATCGACTTTTAGTTATGGATTTACAAATAAAAAAATGGACAAAGAAGAAAAGAGTGCATCGAGCTATTCGGACTAAATGGTGGAACCTCAAAAGCGAGAAAGAAGATATATTTAAACAGAAAGTCCTTCAAGGAGATGTTTGGAATTATGTTGGCACACCCTCTGATATGTAGAACAATATGGCTATACATATTAGAAAAGTGGCAAAGATGTGTTAGGGGTATCTAAGGGAGGTGTACCGGCACAAAAAGAAGCTTGGTGGTGGAGTGAAGTAGTACAAAATAAAATCAAGGCAAAGAGGGCATGTTACAAATTACATTATGCTAAGAAAACTAGTGAAACTTTAGAAGCTTATAAGAAAACAAAGAAGGAAGCAAAAAAGGCCGTTAGTGAAGCAAAAGCTAAGATTTGGGAGGACTTATATAAAAAACTCAACTCAAAAGAGGGTGAAAGAGATATTTTAGGATAGCTAGGGGTAGAGATAAGAAAACTAAAGATCTTAATTATGTTAGATGCATAAAAGACGAGAATGAAAAAATTCTAGTGGCAAATGATGATATAAGAAATAGATGGAAAAACTATTTTTATAATCTTTTTAATGAAAATAAAGATGTTAGTATTAGTTTAGGAGATTTAGCCAAGTCAGAAAAGTATATAAACCATAATTTCTACCGACGTATTCAAAAGAATGAAGTCAAAGAGGCTCTTAAACATATGAAGGGTGGTAAATCGGTAGGACCAGATAATATTCCTATAGAAGTTTGGAAAATACTAGGAGAAATAGGAATCACTTGGCTCACAAGACTATTTAATGAAATATGGAAAAACCAAAAGATGCCCGAGGAATGGAGAGCAAGTACACTTATACCCGTATATAAGAACAAGGGAGACATTCAAAATTGTGCAAATTATCGAGGTATCAAGTTAATGAGTCATACTATGAAATTATGGGAAAGAATTATCGAACGTAGGTTAAGACAAGTATCAAGTACAACAGAGAACCAATTTGGATTTATGCCAGGTAGATCTACAATTGAAGCAATTCACCTTTTGAGACGTCTTATGGAACATTTTAGAGCAAAAAAGAAAGACCTTCACATGATATTTATTGATCTAGAAAAAGCTTATGATAGGGTACCGAGGGAGGTTCTTTGGAGAACTTTGGAAAAAGAGGTATCCCATTGACATATATTAACCTTATAAGAGACATGTATGATGGTGCAAAAACATGTGTGAGGACTCATGAAGGAACGACAAACTTCTTTGAAGTTAATATTGGGTTACATCAAGGATCAACTTTAAGTCCATACTTATTTATAATGGTGATGGATGAGTTAACAAAACATATTCAAGATGAAGTACCTTGGTGTATGTTATTTGCAGATGATATTGTATTAGTGGAGGAGTCTAAGGAAAAAGTTAATAGAAAATTGAAACTATGGAGAGAAACATTAGAAAACAAAGGCCTCCGACTTAGTAGAACAAAGACAGAATATATGGAATGTAAGTTTGATCATTTGGCTACTTCAGAGGACATAGAAATTAAAATTGGCACACATTGCATTCCCCAAAAGGAAAGTTTTAAATACCTAGGGTCAATTTTTCAAAGTGATGGAAGAATTGATGGAGATGTTACACATAGAATTAATGCTGGTTGGTTAAAATGGAGAGGAGCATCAGGTATTCTTTGTGATAAGAAGATACCATTAAAATTAAAAGGTAAATATTATAGAGCAGCAGTTAGGCCTGCCATGTTTTATGGTTTTGAGTGTTGGGCAGTTAATCATCAACATGTACAAAAGATGTGTGTGACAGAAATGAAGATGTTGAGATGGATGAGTGGTCATACAAGAAAAGACCGTATACATAATGAGGTTATTAGAAACAAATTAGGAGTGGCACCAATAGAGGATAAAATGAGAGAACATCGTTTAAGATGGTTTGGACATATAGAAAGAAGATCAAAAGAAGAACCTGTAAGAAGGTTAGAAAAACTAAATTTGGAAAGTATTAAAAGAGGTAGAGGACGACCACAAAAGTGTTGGAAAGAAACAATAAAGAATGATCTAGCTTATTGGGAGTTAACTGCTAACATGGCACACGATAGAGATATGTGGAAACAAAGAATCCATGTAGCCGACCCCGTCTAGTATGGGAAAAGGCTTAGTTGTTGTTGTTGTTGTTGTCCGGGTTTTCCACCTGAACTGCTTCCTGCTCAAACGATGAAAAGTGTACCTAGTACACCGCCACTGCTGTCCATGTTAATGCATACTATGGCACGTACAGTAATAGTAAATGGTATTCGAAGCGGTACCTTTCTGGTAGAGGATGTGCAAGCAAATTAAGAGTTTAGGGTAGCATTACATGGCTCTGCTCTCTAGACAAGGGTTTCCCTGGAAGAAGAAAGTATAGAGGACTTTTGAGGAAGAGTCGAAACAGGAACTTGTTGTTTTGACGTTGTACTGCTGTTATGCTCATGGAGAAGGGGAAGACGAGACTTTGAATGATAACTACTCACTACGATTTCTTGTCATAATAAAAGAAGTCACCGCGAATTAGCATTCGAAAATCATGAAAGAGATGATGATTTGGTAGGTGGCCTATCTCGAATGAGTGAAAACAAGGGATTCCTTTGGATATTACTTCATGACTAAGACTAAGCAAGCTTCCAATGAAGATTTAGAGCAGCAGGCTTTTGCTTCTGTTTGCAAGAAAGTATGGTGACTGGTGGCATCACATTGTCGTTCACCTAGAAAACAAGGGAAGATCCTGTGGGGGATCCAGTTGCTTCTTAATCCATCTGGCCTTGGTTGGCATGCTACTTTTCCAAGTTGGTCCCACACCAAGTGGGGTCGATTACATCTATTTGTAGCTGAATTTAGTTTCATTCTATCGTATTATCATTTAAATGCAAAAGAGCGAGATCATGTTTCATTGCTTCCTCTCAATACCGTCTTGATGTGTTCGCTATTTAGTGTCACACACCTTTCTGAGACAAACTCCGAACTACTCGTCCAACTGGTTACCTTTCAAAACGCTCAAATCACAACTCCCTTATGGGCGTCTCCTTCATCTTATCTTTCACGAATACTGCATTGATTTTGTCACTAACAACCTTATTAAGGGTTCATCCTTTCTTGGGTGGCCAAATATTATTAGTTAACATTTCTAAAAGCTAATGTGTACAATTGGGAAAATTATGGAGGGGGAGCTGCTAGACAATCTTGCCTTATAGATATTGTTTGATCATCACTACCATCTAGGTGATTAATTGAATGGTAGTGATCAAAGCACTTATTGATGGTATCAATCTTCATACGATGTTGATGGCAGCTCAATTTGTGTCGTTGATGTGATTGTACGGATAATGCTTTGGCCCCGGAGGGTGTTTAACAACTCAGTTATATGTGTGTGTGCATGTGGAAAAGAAAACTACCACTTCGTTCGGTGTCAAGTCACTCTATATGAGTTTAATTTTTTGTTTTTTTTTTCATTTCTGTCAAAAGTTCAGTTTTGGTGGTTTCCATTTTGCTGCTCAGGAGTTTGGAATCTTTTTCTTCTGTCACGGATTGCCCGTGCGTTCTCAAAGGACTTTGTGAAGCGTGATCTGCAACAAGATTCCCAGCAGTCAGACTGGATGCTACTAAACACACAAACAGATTCCTGTGGTCCATGGATACTGTTCCAATTTTACTGCAGATCTCTCTATGTATGAACTTTGTCTACCCATTTATTTTGATGGATTCCTGATGCATGAAAAGAAGTAGAAAGGAAATGGGTGAACCGAAATTTACACTTTCTAACTGATGAGGTGTTTTATCCATTATCACAGATATCTGCACACATCGAATGCCCCTTTTCACTTGGACATCTCCGGCAATTGGGTAGTTGTGCCCGTGAATATGCAATAACCAAAGACAATCTGTGACTTCCACTATAGGTTATCACGCCAAATCAAGAATCAGCAAGATTTATGAGGCATATCGATGTCACGGTAGGCATGTGATAGCTTATCTAGGTTCTCTTAGCAAAGCTTTCTTTGTTTCTGAGAAACCGGCACCACCATGTACATTACATGACTCCCAGTGATCTTCATTCCATTTAGTTTTTAGTGATCATTGGATTTGATTGAATGCGGCCTGAATTGAGCATGTTGATTGAAGGATGGAAACCATTTAAGATACTTGTTGAATTTCTGACGCAACGGTGCGAGCCCAGAATCTCAGATGCTTCTTCATGTCTGATCCTGCCGTAGCAACTGTTGGGATTCTGAGGTTCAGTAATGGGGAGTCTGGCCTGTTAATAAGCCATGCCTCTGAAAGATAAGGCCTGGCGATTTTATCCCTAACCCTCTCTTCCACACTTCTCTGTTCTTTCCCTCCATCAAGCCTCTGCAATCCAGGGATCATGCTTAGCATGCGTGGGTTCAGTTCACCCTTCTTGAAAATGAATCCCAGGTCCATGAATCCCTTCAGTTCGTCGCGCTCTAGCTCAGACAAGCTCTTACAACTCCTAAGATTCCCTTTCCTATGTTGTTTGGTTCTATATTGCCTGCTACAAGATGTTGACAACGGTGAAGATGAGTCTGCTCTGCTGCAACTGTCGGGCGATCCATTTTCTTCTTCGCGAACCAGCTCCAAACTTGATGATCTTCTCTTTGTGCAATCACCATCAACCTGCACAAGTGGTTGAGAACATCTTAATACTCGAACCTATACAACTACAAGAACAACCACTAATTCATTTTCTTTTCTAAACCATGGAAAACAAACAGGACTTCAAAAACTATGATAACATAGAAGATCAAAGTCTGTAGTAATCCTTCTTTGATCTGTAACGACGAAACCGCACCTTTGTTGTGAGGCTTACTCGCAGCCCTGGCGGCATAAAACACCTACGGAACATAGAAGATCCAAGTTTGTAGTTGAGAAATTAGATACCTCAGTTTCTTGACTAATTGATGGCGACAACCAGAGATTTTCTGAAATGAGTGCTGCATCTGGAATTAGCGGCTCTGCACTTGGATTCACCAACTCCATGGATTTGCGACTAAGAGGTGAGGCTGGCTTGGAGCCAAGGATGTTGTATTGAAACCAAAAGAAGTCCATTGCATGGAAAAAAATCTGTGAGCAGTCAGCCATGGGTGTGGGAAAGGCTGTGGGGATGAGGGGCCTTTTGCAGGAAAGAATCAAATACACAGCTGCTTTAATTGCTGCTGAGGGCGAAAATAAAATCATGGAAATGAAATTAAGGCAAAGAGGGGAAGAATGCCAACGTCTGTGCGTGGATGTGGAGGGTGTGGACATGATTCATAGGCCCCACGCACACCCTCTTGTCCAAACATAGAGCCGAGTGTGAATATCAAATAATTATGCTGCCACCAAATTTCTTCTAAAATTTTATGAGCATCATCCGTCTCTATTGACCACAGACCGTTATTCGAACGGTTTTTATATGTTAATGGGGACACGCATCGATCGAGGCCCAGTATAAAAAATGACGTGACACAAGAACACGCCACTTGAAATGCTTTTATTCAAGTATTTCACAATAAATATACTAATTTACACTATAATGTCAAATCCCATTTTAATTAAATAAAAAACAACGTTGGGATATATATCGCTGTTTCCAGCTTAAAATCATGAAGGTTTTCCTGTTTCGATTTATTAAGAACTATGAATCATAACCGAACCAGGTTCTGTACATGTTATTGGTTACAGTTCAAAAACTGCTTGTAATTACAGATTCGTTTAATAAAGCGAGAAAAAAAATCAATGAAACTAAAAAGTTTAAAAATATATAAATTTGAACTAGAACCAGCAGTTTCATTCGCTTTGAGAGGAGAAACTGCAACCAAACCACGGTTTAGGCGGTTTAAAATTTTGTATAGTTTATTTTCTGTTTGAAGTAATGATCATCCATTGAATAATCACTTGTTCTACTTGGATTCCTTGCCGCTTGTGGAGGCAAATTTTTGAAGATTTGGTGAAGGTTGAAATATTTGGTAGGTCAATCAATGTGGGGCAATTCTATGAAATGGAAAGGTGATACTCGAACTAAAATAACGATGGGTGGCTTCTCTTTTTATTAGTTTGAGAAGAGGCCATGGCATGATGGCCCTTTTAATTATTGCTTGGCCAATAAACGCTCTTCCTTGTGTGGCAAGGCTGCAAGTGGGTCGAGGGGGGCATTCAATTGAGATCCAAATCAATTATTTGCCAAATACTTTAGGGATGGAAATATTAACCCTAACCCGATCTGACCCGTCTGACCTAGACAGGGCAAGATTACCTGGTTTGACTGGGTTCAAGTTCTGGGAACAGAAAACCCGAACACCTAAGAGATCAACCATGTTAGGTCTGGGTCTTATCTTACCAGGTTGGAAAGCAGTGATCACAAGTTGTATCCAACATATTACAGCTTGAATTGGAAGTGGAGATGATTGATCTCTTACAATATCACTTCCTGGCTAGTAAGATGCCAACAACTTTATTATTGGGAGAGAAAAAAAGTGGATTTCAGCAAGAGAGAGAAAAGAAGATTGCAGGGAGTCTCTCTCTCTCTCTCTCTCTCTCCCTCTCCATACGAGGTGCCTAGGATTGGATAACAAAATAATGTCATATATATAATGTTATATTTATATGTATGCCGGGGTGAGCAGCCTGATTCTTAGTCTAAGAGTATTAATTGTCATAAAACCAAAGAAGACGTGCACATAGTTGTGAAATTGCTTGGCTAAAAGAACCAACATTGATTTGTGATGCAATTATGGAGATTTTTTCAAGTGCGACAGCTCCTGGATTTAATGTGTAATTGTTGTATTGAAGTGGGCACTAATGCTCATCAAATACGTGGCCATTGTGATCTAAAGTCTTTGACTGCTTTCATGGTTCTCGAGCATAACATTAATGACACCAACACCAACACCAACAACTAAGCCTTTTCTCGTACTATAGGGGTCGGCTACATGGATTCTTTGTATCAACATAGCTCTTTCATGTGCTAGTAGTTAACTCAATATAAACTAGATCATTCTTTACTGTTTCTTTCCAACACTTTGTGGTTGTCTTCTTCTTCTTTTAATATTTTCACAATCTAGTTTTTCATATTTCTTACGGGAGCATTTTTCCACATGTTCCTACCATCTTAAACTAATTTTTCTCATTTTATCCTCTATTGGTGTTACTCCTAATTTATTTCTAATAACCTCATTATATATACAGTGTTTCCTTGTATGATCACTCATCCATTTCAACATCTTTATTTATGTTACAAACATCTTTTACATATGTTGATGATTAATTGCCCAACACTCATAACCATGAAACATAGAAGGTCTAATTGTTGCTTTATAATATTTACCTTTCAACTTTAATAGTATCTTCTTATCATATAGAATATCTAATGCTTCTCTCCATCTTAACTAATCGACATTAATTCTATATGTAACATCCTCATAAAGTTTTTCATTACTTTGAAAAGTTGATTCTAGGTATTTAAAATTTTCCTTGTGAGGGATGAAATGTATGTCAATCTTAATTTCTATGTCCTCTGAAGTACTTAAATGATCAAACTTACATTCCATATATTTTGTCTTTGTTCTACCAAGTTGAAAACCTTTACTTTCTAATGTTTCTCTATATAATTCCAATTTTCTATTAATTTTTTCCTTAAACACAATGCCATATGCAAATAACATACACCAAAGTACTTCACCTTGAATATATTTTGTTAACTCATTAATGACCAATATAAATAAATATGGTTTTAAAGTAGATCCCTCATGTAACCAATCTTAACTTCAAAGGAGTTTGTCATTCTTTGACGAGTCCTCACACATATTTTTGCATTATCGTACATGTCTCTTATAAGATTTATTTATATCAATGGGATACCTCTCTTTTCAAGGTTCTCCAAAAAATATCTCTTGACACCCTATTGTAACTTTTTTCTAGATCAATAAATAGCATGTGAAGGTTCTTCTTTTTGTTCTAAAATATTTTATAAGATGTCTCAATAGGTGAATCGCTTCAATAGTAGATCTACCGGGCATGAATCCGAATTGGTTCTTAGTTGTACTCGATATTTGTCTTAACTTCCGTTCGATAATTTTTTCTCATAATTTTATAGTATGACTCATTAAGTTGATACTTCAATAATTCACACAATTCTAAATGTCTATCTTATTCTTATATATGGGTATAAGTGTACTCACTCTCCATTACTTGTGCATCTTTTAGGTTCTCCATATTTCATCAAATATCTTGTGAGCCAAGTGAACCCAATCTCTCTTAGAATTTTTCATACTTCTATAGGAATATTGTTTGATCCTACATATTTATCAACATTCATCTATTAAAGAGTATCTTTGGCTTCATTCTTTTGAATACGTCGATAGAAATTGTGGTTTATATACTTTTCTGATTTAGCTAACTCTCCTAAATTAATATTATCATTTATATTTTCATTAAAAAGCTTATAAAAATAATTTTTTCATCTATTTTTGATATCGTCATTTGTCACTAAAATCTTCTCATCCTCATCCTTGATGCATCTAACAAAAGTAAGATTCTTAGTTTTCTTATCTCCGGCCTTAACTATCTTAAAATATCTCTTTCACTTTCTTTTGAGTTAAGCTTTTTATATAAATCCTCCCAAATTTTAACTTTTGTTTCACTAACGATCTTTTTCGCTTTTTTTACGTTTTCTTATAAGCATCCATGTTTCACTAGTCTTATTGGCATAATGTAATTTGTAATATACCTTCTTTGATTTGATTTTATCTTACACTACTTCACTCCAACCCCAAGCTTCTTTTTGTATTGATATGCCTCCCTTAGATTCATATAACACATTTTTGTCACTTCTCTAACATGTATAGTCATATTATTCTACATATCATAAGGTATACCTACATAATTCCAAGCATATCCTTGAAAAACTTTTAAAATTTTTTTTTCTCACATTTGAGGTTCCACCATCTAGTCTGAATAGCTCTATGCATTCTATTATTCTTTGTCCACTTTTTTACTTAGAAATTCATTACTAAAAGTCGATATTGAATAGTTAAGGTTTTTCTTAAAATTATCTTGCAATCTTTACAACACGATCTATCTTTTTCCTACAAACAAAATAATCAATTTGAAGCATTACATTAATGAAATAGTTAGGTATATATACATATAGAGAGTGAGCATAGTTCATGAGCATATCAATCTATCCTTAAACATATTCAACATCTCAACCATTACCAACAGGCACTTAAAATTCAAATTTCAAACATAAAAAAAGTATGTTGGTACTTTTGGCAAGTACAATACTGCACTCGGTACAAATTGACTTAGAGATTTCAATTATTGATCTTCAAGATAAGATAGTTGAGATGTTTGAGAATGTTTAAACATATATTTAAAGAACCAACTAAACCAAGGAACCATAGAGTTCCTCTCTCACTCATACTCTCATGTTATTGATAGGTTCCAAACAGGCATGTCTACGTGCCTCTGTGCCAGAATCTCGGGCCAACTAAGACAGTTTCTTTCAGCTTCTAGTTCTCTGGCATTCAAGAGAGAGGGGAGCAAGGGGAAGGCCACCATTTCACTGGGGCAGGATTAAACAGTACACCGACTATTATAATCTAACTTAAATAAAATCTAAGCGCCCACTCCAGGGTAGTTCCATCGGTTCCTTAAATCTAGATTACACACACGTATTAGATCTTGCAGCCTACTAAAGATAAATGATATTTTTACTGTGAAAAAGTAAATAATAGTGTGTATATATTACTCAAATATCTATATTGATCGATCGGCATGATTTTGAATTTACAAACTAATTGTACTGTTATATTTTTTGTTTTATGTATAATAATATAATTCATTTTTAATTCAAATTTCTAAATTGAACGGTGATAGATTTGGCATGAATGAAATTGTATATGTGTGTAAAAGAAAGACAGAAATTATTGATTCTGCAGGTGATGAGTTGATTTTCTGGAGCGTGCATGCATGAGTATATCGTATGTGTTAGGCTTCATTAAAAAGAAAAAACATGAAATCATCTTTTAAAACACAAAAATCTCCTATTCAGATATTGGTGATTTTGTGAGCTTCTAAAGTGTGATTTATGTAAATTATTGATGTTTAAAGCCTTAAAACTCACTACATATTAGTTTTTGTGATTTAAAGTCTGATGTGAACACTTTGCAAAAAAGTCCAAAAATGATCAACGGTATGGGATAGTGCTAGATGCTAAATTTGATACATGCTTAACATTCTTAAATCTTCTTAAACATTTTTGCTATTTAATTCTTTTAATCAATGACGAAGATTTGAAACTAAAAATGGTAATGTTGTGCATTAAATGTAAGTACAAAAGGTACAAAGGTACACATTGCCTTTTTAGATTCAAATATCCATTATTCATCGCAATGATCGAATTGTAAAATGTTTGAGCATATTTAAGCACGAATAATGATTGAATATGAATCAACATATATGTATGTATGTGTACATACGTGTCATGAACATCCTGCTTTTCTCTGCTATACTGTGAAAATGGGGTTGTGGGAGAGCAATGCAAGCGTATGTACATGAGATGGATTTAGATCATGAAACAGTTCGATCCATATCCGATGTGGCCATTAGATCATTGAGGGGACCTTTTCCTAGTAAGAGAGGACCGAGAAGGAGTGTGTGTGTCCATGCATGTGTGTATATGAGTATGCATGTGTATGAACCAAAACATGTTTAAATTGATCATAATTTTGATATGTATATGTATAAGTAAAGATTGAAATGTTTATACAATATTATGCACTGAAAAACATTAGCCATTTAAAATTCTCTCTCTCTCTCTCTCTCTCTCTCTATATATATATATATATATATATATATAAAGAGGTACCAGTGACGTGTTTACGGACCCACAAGTGGAGTAAATGCGGTTAGGCTTCATTCATACCGACAAAGCCAGTAAGTAAAGCGATGATGACCCACCTCTGATTTGCATCACATATTGAAGGCAAGTTGGTCACAGAATCCGGAATAAACCAAAGATTCCTCTCCCACTCAGTTTTGCCTTCTAAATTATATGCAAAAGAAAATAATTGTCTGAAACTGTGGCTGGAAACTTAAACGGATCGGTTTTGGTTTGGATAATTGTTTACCAAATATCCAATGTAACAACAACAACAACAACTAAGCCTTTTCCCATACTAGACGGGGTCGGCTACATGGATTCTTTGTTTCCACAAATCCCTATCGTGTGCCATGTTAGCAGTTAACTCTCAATAAGCTAGATCATTCTTTATTGTTTCTTTCCAACACTTTTGTGGTCGTCCTTTACCTCTTTTAATACTTTCCAAATTTAGTTTTTCTAACCTTCTTGCAGGTTCTTCTTTTGATCTTATTTCTATATGTCCAAACCATCTTAAACGATGTTCTCTCATTTTATCCTCTATTGGTGCCACTCCTAATTTGTTTATAATAACCTCATTATGTATACGGTCTTTTCTTGTATGACCACTCATCCATCTCAACATCTTCATTTCTGTCACAGACATCTTTTGTAGATGTTGATGATTAACTGCCCAACACTCAGAACCATAAAACATGGCATGCCTAATTGCTGCTTTATAATATTTATCTTTTAATTTTAATGGTATATTCTTATCACAAAGAATACTAGATGCTCCTCTCCATTTTAACCAACCAGCACTCTGAAAAATTGACCCTAGATATTTAAAACTTTCCTTTTGGGGTGTGCAATGTGTGCCAATTTTAATTTCTATTTCCTCTGAAGTAACCAAATGATCAAACTTACATTCCATATATTCTGTCTTTGTTCTACTAAGTCGGAGACCCTTGCTTTCTAATGTTTCTCTCCATAGTTCCAATTTTCTATTAACTTTTTCCTTAGACTCCTCCACTAATACAATGTCACATGCAAATAACATATACCAAGGTACTTCATCTTGAATATATTTTGTTAACTCATCCATCACCATTATAAATAAGTATGGACTTAAAGTTGATCCTTGATGTAACCCAATATTAACTTCAAAGAAGTATTTTGTTCCTTCATGAGTTCTCACACATGTTTTTGCACCATCATACATGTCTCTTATAAGGTTAATATATGTTAATGGGATACCTCTTTTTTCCAAAGTTCTCCAAAGAACCTCCCTCGGTACCCTATCATAAGCTTTTTCTAGATCAATAAATATCATGTGAAGGTCTTTTTTTTTGCTCTAAAATGTTCCATAAGACATCTCAAAAGGTGAATCGCTTCAATAGTAGATCTACCTGACATGAATCCAAATTGGTTCTCTGATATACTTGATACTTGTCTTAACCTACGTTCGATAATTCTTTCCCATAATTTCATAGTATGACTCATTAACTTGATACCTTGATAATTCGCATAATTTTGAATGTCTCCCTTGTTCTTATATATGGGTATAAGTGTACTTGCTATCCATTCCTCGGGCATCTTTTAGTTTTTCCATATTTCATTAAATAGTCTTGTGAGCCAAGTGATTCCTATTTCTCCTAGTATTTTCCAAACTTCTATAGAAATATTATCTGGTCCTACTGATTTACCACCCTTCATATGTTTAAGAGCCTCTTTGACTTCATTCTTTTGAATACGTCGATAGAAATTGTAGTTTATATACTTTTCTAACTTGGCTAAATCTCCTAAACTAATACTAACATCTTTATTTTCATTAAAAAGATTATAAAAATAGTTTTTCCATCTATTTCTTATATCATCATTTGCCACTAGAATTTTTTCATCCTCGTCTTTTATGCATCTAACATAATTAAGATCTTTAGTTTTCTTATCTCTAGCCCTAGCTATCCTAAAATATCTCTTTCACCCTCTTTTGAGTTGAGTTTTTTATATAAGTCCTCCCAAATCTTAGCTTTTGCTTCACTAACGGCCTTTTTCGCTTCCTTGTTTGCTTTCTTATAAGCTTCTAAAGTTTCACTAGTTTTCTTAGCATAATGTAATTTGTAACATGCCCTCTTTGCCTTGATTTTATTTTGTACTACTTCACTCCACCTCAAAGCTTCTTTTTGTGCCGGTACACCTCCCTTAGATACCCCTAACACATCTTTCGCCACTTTCCTAATATGTATAGCCATATTGTTCCATATATCACAGG
The DNA here is from genome assembly GCA_036023115.1 of Brasenia schreberi. Taxonomy (NCBI): domain Eukaryota; kingdom Viridiplantae; phylum Streptophyta; class Magnoliopsida; order Nymphaeales; family Cabombaceae; genus Brasenia; species Brasenia schreberi. Next base: position 9,739,202 of record JAYKKT010000057.1, on the reverse strand, counting down.
GTGTGCCAACATAATTCCAAACATCTCCTTGAAGGACTTTATGTTTAAATATATATTCTTTCTCGCTTTTGAGGTTCCACCATTTAGTCCGAATAGCTCAATGCACTCTTTTTTTCTTTGTCCATTTTTTTATTTGTAAATCCATAACTAAAAGTCGATGTTGGGTGGTTAAGCTTTCTCTTGAATTACCTTACAATCTTTACAACACGCTCTATTTTTTTTCCTACAAATAAAGTAATCAATTTGTGTTTGTGATAAACCACTCTTATAAGTAATTAAATGTTCATCTCGTTTTTTGAAGATTGTATTGACTATAAAGAGATCAAATGCCATAGCAAAATTTAAAATCTCCCTACCTTCCTCGTTTATATTCCCAAAACCAAAGTTTCCATGAATCCCTTAATATCCTAATGCCTCTTTAAAGTTGAAAATTTCCACTTGTTGGATTCCAACATCCATTACCTACATCTGAAACACTGAATCCAAATCCAATTCGATAATTAGTGGAGTGTGTCTCCCGGGTACAGAAACTGACTAGCTGGATCAGGATATATCCAATCGGATTTCATCCCTACCGTTGGCTTCCTCTGCATAGACCATATATTATATTATATTATAGCTGTCCTAGCCTGGTCAGTTCTTGATCTTACTGGAACCAGAGTTCGTGTGGCCAGTTTCATAATTTTGATCTTATGAAATTGGATTGGAAGGGGTCGATATTGGATATGGTTTAGGGTTGGATTTTGGATGTAGGTAAAAGTGAATCAAAGTGGTTTTAGACATGGTTCAAGAATGGGTTTTTGCTTCTTGAGCTGAACTGAATCACATGGTAGCCACGATAAATAATATGGTAATTTGCTTCTTGATGCTCTCTAAGGACCTTAATATTGATTCTAGCCGTTTGTTATTGTTTGGAACGCCGTGTACTTTGATCAGCTTGTGTGATGATTAGCACTGGCCTTGTCAATCGATTGTGGGTTGAATGTGGATGGCTATTACAATATCCGAATCTAAATGCAGGAAGAATGGTGTGTGTGTGTGTGCTCTGGCTTCTTGTGCAAGTCCACATAGCTTAAGGTGCTTGTATTCCATAGAGTGCCCTATTCCATAGAGTGCCTTAATGTAGATGGCTATTACAATAACCGCATTCTTCTCGTTTTGTCAAATTGGCCTAATTTCTTTTTATTTTTTGGTTTTTTTATTCCCAAAATGTTCTAAAATTGAAGGCATGAGAAACAAAGCGAGGCTCGCGGTCAGTTAAGCTCGTGGTTGTGTCAAATTACTTTGTGTTCGGTTCAATTCCTCTCTCTCTCTCTCTCTGTGTATATATATATATATACACACACACACACAAAACATCAGTATCATTCGACAAATCAAGTTTATTTTAGGTCCAATGATTCTCCAGTCGATGGATTCTGCATAGCAGATTTTTTTTAAGCTCTCTATTCCTAGCACTGTAATTGTATGATCTATTTCTGATAATGCAAAACACTGATGAACATATATTTTGATATTATGTAGGGTTGTGTTCAAGCACACTGGAGCAGAGGTGGAAGATGGAGTGTATCAATTAATCAACATTGCACGACCAGAAGATATATGCGTATGTTTCATGAAGGTGGACAAAGTAAATGCGCATCAACCAGAAAGTTACGTTGTTCAATGGGATATCTGGTTGTTGCAGTATTTTTTAGCTGCTTGCTGCCGGACTTGTATAGAAAAGGCGTGAGCGTGGTTGTGGGTGGGATCCTTGAAAGCAGGACTCATACTTTGGCGTGCAGTAAGCCCACCACCTATGTGCCACTTTGTGAAATGCAGCTCTGCTGTTCCTAGTGTTGTCTGTCACGCCCGATTGCAGACTGGTTTTTCCTTCCCCCAATCAGGTGGACATTCTCGAAGACGCATACAGCTGAACCGATCAAAGTTAACTGGTGTTCACCGACATCTAAAAGGTTGGTTCGGGTAGATTATATTTCCCCATTTATTGGAACCGTCTTCCATGCATCAGACTAGACCAATTAATTGAAAGGACACGGCTATCAGCACCTAAGGACCATTCTAGAACAAAAGGTAACTATGGAGCTCACTGTAAAAGTAATCGCTACTGCTGATCGACTCGTTGAAGGAAGGAGGTGTGGCAAATTGAAGATAAAGAAAAGAGCTTTCGATGATAAAGAAAAAACAGTTATGTAAATTTTATTAATCTGAGTAAGGTATTATATATATGAAAATGAGAAGTTCGGCAACATTTGTTTTTCGCTGCAAACGGGGTCACCGTCGTCGTCTAATGGGGACGAAATTCTGACGAACTGCCCCTCAGTGAAGGGGTTAACAGGGATGAAAGTAAATTCTGACGTCCATGTCTGTCAGAAAAATCGTTTCTGTGTTTCTTCCGTCGTATAATCCCATTTACTCTGACGGAAAATCGTGCGGCAGTAATGCATATCATTACTGGCGTTTATTGCCCGTCAGTAAAGTATATATTTGTCCCAACCCAAATCAGTCTGTTCTTTACTTGGTATTGTATGGATCGTAAGTTGTCTGTTATGATTCTTGAGTATTACAGCTATAGATCGTCTGGATCAAGCACTGAATGAAATTATGGTTGTGGAAAGAGCTCCGATTAAATGGTATTCTATTTGCCATCCATTCGGGAGGCTGTTCTAGTTTCCGTGTCCCCCTGTACAGGAAGTGTTGTTCAAGCTAATTATGTGCAGAACATATTAATACGTGATGTAAAAGGAGCACTAGTACCTATCATGTCTCTTCATCCAAATCAACTTATTAAAATCTTATAATGTAATATAAAAAATAAGCAATTTAATCTCAATTTAGATAAAACCATGAAAATAATTTATTTAAAAATAAAATCATGGAAATAAATAATTAAAAAAATAAGCACGTAATAATCAGAATTTCTTAAATTGATGAAGAAAAATGAATAATGTTTATTAACATGCTCCTCTTTCATACAAATACATGCAAATCTCACACACACATGTCTAGTATCAACCGTAAACGTACACAGTGAGCCAGCCTCTACCTAGAAAACAACTTTTGTACTCTTGTTATGAGCCTTTTTATTTTCATTGCAGCTTTTCTTGCTCAATGTTTAGACCTTTTGATTCTTGCAAGAGGAGAATTAGGGTAATGTTTTGATATGTAAATTGGAGGAGCTTCCACAAATTTTTTCTGTTTGCGTTTGATGCTTTATTGTAGTAAATGCATATATTTAATCTCTATTATGGGTCTTCATGATGTTGCACAAGGACTCATAAGTTCACTAATGTCCACCCACGTCAATCAAGCACGTGATGTTTTGCATAAAAAAAAAGAGAAGTAGCATTATAGTTCTTGTTCTAGTTTCACGGTATTTAGTTTTATTAGATTAACCATTATATATAGGTTATATCATTAGCATTCATCACTCTTAGATTTATATAGATTCATTATATTCCAAAGCACCATTAGGTATTAAATTTGTGTGCTAAATCACGTCCTTAATCTTTACATATTGGTTAATATACGTATTGCATTAGCATCATATTAGTTACATTATAGGCTCATTGCTTTGTATATTCTAGGCTCTAAAATTTCATCTAGTATACTTTTAAATTTTGCACTCTATTATTGGAATTTATTGATCAATTGCATGGTATTTGAATAATAATTCAAGTGATGGAGTTACCCAAATAATCATCCATACTTGTCCTCTAACCAAATCTTTGCCAAAATTTCTAACCATATCATTCAAGACATCTAACCCATTTGATCAGGCCTACACTATTTAGGAACCCTAGTTGCCTATTTAGAAGACCTAAATTAACCCTAGAATGCCCTAAGAACAACGTACCAACAACCGGACAACAAACAACCCCTTTTGTTGTTTACCATGCAAAAGTTTCTAATTTGAATTAGCTAAATAAATTGTTAGTGCAAAGGTTTACCCTTTTTCAACGGGATAAGAAAATTTTTGTGAAAAGAACAGGCTTGCATACTTTTAGAACAATTATAAATAAGTCCTAAAAACCCTTTCTAATTTGTTCATCTCTTTTTCAAAAACTTGTTGAGTTAAGGTTTTGGAGAACCGAGATTTGCATACAAAGATGTTTGGACTCGGCTTGAGACCTTTCCGTAGTCCACAAAGCAGTAGGGTTGCAATGATTTTGAAACCAAGAGTCTTGTGGATCCTGGATCAGGATTTGGGGTGCCTAATGCAGACCCATGATCCAATAAGGTGGGTAATGTAGGATCTGATTGCACAGCAAATATATCGGTGAAGGGTGTTGAGGGATCCAATTCGGGTCAGATCAGATTAATCAGATCTGGTAAGAAAACCTAGAGTTGATTAATTTCAGATTGTTAATTTGGTCTTCCATTTTTCCATCCAAGTGGAACGAAAATCCAAAAACTGCTAGATATACGACCTGATTATTGTATATAATGAGTACCTATATGGGTCCATATCGGATACTGATCGTTTCTGATCTAATTATCCAAGCATGATACTAGTTTAAAACATTTCAAGTAAAAAAGAAAGTTGGATTTTTCCTGATCCTGTTTGGCATTAGAGTAGTCTGTACTATCAGTATGTGGCGATCATATTGCATCCATCTGCACCGTTCTATTTACCACTGATATTGATTCAAATGAGAGAAAAATTCAAACCGATTGAGTGAGTCGAACTTGAGATCGGATTTCTTGCATGGCATGCAGATGGGGAATCCACTTTCCCGGTGGTGGAATGAGTCGGAATTCTAGTGGAAAGTGGATTCCCCATTTGCATGCCATGGAAGAATTCTATTTAACACTTCACCTTTCGGATGGTGTGAAATGGATTCCCTGTTCTGAGCTGTTTGTGAAGTCCACGCATCATGGAGGTTTGTTTCTCCGAGAGCACTGTAACGGAAACCTGGTTCCACCTGGTTTTGGTTACAGTCCTAATTCGAACAAAGAACAAAAAGAAAAAGAGAGCCAAAAGAGTAAAACAAGAAAAACGTATAGAAGTTTACCGGAGATGGCGATTTGAACTCCGGTGTTGGTACGGTATCGATTCCATGGGAGGAGGAAACACAACCGGATTGGGGATGTTTTGGGTTCGGTTACGGTTGAGCGGTTCTGTTATGTTTTCAAACTGTCGAGCTGGTTCCAAACTGGCCATAACTAAGTTGGAGATCATTTTAATCAGGACTAACTTTAAGAGCAGAGGGACGCCATGACCATGAAACGACGCAATGCTGATGACGAACTTTCAATAGTGACGTTCAAGATCTCAATTACAATCTATGAGCGTGTAAATCATGAAACTAACGACACTTTTGGCAATTTAAAGTGATGCCGGCGAGTGCACCAAGCATCTTGTAGTTCATCTTGGATTTTAACAAAGGAACTAAAGCTTTTGGTTTGTTACTTAAATAAGCATTATTTCTTTCAAAATGATAAAAAAAATTGACGAAACTTGACACATGATTTCTTATAAAAATAGAGAACCGGTTTCCTCTTTTATTTTTTAACCATTTGCTTATTCTTTGAATTAGGTTTGCCCATACCTAGACCCAGGTATTACATCAACCCTATTCTTTATCAATACATCTCCTTGACTTTTCTCGTTAAATAAATGAATAAATTCAATTTAATAACGTTGGGCCCATACCCATGACAAATGCACCGCTAATTCAGGATGTCACTATCTCGGGTTTGGATCTAGAATCCATGTCTACATCTGGGTTTTTAAACACATAAGGTTGGTCAAGATCCAATAAGCCATCAGATCCCGATTTGGTATGTGTTTTCATCAACACACGAATTTAGATCCAAGCCAAGCTAGAAACTGGTGAGAAAGTGTGTTCTTCATACATATTTTTCTGGTTGGATTAAGTAGTATATATCTTATCTCTATTAATTAAACCCAGGGTTTACACAATGCAGTCTAAATATAAACCAAACCCATCACGGATACAAATCAAGATGCATGTTAAACATCCAGTTACCTGTTTAATGTTGTTGCGAACGAAACCACCTCATCTAAACTGGTAAATGGATCAAGACGCTTGTGGTTCAGGCGAGTTTAACTCATGACAAGCTCATTTGCAATGGCTTTACGATCTAAATGGAAAATAAACTCAACAACGAATAAACAACTCAAGAAACCAGAAAGTGATCTGGGTAGAACCGTACTCCTGATTTGCATCAAATCCAATATCTAAGAAGAGCCGTTCCATTTGAGGCCTTCTACTATTAGTCCGAGATCCAAATTTTCATGTATGTGCTTCGGAATATCACGAATTTGTCATTTTTTTGAGGTCTCAAAATCAAAAGACCTTGATGAGAAAACACATAAGAACTCTTAAACGAAAATTAAATTGAAAAGAGATGTAACTCCAGTTCCGAAAAATAGTAAGCGCTGTGGTTTTAAAAGAATGAGTTGATCAAGAGCTTCTTCACCCCGCCCCGTTCGGTAGGTCATTCTCCGTGACTCGCACCTGTCTCGAAATGTTTTCTATGACCCAGTCCGGTTCGATCCCATTTCAACGCATAAAAATATTTTAAAACATTTAATATATTTTTTTATAAAATATTTTATTTTATTCAACTAAAAATTATTATATACATATCATTTATATTTATATAAAATTCATACATATAAAATCTTGTATAATATATATATATATATATATATATATATATACTCAGGAACAGACGTCTCCTTCACGTCCCACTTATTGCGAGTCCGGCTTTAAGTCTTGGAAACCCGTGACAGGTACAAATTGCTATCCCTATACTACCCGCTTCCTTGTGTCAGTCAAAAGGACCCTTCATCAATTTCGCTGCCGTTGCGTTAAACGTATTGTCCTTCGTCAAAAGTAAAGGGGTATTCATGTCATTGTAATCCTGTGGAACCACCCCAGATTTAATTTTTATCTGAGGCGGGGCAGCACGTCGTGGCAATAAGAAAGTAAGAATAGCCCCCTCTCGGGATATCACGAATTCTTAAGGGGTATCTAGATATTTCGAGAAAGGTCCCTCAAGCCCATTGGTTCTGCACTTAAAGCTACGAGTTTTTCTTTTTTACAAAAAAAGGCCGAACCCTAACGGACGTGCACACCCCCCTACAAGTCCAACTCTCCACTAGAAGAACAGGCGTCTCAGTGTCCTCTTAGTTGAGCTAACTCTATAGTGCTGGCTTTGAATTAGGGTGCCACCCTTCAGGTCCATTTTATGCAACATAATTACACATAACTGGTTGAGATTTATTTGTATTTACACATATATTCAATGAGGAAAAAACACTTATCGTACCAATGTATGGTCATGTCGAGTGGTGGATATTTAAATTGAACCGAGGTGGGGTGTTTGCTTAAAATTCTTGAAATTTCAAAAGTCACCTTAAAGCATATAGTCTATAGTTTATGGTGGAATCTATCGGCTATAAAACATACTCGCCCCACCTTAAACCATTGGACCTTTCAAAATTTCAGAGGAACATGTTTAGCAGCTGGGAAAAAGTTGGAACAATAGAATGCTAAATGAAATAATGATAAATAAGAGGGCAGAGATGAAAGAAGAGGGAGAGGGAAAATCATTAAAGCGGACCCGAAAGAAAATTGGGATCCGGTTTAGTGCCGTCTCTTCCCCTTATTCTTCTTCTTCTGATGTCGGAGCCAGAGTTCGTCAAATTCTGCAGTTCCTAAGTCATCGTCTTTTTCGATCGCGAAAGGGTGATTTGGATCGACGCAACGGATTTCCTCTTCTTCTTTTTCCTTATTCCTTCGTCGTCGTCGTCTTATTCTGTCTGGGACAGGCTTCCGTCGCACCCTGCGATTGTCCGTTGTCTCCTTCTGAGGAGAGAATATGCATCGCCGAATCGGCTGACCAAGCGTCGGCCTTCTTCCTCTTGAATTTTCCGGGAAGCTTCCGGAAAATCTAGCGCCACAGAGAGAGAGAGAGAGAGAGAGAGAGAGAGAGAGAGAGAGAGAGGGAGAGAGTCTCCGCTTCTACCACACCGGATTGGTAGCCTCTGATGAGTTTTGCCAGGAGTTCATGCCTCCAGAATTCTCCTCGTGGGACCGGAAAGACTTTGTCAGGGAACGGAAATATGAGAATGCTGACATCGGTGCCGGAAAATCGAAGGACTCCTATCAGAAGTTCGGCGACGCCCTGCCTTTCCATGTGAGTCGCTCCGGCGAGGGGCTTATGGTAGGCTTGGGGTTACATGTACCTCCTCTCTTTCCCTCTCTCTCTAGGGTTTCTTTTTCGTTGGGGTCGCGTCCTCATTGGTTTGTTTCCTCTTGTCTTTTGCATTTCTTTAATCTTTGCTTGGGTTAACTGGGAGATCTGTTGATTCCTTCACTCACGTAGCGAAGTTTACTTTTCTTGTTTCTCTGGATTTGCTTACTGATTTTATCTTTCTTTTGGCGTTCTTTTGTTTCGTCGGATTTTCTGCTCCGTGGTAGGCTTTGGTAAGCATGGTAACTACCGGTTGTTCCCAGAGGAACCAGGTTATTTGATCGCTTCAGGGCCTACAATGGAGCCTCGCTCCCATGATCGGATGACTGAAGATGATATCCTGACTTCGTTATCGCATCCCTCGGATGGGAAGACCGGCAAGAGCAGCAGATATCTTAAAAGCGGGGACACCGTTTCGTTGAAGGGCGCCGAGATAGAGTGGAAGGGTTACCAATCCGATGGTGGAGACGGTTGTTTCGCGTCCCCCACCGGCCGTCATGAAGAATCCGGGCGGTATACCGGTCCCTCCTATCTTTCCCACTTGGCGGCAGAGAACTCGTGGAATCACCACCCCTCCGAGAAGCAAAACGAGAAGATGGGTGCCGGTGGGTTCAACGGGAGGTACTCGGAGAGGGGTATGGACGTCCAGGTCGATCGGCCTACTGGGCTTCAGGGTGGTCACTCCCACGAGAACTCTCTTGGTTCGATTCGGTGGAAACCATTGAAATGGGCAAGAACCAGTCGTGTATCTTCATGGGGCTCTGTGATTTCTCAGTCTGGTGGTAGGAAGTTCAGTAGAGCGGAGGTGGGGGATGGGTCTGATGTGGCCAGGAAGGCTACTTTATCGAGGTCTCCTTCAGCAGAGGCTGTTACTAGCACCATAAATGACGTCTCCCCTGATGGTTCGCACTCCCTGAAGAAACAGAGGCTTAGTTGGGGCCAGGGCCTTGCGAAGTATGAGAAGGAGAAAGTTGAAGGCCAGGAAGAGGTGTGCGGCGAGAACGTCCCTGGATTTAAAGCCATCGACCTAAAGACGACGGACTCTCCTTACCAGGAATTTTCAGACGGTAGCTTGAGGGTTGGGACTTTGCGTGCATCCACTCGGATTGCATCTTTACCGCCTGGTCGGTCATCACCAGGTCGGTATTATAAGTCTTTAGTCTGCTCGAGGTATCTCTTGCATGGTTTCTGTTCTTGTATTCGTCTCATTGTTGCAAGTTAATTGCTGTTTCCTTGATGGTTAATGCGTGAAAACAAATAAAGAGTGAATATAAAAAGTCCTCCATGTTGATCAGAAGTCTTGCGTCTCTGGTTTCTTCAGGAACTTTTGGGTATCGCTCTTTTGACACCTTTGAAGAACTCATTATTTTGGTGGGATTTTTGCCTATATATGCACACTAACTAATTGCATGTGCACATTCTTAAATCGAGAGTATTGCAGATTTAAGAAAAGCCTGGTACTCCTTGAGCTTTCTGTCGCTCATCTCTTGTTGGATATTTGGTGTGATCGTCTTTTCCTAATCTTGAGTTGATTAATAATATGGATTTTAAAGATTTGTGAAAATATCATGTCCTGACTCAAAGTTTGTATACCAGAAGAAAGTAAAAGTATTTTTTTTGGTATATGCATGTAAGAGATCACGGTCATTTTTGTGTATCTATCAGCATTTTAATAGACATTGGTCCATTTATCCCTCTTTTGTTCCTTTTCCAGTCCTCATCCTTCAATACCTTATTTCCTGCAAAGAATCATTAAGCAATATAACTGCACGAGTTTTTCTTAAAGGAAATTATTATTTCAGAAGGCCTCTTTTGATGGTGCACAAAGTTAGACAATGGTTATTGCCTGTGTAGTACGCCTAATGCAAGCTATTATTTTTTAACTGTAGACTTTGTCTGCACAGGTGCGAAGGACAGAGATATCATGATGGATGCCAGTTTTGTCGGTGATATTTGTTCTGGAGGTTCCATCAATCATGAGTCTCATGGTGATTTTCAGGAGTTCATCAGGAACTTAGATAATCTAGACATTAACACAGTAGATAGTTTGATTTCTGATTTGATGCACCATGAAGATTCTTTTGCTGAACATACTGACTTTCCTGAATCTGCTTCACTGAGTAAATTAGCTTCATTGAAGACTTGCATAATGAAGTTACTAGAGAAAAAAGAATGTGAACTAGACCAGTCAGAAAATGAACTGAGGTCTCTTTCTTCTGAAATTGAAATTGTCACGGGTCAGGTCGCTACTAACTTGTGTGATGACACTACAGAAGGAACGATTGAAGAACCAAACGAGTCAGAGAAAGCAATGTCAGGGTCGAACCTCCTGGCTGTTTCACCTCAATCTAGTCCTTCAGCTCTGGCTGCATGTATACAAAGTTCAAATGGTGTCGGTTCTCAAACTGATAAATCAGCAAATCCATGTCAAACTTGTGAGCTGAACACTGTGGGTGAGACATCGACCGTTATTGATCTCCTAAGGATTCCACATGGTGAGGAAAATGCTGATGAACCATCCTTAATTGATAAAGGCCCAGGTACTCTGGCTGCCCACCAGAGCGGGAATTGCTTAGTTCAGGTTATGGTCAGTTTTAATGCTTTTGCTTCTTGCAACAAGTTGCCATTTGGGGATGCAAATAGCACATCGATTGCATCTATTTTGGCACTGAATAAGGAGTTGGCAGGAGGAGCATCTGCAGAGCTTATGAAATTTCTCCCAGTTTGTGCACTGCCTTGCAATGGTGTATTGCAAGGAAATCCTAGTGGGACATCACACAGTATGGTAGGTACTGAGAGGATTAGTGCAAATGTTGAAGCAAATTTTGCCAGGAGAAGGCGTCATCTCATATTCAAAGAGAGGGCTCTTATTTTTAAGTTCAGGGCGTTTCAGCACTTGTGGAAGGAAGATTTGCGGCTGTTGTCTATCAGGAAGCATCGACCTAAACAACAGAAGCGTCTTGAACAAATTTCCTATACGTTCCAGAATGGATCCCAGAAGAATCATTCTTCTATCAGGTCACGTTTTACTTCTCCTGGTGAGGACTACATTCTTGGCCTTATTATAGTCCACTGCTTGCTATGAACTTCTGAAATTATGCATTGTGAAACTTGTGTTGTCTTATTTGAAATCAGAACTCCTTTCTTCTGTTGTGGTGAAGTGGTTCATATGCTACCTGTTAATGGTTCTTCTTGTCCTCTCTCTTTTTTTGAGGTTGATATTCTATTCCGGATTTCTTGTTTCCTGGCAAATTTGCTTTGTATCTAAAGATTGTAAACCATTTCTGAATTTCCTTGTAGTGAAGTGTACTTTAGGGCGTTCTAAGTGCTGGTTTGCTTTTTAAGTTATGACTTCAATTGTGGGGTTTAGTCACATGTTTATTGTACTAAATCTCCTGTAAAAATATGTTGCAACAATTAGTTTTGTTGTCAGATGTTATTTGATCTAAGATGTTGGTAGTTGGTTTCACTATTAGCAAGTTACTTTTGGCATTCTATATGATATAAATAAGTTCATTCTACAATCTATTTCCATTTTGGATATCTGGGCGTCAAATAAACCAAGGGACCTCTTTCCATTTTTTATCAGTTAGAACTAACTGCGAACAACTATTACATACCATAATCATGGTCACATGGCCACACGAGCATAATATAGTGTTGATTTCTGGTAACTTGTTCCATGTATTCTGATGGTAATTCATAATCACGCTCTCAGCATTGTTCACTTGGTTTTCTTTCCCTTATGTGTATGTTTTCTCGGGGACCAAAGAAAGTTCACGGCAGAATAAATAACCTAGATTTGTTTTTAAGTTTTTTCTTTTTCTTTTTCCTCCCCAAGGGCTTTCTGTGGATGTTATGCGACTTTTTGATGATCCAAGCAGGCAAGATTCATTTCTGGTGTTCATGGCTGGATGGAGTGAAGGCATATCATTTCCCACCAGTTTTGACATGAGAAATCAGGTACAGTGAATCAGTCTGCTTGATTCGTTGAAAATAAAGCCTCTCCTCTTCTTTTATACTTAATGATTAAAGTTCATCTCTTATATTGAGAATGGGGCTTATTGGGCATGCCAGACAGCCTGGACCAAGGTTTTGGGGGCCCAGCCTAGCCCACCTGACTGATTTGATTTGGCAAGTTCTTAAACCCAACTTTCAATGCATGAGTTCTTATGTTTGACTGTATAAAATTTGGGAGGATTTATATAAAAAACTCAACTCAAAAGAGGGTAAAAGAGATATTTTAGGATAGCTAGGGGTAGAGATAAGAAAACTAAAGATCTTAATTCTATTAGATGCATCAAAGACGAGGATGAAAAAAATTTAGTGGCAAATGATCATATAAGAAATAGATGGAAAAACTATTTTTATAAGCTTTTTAATGAAAATAAAGATGTTAGTATTAACTTTGGAGAGTTAGTCAAATCAGAAAAGTATATAAGCCACAATTTCTATTGACGTATTCAAAAGAATGAAGTTAAAGAGGCCCTTAAACATATGAAGGATGGTAAATCGGTAGGACCTGATAATATTCCTATAGAAGTTTGGAAAATCATAGGAGAAACAAGAATCACTTGACTCACAAGACTATTTAATGAAATATGGAGAAACCAAAAGATGCCCAAGGAATGGAGAGCGGGTACACTTATACCTATATATAAGAACAAGGGCGACATTCAGAATTGTGTGAATTATCAGGGTATCAAGTTAATGAGCCATACTATGAAATTGTGGGAAAGAATTATCAAACATAGGTTAAGACAAGTATCAAGTACAACACTGAACCAATTTGAATTCATGCTAGGTTGATCTACTGTTGAAGCGATTCACCTTTTGAGACGACTTATAGAACATTTTAGAGCAAAAAAGAAAGACCTTCACATGATATTTATTGATCTAGAAAAAGCTTACGATAGGGTACCGAGGGAGGTTCTTTGGAGAACCTTGGAAGAAAGAGGTATCCCATTGACATACATAAACCTTATAAGAGACATGTACGATGGTGCAAAACATGTGTGAGGACTCATCAAGGAATGATAGACTTCTTTGAAGTTAATATTGGGTTACATCAAGGATCAACTTTAAGTCCATACTTATTTATAATGGTGATTGATGAGATAACAAAACATATTCAAGATGAAGTACCTTGTTGTATGTTATTTGCAGATGACATTGTATTAGTGGAGGAGTCTAAGGAAAAAGTTAATAGAAAATTGGAACTATGGAGAGAAACATTAGAAAGCAAAGGCCTCCGACTTAGTAGAACAAAGACAGAATATATGGAATGTAAGTTTGATCATTTGGTTACCTCAGAGGACATAGAAATTAAAATTGGCACACATTGCATCCCCCCAAAGGAAAGTTTTAAATACCTAGGGTCAATTTTTAAGAGTGATTGAAGAATTGATGGAGATGTTACGCATAAAATTAATGCTGGTTGGTTAAAATGGAGAGGAGCATAAGGTATTCTTTGTGATAAGAAGATACCATTAAAGTTAAAAGGTAAATATTATAGAGCAGCAATTAGACCTGCCATGTTTTATGGTTTTGAGTGTTGGGCAGTTTAATCATCATGTACAAAAGATGTATGTGACCGAAATGAAGATGTTGAGATGGATGAGTGGTCATACAAGAAAAGACCGTATACATAATGAGGTTATTAGAAATAAATTATGTGTGACATCAATAGAGGATAAAATGAGAGAATATCGTTTAAGGTGATTTGGACATATAGAAAGAAGATCAAAAGAAGAACAAGAAGGTATAAAAAATTAGATTTTGATAGTATTAAAAGAGGTAGAGGATGACCACAAAAGTGTTGGAAAGAAACAATAAAGAATGATCTAGCTTATTGTGAGTTAACTGCTAACATGACACATGATAGGTCTATGTGGAAACAAAGAATCCATGTAGCCGACCCAGTCTAGTATGGGAAAGGTTTAGTTGTTGTTGTTGTTGATTCAAATAATCAAATCACTAAAAATAACACCAAAAATTCCCTACCAAATACTTGAAATCAAGAAACTGAAGAAATGAGTGAGAACATACTTAATAAGGTCCCCAAAACATTAAATCACTCGGAAGCAATTGCGAACAGACAAAAGCTTCTCCCCACAAATGAAAAAAATGCATCGGAATAGGGAGGAGAGTCAAGCGTTTGCCACTGAATAAACTGCCAAAACATAGCAATTAAGGTTTGGGAAAGGCACAGCAGTATCATGCAGAAATGGACTTAACATGACTTATGGGGGGTCAACATTGGTGCATGTCATATGATGCACATGACATTATACCATGTTGCAGTAGATGCTTTTGATATATATATATATATATATATATATATATATATATATATATATATATATATATATATGATGGCCCTGCTTGAGTAACTGTGATAGGTTTTGAGTGAATCCTTAAATGGATCTGCAAATTGTCTCTTCATGCTCCTTGGCCTAGTTAATTTTAGAGGAGTTTCAAATCAATTGTGAAGATGGACAATGAATGGTACTGCTGTATCATTGTCCTCTCTTGTTATCCTTTTAAAAACTCAGGTTTGTTTAGTGTGGACATGTCTAAGCACCGAGCTGCCTTGATAATTCAGCTGTCAGAACCACTTTCCTGGATGGGTTTCTCTTAAAGATATACAAGCTACTGCCTTGTTTGCTTCCATGTGATTCAGCAGCTGCATCTTTATTGGATGTTGTCCTTTTCTAAGAGTCGATATCATGTTGCATGTTGATATTTAGTTTCGATTTTTTTATTTGTGAATCTATAATCATTGGCCCCTACAATATTTAGTGCATAATTATGTAAATTCAGGTTTTCGATCCGACATTCAAGATGCACAGTACGTAACAGTCTGTGCTGTTTTGGGAGGGGTTGGGGGTGTTATGATTCTGTACGTTCCATTTTTAGCTGCAGCATGTCTTGGCTTTTGCCTGACCTATGACTCCTACTGTCTTTGGTAAATCTTACACTTATCTTCTTGTACTTCTTATTTTATGGGATACTAATTTTGCTCTCTCTCTCTCTGAGCTATTCTGTATGTTTTGATTTGTTTAACGTAGTCGTTATGTATTTAGTGCTTGTCATATGTATCTCCATCCTTTGGATGTGTATATGGCATTGGTATAATCTGTGAGTGTTATCCGTATCGCACGATACGTACCACGATATGATACGGGGGCCCGTATCGTGAAACCCAGAGTTGCTATACGGGCCGTATCGCACGATACGGTGCGTATCGCCCGTATCGTACGCCCTGGGACCCTTATAAAGGATCCCGGGCCGACTGAAACCCGTGATTTTTTACGGGTTTCCTCCCTCTTCTTGGGTTCCTAAAGCTCCCTAAGAGCCGATTTTCGCCTCTTTAGTGTTCAAAGCTTCAAAATCGTGCCCTACGGTGTCCGTGTAAGCCCCCAAACTTAGATTTTGGTATATATTTTAATATTTTTTCTATTTTTTTCCTTTATATTTGTTGTTTTTTGTGTTATTTCATTTTTTTTGAATGACAAAATATGAAGTTATTAAGTGTGTGTATACGATTTTTATTGCATTCATGAAGTGGGAGACACTCGATTTGAATGTTATTTGAAGATTGGGGGGGATTTACGAAGTGCTTTTATTTTCAGGTTTTTGTTTGAATTAAAGTACTCCATTGAGATGGCAGGAAGGGGTGGTAGAAACTCTCATTCTAAGTTTGATGATCCGGCATGGCAGTGGGGTATACCAGTTGAGGGTTCAAGGTTAAAAATCATATGCTTATTTTGTGAAAAGGTGGTTAGTGGTAGAATTTAAAGTTGAAACACCACCTAGCAGGAACCAGGAAAGAAGTTGCTCCATGCACAAGCAGAGTTAGAAGTTTGCCAGAAGGTATTAAATGGCAATGCCTACAGATGATTGAGAACATACAAGAACGGAGACAACAAAAGGATGATTTTCAGATGTATGAAGAAGCTGATGATGCTACTGCCATTGGATTTGGATTCACTGATAGTTTGCCTTCAGATGCTCGAACAGAGATTGATAGTAGCAGTTCACGAGCACCTACTAGAGGAAAGAGGGTTGCTGCTGAAGACTTTGGAGGTGGCAGAAGAGGAAGTTCAGGAAGGAGTAGAGGAAGAGCTTCTTCTTCTAGCATATATTCGTTCTTTCCTCCTTCCACTACACCTGGTGCTCAACCAGGAATTCGTGCTGCTATGGCTTCAGAACAACTGCATGATCAGGCAGACCTTGCAGTGGGAAGATGGTTTTATGATGCATGCATTCCATTTAATGCAGCAAACAGTTTTCATTTTCAAGCAATGGCAGATGCAATTGCAAACATTGGTCCAGGATATAAGATGTCCTCTTATCAGAAGCTGAGAGGGAAGATATTAGATCAGATCGTAATTGAAGTGTAACAATATTGTTCGACTTTGAGACAGTCGTGGAAGGAAACAGGATGCACTATTATGGCAGATGGATGGACCGATAGGCGAGGAAGGACATTGCTAAACTTTCTTCTATATTGTCATGTTTTTGAGATCTCTAGACCAGTGTTATCCGTATCGCATCGTATCGTACGATACGATACGGTGCGATATGGATTCGGGGGCCCGTATCGCAGGTGCGGGCGTATCACACCATATCGTGCGATACGGTGCGTATTGCCCGTATCGTACGATACGGGCGATACGCCTTGGGACCCTTATAAAGGGTCCCGGACCGACTGAAACCTGCGATTTTTCGCGAGTTTCCTCTCTCCTCTTGGGTTCCTCAAGCTCCTTAAGAGTCGGTTTTCGCCTCTTTAGTGTTCAAAGCTCCAAAATCGTACCCTACGGTGTTCGTGCAAGCATCCAAACTCGGATTTTGGTATATTTTTAATGTTTTTTCTATTTTTTTCCTTTATATTTATTTATTTTTTGTTATTTCATTTTTTTTGAATGACAAAATATGAAGTTATTAAGTGTGTGTATACGATTTTTATTGCATTCATGAAGTGGGAGACACTCGATTTGAGTGTTATTTGAAGATTGGGGGATTTACGAAGTGCTTTTATTTTCGGGTTTTTGTTTGAATTAAAGTACTCCATTGAGATGGCAGGAAGGGGTGGTAGAGACTCTCATTCAAAATCTGATGATCCGGCATGGCAGTGGGGTATACCAGTTGAGGGTTTAAGGTTAAAAATCATATGTTTATTTTGTGAAAAGGTGGTTAGTGGTGGAATTTCAAGGTTGAAACACCACCTAGCAGGAATCAGGAAAGAAGTTGCTCCATGCACAGGCAGAGTTAGAAGTGTGCCAGAAGGTATTAAATGGCAATGCTTGCAGATGATTTAGAGCATACAAGAAAGGAGACAACAAAAGGATGATTTTCAGATGTGTGAAGAAGCTGATGATGCTACTGCCACTGGAGTTGGATTCACTGATAGTTTGCCTTCAGATGCTAGAACAGATATTGGTAGTAGCAGTTCGCGAGCACCTACTAGAGGAAAGAGGGTTGCAGCTGAAGACTTTGGAGGTGGCAGAAGAGGAAGTTCAGGAAGGAGTAGAGGAAGAGCTTCTTCTTCTAGCATACATTCGTTCTTTCCTCCTTCCACTACACCTGGTGCTCAGCCAGGAATTCGTGCTGCTATGGCTTCAGAACAACTGCATGATCAAGCAGACCTTGCAGTGGGCAGATGGTTTTATGATGCATGCATTCCATTTAATACAACAAAAAGTTTTCATTTTCAAGCAATGGCAGATGCAATTGCTAACATTGGTTCAGGATACAGGATGCCCTCTTATCAGAAGTTGAGAGGGAAGATATTAGATCAGACCGTGATTGAAGTGCAGCAATACTATTCGACTTTGAGACAAAATAGGAAGGAAATAGGATGCACTATCATGGTAGATGGATTGACCGATAGGCGAGGAAGGACATTGCTAAACTTTCTTATATATTGTCCTAAAGGACTCATGTTTTTGAGATCTCTAGATATGTCAGAGGAGAGGCACACTGCAGAGATCCTACGAGAGGAATTTGATAAGGTTATACAGGAGGTTGGGCTAGAAAATGTAGTCCAATTGATTACAGATAATGCAGCTAACTACAAAGCAGCTGGAAAGGAGTTAGTTGATATTTATGTGACTTTCTACTAGACACCATGTGCAGCCCATTGTTTAGATCTCATCCTCGAGGACATTGGTGAGATGGATGAAATAAAGGCAGCAACTGAGTGTTGCCAAGATATTACAAAATTCATTTACAACCATGCATTTGTTTTGTGTATGATGAGGAGATACACAGAAGGTGCAGAGCTTCTTCGCACAGTTGCAACTCGGTTCGCAACAAACTTCTTATCTGTACAAAGTATTGTGAGACAAAAGCAAGCTTTGAAGAGAATGTTCTCCTCAGATGAGTGGCAACAATTTGCAGAGTTACCTCAAAACAGAAGAAATAGAAAGTTGAATGAGATTGCAGAAACAGTTTTTAGAAGTTCATTTTGGAATGCATGTGTCAGATTATTGAAAATTACTTGTCCTTTAGTGAAAGTTTTGAGATTGGCTGATAGCGAGGAGAAACCATCTATGGGCTACCTTTATGAAGCCATGGACAGGGCAAAAGAAGTCATCAGAAATAATTTTAATGGAAAAAAGAGAGATTATGTGCCTGTGTGGAAAATAATTGATAGTAGATGGAATAAACAATTGCATCAGCCTATTCATGCAGCAGCCTACTATCTAAACCCATCATTGAGGTACTCAGCAACCTTCAAAAGGGACGGTGAGGTTAATCGAGGAATCATTGAATGCATCGACAGATTACTCCCTGATGAGAGCATAGTAGATGTGATACATCGAGAGATGGTGGATTATTATGTCTCTGATGTTTATATTTTTTTTACATATGTTTGGTGGAATAGGTTTGGAAGTGATTGTCCAAGCCTTAGAGATTTTGCAGTTAGAGTCTTAAGCCAAACCTATAGTGCAACAGGTTGTGAAAGAAATTGGAGTGTTTTTGAACACATCCATATAAAAAGACGCAACACGTTGGAACACAAAAGGCTTAATGATTTGGTTTATATTCGTTGTAACATGCGCCTTCGTGAAAGGTAATGTTGTATTACTTTCAAATTTTCAATTCAATATTATTTAACTTCAGTTTTCAATTGTTAATATTACTTACTAATTGTTTATCTTTGTTTGTGTCGTAGGCAATTAAAAAAAGTAAATAGAGAAGAAAGTCGGTTCGATCCAATAAGTTTGGATAATTTTGATATATTAGAAGATTGGGTTATGGAATACACTGAAGAAAATGCCCTCCTAATAGAAGAAAACGTTGCCTGGATTAATTTAGAAGGAGCGCAACAACATTATGGAGATGAAGAATTTGATTTTGAAGAAGAAGGTGTGGGCCTGGATGATGATGAGGATGAGGATCTTTAACAAGGAGAAGATGAAGATTATTTAGTTGATGATCCTGATTACAATTTGTAAAATGTAACATTATATGTAACTGTAGTGTACTGTAAACTATGTCTTTATTTTATTTTTTGGATTCAAAATATGTAAATTTGGATGCAATTGTTCAATGTTGAATGCTCAATCTGTACTAAACTTACATTATATGAATTTAAAGCAATTATCATATTTTTCTTGATTTTTTCCATTTTTTTTTGATTTTTTACTAATTTTTATTGTTTTTAATTAATTTTTATATTATTTTAATATTAAAGTATGATACGATACGATACGCCCGTATAGTGGAGCCAAGCGATACACGATACGATACGCGTCAGACCAGTGTTATCCGTATCGCACCGTATCGTACGATACGCTGCGATACGTATCGTATCGTGGGTAAGCCTGTACGATACGATATAGGTTATCGTGCCTATATCGTAAGATACAGGTTGTATCGTACGATACGGCCCGTATCGTACGATACGGGCGATACGCCCAAATTTTTTTTTTTTCAAAATTTTTTTTTTTCAAATTTTTTTTTTTCAAAAAATTTTTTTTTTCAAATTTTTTTTGCATGTTTCTGCCCTCTCTTTCCCTCTCTTCACTTCCCTTAAAGGCATCCTCCAATATGCTTATAATTTGGGTTTATAATTTCATTTATTTAATAAAAATAATGTATAAAAAAAAATTATGACAAAATCATTTCCCTTTCTGTTACAACTTTTAGGTATATTTTTGCTAACAGTTTCTAATTTCATAAGATCGTAAACAATTAAAAACATTTAATTCTCTCGGTTCATTGAGTAGGGATTTCACAACTTCACTATTTTAAGGTTCACGTTACATGACTTCCATTGAGTTGAACATGATCAATGTGTGTGAGGCTTAACTCAGTCTGTGAAGTGAGAAATGAAGCTCATGCATTAGTTAAAAAGCTAGTCTCCAATAAGAGAAAAAGGGGACATTATCAAGTAATAATATAACATCATTAAGGTGTCATAGACTCAATAATCAAAGAAATGGAGCTCTTTGTTTTGCTCACATATGAAAATTAGCAAATATGACTACATGTACAAAGATAGCAGTTTGTTAATTTTGATATATTACATGAGTGAATTATGAAAGATAACGAAGAAAATGCACTCCTAAGTCCTAACTGAAGAAGACATTGCATGAATTAATTTGAAGTACAACAACATCATCAAGGAGAAGATGAAGATTATTTAGTTAATGATCCTGATACAAATTTACAATATGTAAAATATAAATGTATTTCATTTTTTGATTCAAAATATATAATTTTGGATGCAATTGTTCAATATTAAATGTTCAATTTGTGCTAAACTTTGCATTATATGAATTTAAAGCAATTACCAGATTTTTTCAAAATTTTCCAGAATTTTCTTGATTTTTTTCGGATTTTTACTAATTTTATTGATTTTTTAAATAATTTTTATAGTTTTTTAATATTAAAGTACGATACGATACGATACGCCCGTATCGTGGAGCCCAGCGATACGCGATACGATACGCGTCGGACAACACTGCGTCAGACAACACTGTAATCTGTCTTATTTTTGTAATTTATCCATAACCTAATGCCTTTGCATTGTGTTGTGCATATGATTCTTGTTTTACAAGGCGAGATGTTTTGGAATATCCAACTTTAGCTTGCCAAATAAGATTTTTTTTTATTATGTAAAGTCAGTGTGACTTATTCTGACAGCTTCTAGGTATGGAATGTATTTGATGGAAGTAGGTTGTTAATTGGGAAAGAATCTGAACAGTGTCAGTTCTCTTAATGGTATTAGTGCTTATATTAATGGTGTTGTCAATCGTGTATGTCTTTGTGGATTAAGTGACTAATTATGACCTATTTCTACAAAAACACATCAGATGAAGAATTCTGTTGGGAATCTTCTCAGTTTTATGATTTTTGAGGAAAAGATGGAATGGTACATAATAACTGAAAATTTTGACGGTACTGGTGCAGGTGTACTTGTAGTTCCTAGTTTCTTTTTGGTGTTGGAATTGTCAACATGGTACATTGTTCTCCTAAATGTTGGATTCACTTCATATGTCTTTTTTTCTGCCAAATCCGCTAATCTGTCAAATGTGATCATGCAAGTTGCTCCTGTTACCTGAGTGGGTGCACATGAATATTACTGTTTTGTTGGTCTATCATGCCTGAAGGGAGCCATACTGACCTTGCTTTAGTTCATATTTCTATTCCTATACCTGAAGCTCTTATTGGGATGACAATGAGTGCATTGTTTTAATGGCAGAACGTTTAGATAATCATAGTAATTGTGATTGCTTAGTTATAATTTTTTGGTGCTGGAAATTAGTGTTTTGTTTATGTTTCCTGGTTTGAATTTTGAAGTGTGTGATGTAGCCCTAGGACCGTCTTGGTACTGTGCTACTTTTGATGGTTATCTTTTCTCTCTTGTTTGTTTTTCTCGCTCCAGCAGGTAATTTAACCCTAGCTCCAACTAGAGAGATTGTCACATTTAGGGGTGAGCTGCTATCGCATACCCAAATCAAGGTCTACAGAAATAATTTGAAGATGCCAGCTCTGATTTTAGAGGAGGAGAGGAACTCTTTGAGATTCGTTTCATGGAATGGCTTGGTTGAAGACCCCTGTTCTATTGAGAAAGAAAGGACAATGATCAATCCATGGACCAAAGACGAAAGAGATGCTTTCATCGAATATGTTGGTGTATATGGGAAAGATTTCTCAAGAATTGCGTCACTTTTGAAACATAAGACAACAGCAGATTGCGTTGAATTTTACTACAAGAATCATAAGTCAGAAGTTTTTGCTACAGTAATGAAATTGAGGTGGAACAGCAAGCGATCCAAGGCTGCTTCAACAAATGCATTCCTGGTAACAAGTGGAAAGAAGTGGAACCATGAGTCCACTGTTGCTTCCCTTGATACATTGGGTGCAGCCTCCATCTCAGCTTGTCATGCTCGTGAAAGTCAGCATGCTGGTCTAAAGTATATGGAAGGGTCATCAATGGATGGGTACTATGATTGTGAAATGTCTGAATTGGAAGATGGAGTTTTGGAAAGGACAGGTGATCGGAGAATCACCGCAAATGCCTCTGAGGCTGTGAGTTCTTGCGTTATCGGCTCCATTGATCCAGGTGATGGTTCTAATGAATGGAACTGGAAGTACCATATGATGGACAATGGTATGGAAACACCTGTGACACCTGATGTGAAGCAGAATATAGAAGACAGTTGTTCTGACGAGAGCTCCAGTGAGGTGGCTTCCTCGGATTGGACGGATGCTGAGAAGGCAATTTTCATCACAGCTGTGAGAAGCCACGGAAAAGATTTTGCAACTGTCTCACGATGTGTTGGCTCAAGGTCAACGAACCAATGCAAAAACTTTTTCAGTAAAGCTCGTAAATGCCTTGGCCTGGATATGATCCACATCAGTTTGGGGAACAAAGGAACTCCCGTGCGTGATACACATGGTGGCTGTAGTGACACTGAAGATGCTTGTGATGAGATGATGGACTCTGGATTTTTCTCTGCCCGTAGCTGTTACAAGATTGAAAGGGATGATTTCCCCGTTGGCTTTATTAGTTCCATGGTGAGTAGTAGTAATGAAGGTCACTGGTGCTCTAGGATCGACTTGTTGCCGGTAAAGGGAAGTATTACAACTGATACCGAGAAAAGGATTGCAAGGTCAGTCCAAGATAATCAAATAGAAAATGATGAACATCCAGTAGATTCACTCATTGAAGCATCTTTACTGGATCATTGCAATGTGGTTATGGTTAGAGAAAAATCAGAGGGAACTAATCTCAAGTTGGAGCATGATGAAGGCGCTTCAACCATTGATGCTGCCAGTCAGAAACATGAAGTTTCATGTCCTGCTGTGGAGATTAAAGGACCAGAAATACAGCTGCCGGCATGTCAAATTGGTGACAGCACTTTATACTCTGAAAGGGTTGGTCTTGTCAATGCTAATGTTGCTGCTGATCTAGCACAAAATGT
Organism: Brasenia schreberi; assembly: GCA_036023115.1. Classification (NCBI taxonomy): domain Eukaryota; kingdom Viridiplantae; phylum Streptophyta; class Magnoliopsida; order Nymphaeales; family Cabombaceae; genus Brasenia; species Brasenia schreberi. The sequence continues at coordinate 9,715,530 of JAYKKT010000057.1, read as the reverse complement.
AGTTTCTGGCTTGAGGGAGAAGTCAGGACAATTAGCCACACAGAATTGCTCGTCTGAGCAGGTACCTGGAGGTGCTTTCTCTAATCAGCATGATCCTTCTTCTCATGCATTTGTTCCAGGTTTAAAAGGTAACGATCATGTTGTCGATCTCTCTGGGAGGAATCATATTGATCATCAAAATAATGGCTTGCTCAACTGCATGTTGGATGTAAATAAAAATTCCCAATCTCAGGATGAGGAAATTTCACCAACAGGTATCTGTTCAGTATCAGGATTTAACTCCAAGGTATCTGATGGACTCGTGACATCACGTGGGGTGCTTGCTTGTTGTCAGATACTGCCGGTTCCATGGCGAGACGAGTCCACAGTGTCAAATGCATCTGCGACCAGCCATCATGATGCTAGTGGCATTCTCGAAGTTGAACAACTGCTGCCTTGTGATTCTTTTAATGTCAGGCGGAAGCAGGTTCGTGAGCCAGAGAGCATGATTGACAGAAGTTCAATGACCGATTCTTATAAACAATCTGATGAAGTTCATCAACCTGTTGACAAGGTTGATCTGCCTGTGCAAAATTTGAAGGGCTTCTCGCTGCAGCCTTTTGGTGTTGGAACCGCTAGTTCTGTTTGTGATAAACAGCAGGTGCACCATAGCATGACCGGCTTGAGGAACTTGCATGATTTCAGGAACAACTTGACCCTGCAGAATTCGTTTTTAGCACAAGAGAATGGTAATGGTGATGGACATCTCAAAACTCGCCTAGAGTATTCCTTGTTTTTGCCTAAGATGGATGATCTTGGTGGTGCAGCTGAATCCATGTTCATGCCGGCGTCCAGTCTGTTGGAATTTTCGTGTGGTGTGAAGGTGCAAACAAAGCCACCTGAAAATGATACTCAAGCATCGAAGCCAGGGGAGGTGAAATTGTTTGGGCGGAACCTGATCGTTCATCCGCCAATGAACAAGGCAGTTTCCACCCAAACCGAGAGCAATCGGCATGCTGTTACAAAAGAGCAGAACAATGGAGTGGCTGGATTAAACTTGTCAAAACCTAAAAGTACTGCTGAAGTTCTAATAAGTAATTATGGGTTCTGTGATGGGACCAGGACACAGACGGGCTTGCGAGCATTACCTGATTCCAGTTTGCTGCCCTCAAATGGCTCCAGAGTAAGCCATCCTAGATCAACCTCTTGTCACGTGAAGGAGCAACGAACAATGTCAGCGGGCAAGGTTGATGACCGGAAGTTCAACACATCGAGAGAAGCCACTGGTACAAGCCAGATTTCCAATAACCACATCTGTAGCAGCGACCCAGTGCAACCTTTTACAGCGGGTGTCAGCAGGCCTGTTGGCGTGGTCTCTGATCTACATAAGAGTATTCTGACGGAAAAGATGCAGCAACCATTGTTGGGTTTGCAGCATCAAGTCCAGGTTGTGGGCAGCACGAACACGGTCAATCACATTTCCGATCCAGTGGTGGCATTGAACTTGCAGTATACAGAGAAGTACTGCATGGGTAAAGGGGTCAGGGAAGAGGACTCTTGGAGAGGGGACATAAACAGATAGGAGAGGCAGGGGAATAAGTGCTAGTTTGCCGGTGGCTTGTCTGACTGATGTATATATTACTTGTGTAACCTGAAAGAAAATGAAATGGAAATGAAATGAAGTCGTCCTTTGAAGTGTCTGTATCCTGCTCGTGTATTTGTTGTATTTCGCGTATAGAAATACTCGCATTGCCATTAATAGCAGCTTCAGTATGAACATGACAGAACACGGGACGAACACGAACCTGTCTAGCTGAACCCACTTAGTGTGACAAAGGACTTGGCTAACATCCAACAGTACTTTTCTCCTCGCGATTGTTTGAAGGTTGCCAAGAACAGTTGGAAAAAGAATCATCAGGGGACTCTGTTCCATGACCGGACCCTATCTTTTCTTTTGGATGTACAAAAAGCAAAAATCCATTAGACTTTCTCGGTTCGTTTTCCAGGTCTTGAGATCATTCTAGACCTTGAGATTTGTTTTACAAAGTTGGCCTGCCTTCACTAGTTTCTTATTAAAATTCTCCAAATTAATTCAACCTTTTTTGTGTTTTATCCAAGTTCTTCATATTTTGATGAAAGTGATGCCAAATTAGCTGTGATGTTTTCGCCGAGCTAATCAAGATTCATGGTATCAGGCTGATTTCCGTCATGGTTGTCACAGTCCCTTCGTGCAGGTTCACCGTCTACAATGGTTATAGTTCTGGTCGATCGTGCAGCTTATCCTTCTATAATACACCACCAACCGAGAAACTTATAATTAAGGTAGATTATATACATGATGTCGACTCATTCATTGATAAATTTTGATCAAGCATACAAATCATTGAACCACAATCTCCAAAGAACGAAAGTACTATATATTTGTCAATAATTAGTACTGGAAATATGGTGAGAGTGGAAGATCGTCCCTCCATAATGCTTTTAAACACGACGAAGGCCCTAGCCAGCTGCTTGAGTTGGACTACATGACCCGCCGCTCGGATTGTGATAAACGTCAAGTTTCCTTGGTATGTCGTCATGCCAGCCAGCTGCAAACAAACAAGAAACGAGGAAATCAGGTACATCGTGTTTGTTGATAGCCTTATGGATCATCTTTTAGTTTCATCTTAGTTTCCATGTATCTTTCTTCGTACAACCACATAGATGGGGTTCATTTTATAAGTTTCTAGAAGCATGCCATTGAGTTGTTTCGTTGATTGGCAGTGTGGTAAGATACCTCAATGTCAGAGCTGTACCAACCGCGCCACTGCTTCTCTAAGGAGCCTCAAAAGAGTACCTGGTAGAAGTGACGGGGTTTCTGGAGTCGAAATCACCACTATAGCCAACCAATCATTTAATTAGTAAAGGATGAGAGAGAGAGAGCATGCCTGTAGATCCAGATGGGGACGCGAGCAGCCATGACACTTTTGAGCATAGGAATGCTGCTGTTGTATCTCGCTTGGTATGTCCAGTCAATGTTTCTACAATCCAATTCATTCATTATCATTCAATCATTTAATTAGGCAAGGCGATGTTACTAGTTAATAGAGGTTGTGGTAATTATTAAATCTCATCCATGCTCAAAACTATTTAAACATCTCAATTATTCGATATTTAAAATGAGTTATTGAAGTAGTAAAACAAAAAAATTAAATGTACATGTACATGGTTCATCAATTCAAAATGAAAAGTAAAAGACTACAACATTATTTTCAATTCAAACCTCCTCCGTTGGTCATACCAAATGGTAAAGATTTTTTAATAGATTTATGCATGAATGAGATTTGAGCATTTATCACTACCTCCTAGTTAATATAGGGACTTAAGGATAATAATTTAGTTAAGTTGAAACTAATTGAGCTTAATCACATGTTAATTGGGACCCAAGAACCAAGGCAGCGATCTGGACATGCATGGCACTCTGCACTTCAGGAAGGTTCAGATACTTCGTCACGGCTCCATCTCTGCCGCAGCTGTACATGTCTTGCACCTACATATGTTGGAAGGGGGTGTTGTTTCATGAAATCAACTAAACAATGACAGTGATAACTTATGAAAATGCGAGTTTATAAAGGTTCTAAATTGATTAATTACGTACATTATTGAAGAAGCCTAAAGTGAGGGGATCCGCATGGCCGGTTGTAGAGGTCCTCTACGTTGTAAGTAGGGAGGAAAGGCCTCGCACCATCAAGAGCCAAATAGCAATTCATGCTTTCGGGCAACCCAGGCAACGGCAAGCCTTAACGTTCATGGTCGTTTCATCAGATATGGTTGCGTGACCTGAGAGGTACAAAAACCTCCCTCTGGCGTCCTCCATAGCATCCAAAGCTGGGTTTCCAAGCTACCATAATCAAGAATAATCAATATTATTGCATCAGAGGCTGTTTCTTTGCATACTCAACCAACTAAAAATACTGCTAAAGCAGTTAAATTCAACTTCATTAATGCATGCAAAGGTTATACTGTTGAAGCAGTTAAATTTAGCTTCATTAATGCATGCAAAGGTGTTCGAAGTTATATGATGCAGTCTATAAATGGGAGGCATATCATTATTAGAAATGAAATTATGTTAGTATTTAATGTGCACTATATAGTTATACAAACATACTATGATTCCTGTGAGGTTGATGACGTTCTGCTGCTGCTTATTGTAAAAGGCGATGACGTCTGCGAGTTGGGGAACGAAGTTTCCGGCATAACCTTCCGGCCAGGTACAGATCACGGGACTTGTACTCTGGGAATTGTTCGAACCAGTTCACAAGAAACCGGTAATTGTCAATCGCAGCCATCTCATCCCCAGTGCAGTGGTCTGATGCATTTATGGTGTAAGAGAAGCCAACTTCAATTGGTGAGTCCAGATACAGCATGTTCGCCACTGCAATTGCAAATGTGTACACGTGCATGCAAGAATCAATCACTACTGTTGCAAATTAATATACAGATAATACTCGTACTCTGGACTAAAATGTGCCAGCGTGTCTGAATCTATATATATTGTATTTATGTATGTATATCATGTCTGTGTGTGTGAGAGAGAGAGAGAACTCACGCTTGTTCCAAGCATAGGGGTTTTGCTGAAGAGCTGTTCCATGGAGATTAACTTGAAAAGACCCGTGCTGTTGAAATTCTCCAAGGCCAATTGAAGATTTGCCAAGACCTGTTCGTAGGTAAATTAGTATTTGAAAGAGCAATTCCTAATCTCAAAAGCTCCTCTATTGTGGAAAGTCTATTGGTGTTCAGTTACGAAATTGTCATAATTTTAGCCATGTTATAGCAGTGCAATTGAGCAAAGGTTGTAGCATTAGGTCGTTGCTTTTTCGTGGCGCTCGATTGTCGCTCTTAAGATGAGCTGATCTTAAAAGCGGATATGAGATGTGAGGCACATTGCGTGAAATTTATACTGCCATGCCATGGATGCGTACCTCCATTGAGCCACAAAACCAGAGGCTTCGAATCAGCCTGATGCCCAGATTCAGCCAAATAGTAGAACAAGTTTCTCTTCCGGTCGAATCTACAACAATGTAGCCGGAATACTGTGTAAAATTCACTCCCGTGGGCTGGCCGGAAAGGCTGGTGATCAAATCCTTTTTCTTTGTTACCATGTTGGGGAAACACATGATCGGTGAGCTTTTGAGTGAATGACTTGACGTTCCACTGTGCAAGGCTAATTGGCAGAGCACTCACACACAGGAAACGGAGCAAAGATAGAGGAAAGAAAGTCGAGTATGACATCTTCAAATCTCTAATTCGCACTCCTCTCTCTTTACTCAGTTGATAGTTCACAATTATGATGGGTGTGCAAGAGGGAGTTTATGTAGGCAAAATACTGAACCGTCATGGCCAAAATTAGAGTTTGTTTGGGTTAGGAACAGCTGCAAATATGATCCTGCACATCTTTGCTGTAGACACCACTAGTTCGGCTACGTCTCCATAAACTGCAGGCTTGTTGTACTTGTACAGCTGCCCTAAACTACCTACTACCCTACCCGACCCATACCCAAAATGAAAAAGAACTACCCGTTCATTGTTTACCACTGTACAGATAAACCAGCTTCGAACTGTTGGTAACACTACTTGACTTTTCTTTAGGGTAAGGTAATACGGTTTTGCTGCAGACTGTGTATTATATCTTATGGTTATACCGTATTCTATCTTGAGTCGGGCTAAATCTCATATAATAGCCCATGGTGGTAACCATGATTTTTGGCCAAAGCTTAGGTTATAATCTATGTTACGAGATGAGGAGCAATCGGCATGTGTGCGCAGGATGGTCTCGGCATTAAAGAGGATTAGCCTAACACCCCGAAAGGTTTTGTATTTTCAAGTTATGATTGTAATAAACACGGGTTAAGTGAGCGCCGCGAATCATGAGTTCCATTAAGGAGGAAACACCATATGAGTCTTGATAAACTTCCCTTGCTATGGAAGAAGAGTTTACCAGTGTGTACAGGGGCCATCCTAACTGAGTGGACTTGGCTTGATAGCGAGTATGGTTGGCTGTTTAGGCCTAGTGTAATAAGGCCTTGGGCTGGACCTGTGAGTAGTTAGTGTGTAGGAGATGTGTGCTGTGTCCCATGGTCTATGTAAGGGAGCCATCAACGCCATACAAAGGGTTTGGTTCTGGTGAGAACACAAGGAAGAACCTAGAGTGTGTTAGAAGGTTGATGGGAGGGGGGAAGTGAACGTCAGGGACTCCACCTTGGCCGACCACCATTGCAGTCACCATTTGGGTAGAGCTGCACGACAAGTTGACTCATACTGATATTCAACCTAGTCATCACACAAGTTCTAGCAGCTCATACTATATGTATATTTGTACACAGTTAGATAGATCCAAAATCCAAAAAAAAGTTCAAAGCATGTATCGGTACTAGGTAAGTACCCGAGTACTCAGCCGTAAATGTACTCATGTATCATAGGTCCTGGTTGATCAGTTTTCCAACAGATGGAACCGGAATACAACTGCAGGCCAGGATCCATTGTCCAGGTTCCATATATAGTTCGGAGAGCAGTTTTCGTGTGGTTCAACTCGCAGTACAGAGTCCAAACCGGCAACCTCTAAATCAAAGTTCTCCGAATAAAGAACTGAAAATTAATCAACATTTATTGAGATCATTTGTATCATGCAAAAGTCTGTGGACCTTACATTTAAACAGGGTACTGATGTCTTACATGAGCAGCACTCACAACGCACGTTGCTCATAGCCGTCCAACTTGATGATCAACGGACCTCTGAAAATCACGGTGGGGACACACGACGCCGTCAGGAGATGGGTGCCCTGTTTTAACAAACCGGATGACTTCGTAGACTACGATCTACTGTTTGACGTGATACCATTCCCCTTCTAAAGATGGACGTTTATCATTTAGAGATGGACGGTTGGAAGATCACGAGAACAAGAAAGTGGGAATCACGTATCTTCAGAATTCAGGATAAACATTGAGAATTTGAAGGGGAAATATGAAAATATATAGAAAAAGGAAAAGGAACCAAAGGACTACCTCCGTTTAGGTCCCTCTGTTTCTTGTTTGTTCCCTTTATGGTGGGCACCGATCAGGTTTTTATTATTTATTATTTCTTTTGAAATTGAGTTTTTTTCACTTTATATGAGTTGATCTCATAGATGTGTTGATTTGCAGTTTCAAGCGCCCTTTTCTTCATGATCATGATCTATCTCTTTAATTGTTTGCTGGTGGTTTTAGTTGATCAGAATCCTCGATCGAGGTCCAGGAGAAGGATAGAAGCAGTGCAGGGGATTTTGATGACTGCATCATGAAATCTCTCTCTCTCTCTCTCTCTCTCTCTCTCTCTCTCTCTCTCTCTCTCTCTCTCTCTCTCTCTCTCTCTCTCTCTCTCACACACACACACACACACACAAACACAGTATCTCTCATGTCAGTGTTCTGTGACTTGTCCTTTTCATAAGAGAAATAAGTCTTGTAGATGTCAATTTAAGACGTATGCTGACCAAAAGCAAGCCTTTGTTCCACATTGAGTTGTGTCCAATGCATGGATTCTTAATTGTCGTGTTTTCAATCATGTATCATATCATTCTTTAACTTAAAGAAGTAATATCAAGTAAGATAATGTTGTATGGTTTCCGTTGATAGTGTTTGTTTTGAGCTGTTCATCAAGTTCGTCACATCGCATTGGAGTTTCTTTGTGGCAACTTTTTTTCCTTTACTGAAAATTCATTCATCAGTGCTTCCAGACCAGCTGATTTTGTACCATTCTCAAGATTTGTCCAAAGAAGAAAAAGAAGCATTAACTCGATACGCAGAAAAAGGATTACACGTGCTCTCGGCGTGCCTCAACGATCATAATATCCATAACCTTTTCTGAGTGAACATCTGTCTTTCGCCATGCACGATTTAAAATATCAGAAAGTTTACCACCCACTTTCCTCGAAGAGAAAGGCTCGTTCGGCGATAGAAGAAGAGGCTGTTTTTGTAACTCCACTAGAAGAAATGGTCTTTTCTTAACAAAGCCCGATGATCATATAATGACGCCGTTGACCTGGTTGATCATGGTTTTGAGCTGACCATTGTAATCCTTGGAAAGCTTGCTTGCTCTAAAGTTGTAGAAAACAAGATTTTGTCGAAAAGAACTGTGGAAACAAAAGAATAGAAGCACAGCTCCCAACAAGAGCAATAATTCTGTCATTGACGCGACTTGAGCATCGGTAACCTATGTTGTTCCTTTAGAAGACTAGACTCTCATCGCAGAGAGACAAAGAAGCACTCACATTCTAAGTGATATTTGTTACGAAACCATGAAAGGAATGAATTTTGGATACTATGTTGAAACTCTTTATTGGAAAGGATGACCTAAGACATTCGTCGACGCTAGGCAAAGCCATATCAGATGTGTAGTATCTGTCTTCGATGGTGGATCTAATACAACAACAACAACCTAGCCGTTTCCCACATTAGGTGGGGTAGGCTTTCAATCTTTTGATGCCACAATGCATAATTTTGATATGTCTTAGTTATCTTAAAAATGTAATAACTCACAAAGACTTCCATTCATTGGTAAGCAAGAAGGGGGAACAAGCACATTTGAGGATGAATCTCTTCCCCCAAAATCTATTGGATCATATTTATGGGAAATTCCACGAATTGGTTTGTCATCCCCATAAAATATATAATTGACAACTCAAAAGTCACAAATTATCTTTTTCTTGTAACATATCCTTTGGGACAAGTGTACCTAGATTTACCCTGTTAGCTATTTAAAACACATGCTTAATAGTTTCTTTCTAATGCTCTTGGTCTTTCTCAACCTCTTTTCAACCAGGAAAAACTTCGTGTAACTTACCTTGAGGTTTACATATTTGTTAATTTGATTCTTACGGTTTAAAATCTATATTGTGATGCCGTGTGGTTTCTGCCATCTATCAAATTAGTCCAAAGTTACTAAAAAATTAAGTCGAAGATGAGATGGAAGAAAGTTTCATGCGGCTGCAGTGATATTCTTATTGACTTTGCAGCGACTTTATTATTAAATATGAAATTAAGATCTATAAATTTAGTAGTATTAAGTTTAACATATAATAATCAGCAATATTATAGAGTATTTAATATTTACTAATATTTAAATTTAATATTGATTAATCTTTGAGTATATCAAAATATAAACTGGTATGGCACGTGATACTGATGCGATTGGTTAGTACTAGGTGACGCTAATATGATAGTTTAATCAATCAATATAATTTAGCATGGCAAATAACGTGACCATCGATGTGTAACATCGAACAAAGGGTAACACCATTGAGCATTTTTTACTAATTTGATTAATGGTGAAAACTAAAAAGGTTTCTCATACAATAGGGACTAAAGTGAAAATTGATTAAACCATTACTTTTGTCGAGTGTTTTTCTTAAAACATTTCATTATCTACTTTTTCACACTTTCTTACTGAACATTCCTTTGGTCACCTCTTTTTTCTTTTGAGGAACCCTAGATACAATCCAATAACCTGTCCAATTTTTAATAAATTAGGATATCCATTCATTATGGTACAGAACACTATTGCACCTAATCCAATTAGAACTTAAAGTTTAGTGTGTTTGAGTGAGAAAAATGGGTAGCAAAACTTTGGCATATCTCAAGAGTAAGACGTTTCGAGCATTAATGCATTGATTGTATCTCCACTTAAGTTAACCATGCTTGATGAGCAAGAACAGGACTAGAATGGCCGATCTTCTAAGAAGCCATCATCTTGTGTCCTTTGCCGAGCCCATGTGGGAAAAGGCTTACATGAATGAATGGATACAGTTATCTTGCACCTCTTGCGGACCCATAGTGTGGGAAACGGTCTAGGTTAAGTTAAGGGGCCATCTCTTTATGTAACTAAGAGTGGTTAGTGGTGTACCAAGTCAAAAACTGAGATTGCTTGAATCCACCATCGATGGTTCTGTACAAAGATTTCTTTACATATAAGTTTCTAGAGAAGAGAGTAACTACTACATCCAACGAGAAAGACAAGCCAGGGAAGGAAAGCACAAAAACCAGGGTGGGGCCAAAGGAATCTAGAAAAGGCGTTCTTTAAAGTCATACCACCATCTCCACCTGCAAAATCCAACAAAGTAATCTCAATTATTCTTCAAGTTCAGTAGAAAAGAGTAACTGAGGGAGACCTTACTTGTCTAGCAAGCAGAGAGAAGACTCCTTCAAGTATTAGTGTGTATTTATTTATATATACATATACGTATCTAAGTATTACTAATTTATAGCATTTGAATCAATTTTCAAATAACTTGAGATTTTAATCTACACCATGGTTTGAGATTTAACTATCAAATAATAATTCAGTAAAAAGAACTACCAAATAATAACGTCGTGCTGTATAATACAAACATATTTAAAAGATTAAAAAAGTGCAGAAAAATACATAAACAGGAAACAGAAACCCCTTTCATAAACGCATAAGAGTGCGAGTACATACCAGTAGTAGTCCCACCGGGGGTTGATCTTGTCCATACGGTTGTCGCCGTAGGGGTGGTCCGTCTCTGCCCGGCGTGAGTTGCGGAGGGCGCAGCAGCCAACGGAGTAGAGGCCTATGAGGATCACTAACATCGTAATGTTGAGCACCGCCAGCTTCTGCCAATCGCGCTTCATGTCTTCGAGCACGGCCGCCTTACAGGAATCGCACTCGTAGCACAGCATCCCCGGCGAGTTGTTCCACCGGTAGCAGTCATCGTCTGCCGATGCTCCCATCACCACCGGCACGGTTCCTGCCATCCCGTATTGGCACGCCGTCGGCGGCTTGCAGCAGCCCGACTGCATGATCATGGCCCTTAATTTATATATAGTTCATCTTGCGTGCAAGGAAGTAAAAAGTAGGGAGTGTAATTGGTCTAATATCGTCCAAAAAGAAGCAAGGTTTGAGAAATTATGCAAAACGAAAACGAAGAAGATCAAACGTTTTGTTTGGAGTCCTGGACTCCTGGCTTTGGAACGCAAAATCATCTAACTACAAATATAGATAGACACATACACACACATACAAAAACCCATATACCATAGACACATGTAAAATCTTGCAAGAACATTAGGTTCTTTATGCTTACCATGCTTACCAAGAAAATTATTCAAAATTATATAAAATGTAAGTTTGTTACCGAGCAAGCAGGTGTTTAGCGATGTAGTTTGCAGCTCATCTCATATGAACTAACTTATCTTTCACAAGCAAAAAAAAACAAGCTACGACCATCGTCTTTTGAGACACGGCACAAGACGTCTAGCCTGGGCTCATTCTGCTCGTTTTATGGTTGTAATCTTATTAAAGAAAACCTTTATATATATATATATATATATATATATATATATATATATATATATATATATATATATATATATATATATATATATATATATATATATATATATATATATATATATATATATATATATATATATATATATATATACGTTGCCTTATATTTTCACTTCATGAAAGAGAAAGAACAGCTATCTATGATGATCAAACACAAAAGAACCATAGATCAACACACTGCAAAATGAGGGACATAAAACTTAGTACCTGGATAGGAGTCATATCCTTCTCCAAATAATCAAGAGGACTCCACTGCGTAATGGCAGCACAGGTTTTGGAGCTAAGGATGCAACTCCTGATTCCTCTCCAATTCCTCTGGTTGCTCACCCGTGCCCGGAGCCACGGTGAGTAGTCGCTGAGGTGGTACTCTTTGTACTGCCTTCCGGACACTTCGACGCCGTGGCCTTTGCTAGTGACGGCGAAGGCGAAGACGGTGAGGGAAAGGAGGGAGAAGATGAGGAGCAACATGATGATGAGGTAGACGAAGAGCGCGCAGGCGATGTTGAAGCAGGCGCCGATGAAGCCGGCGAGGGAGATGATGAGGATGACGAAGCCGATGACCAGGAGGGGCATCTGTAAGAAAGCCTCACAGGTGCTGCTGTTCTTGGCCAGCCATAGACCACCGCCAATGACAGGGATGGAGATGATGAGAGTGAAGAGATTGAGGATGCCAACGACGGTATTGCTGAACCGGTACATTCTCTCTCTCTCTCTCTCTCTCTCTCTCTCTCTCTCTCTCTCTCTCTCTCTCTCTCTCTCTCTCTCTCTCTCACAGGGTGGAAGTTGGTGCTTAACACAGGCAGCTTTGGAAAAGCTAAATAAAGAATGTGGTGATTTTATATGAAGATAAAAAGTTGCATATATAAGATGTCAATCACATATTTGTGATGGCTAAACTCGAATTTACATACATTAGGTGTTAAATTATACTATATTATAAATATTTTATATCATATATCAAAATATTAAATAGTTTAGGGAGAGGCTTTTGAAGAAAGCAAAAAGATTGTTGCCATATCAAAAGTGTGTTACTTGCTCCCTCCACATTAGAATCACGAGCCCCACTTTCCCTCTTTAAAGATGCTTAGCTTTCATTATATTCGACTAATCTGCTTGTAATTTTGTATTTTCCAATATTGAAAAGAAGTGTTATTTCTTAGATATGAGTTTAATATGCTCTATGATGAAATTGGTGCTCCACTTGGCGATAAAGTTGAACACCTTCGTATTCCTTTACCACTTTTTGAATTTAAAATTTAAATTAAAGGATGAGAGACATTGTTGCTTCATCGAGGAAAATAATGATGATCATTGTAGGAATTGGAATGGAGACACAAGACACGATACGGGCATCTATCTTAAATAATGTCAAAAGGTTCGTGTCTCGTATTCACCCGAAGCGACGAAAATCAAGTCGTGTGTGCAGGTTAGCTTGTTTCGGAGATAGAGATCAATGATATCATACAAACACGATTCGAATACAAATTTCCTGGCTAATATTAACATGACAAGGCACAACATGAAAGTGTGTGTTCGTGTCCACCCAAGTGATACGAAAAGGATCAAGTGGTATTCTGGTTGACATGGAATTATACGACACGAGCAGATGCACGATTGTCACTCCTATCTACGAATTGTTAAATCGTTTCACGTCGGCATTTGAATTGACCAACATCAGCAGACATAAATGTTTGAGTCAGAAGCCTCAGCAAACAGATCCTAAGGTCCCCGCCAGATAGGGTGGTTTTGCATCACGGAACTCTGGGAAATGATAAGCCTGGACTCTGTTTCCCACTTGATTTGGGCACCATGGCTTTGACGGAACACATGCTTGAAAGTGAAACGGCACCACGAAGTACCGGTTTCGGATGAAAGCCATGGCTCAGAACTTCCGACCTTCAACTAGCATTGGAAGAGAAGGCTACTCAGGACGCTAATATTGACGAGAATATTGTGATTAATGAAGATCACTCTAAGCAAACCTTGTATATATGCATGAATTGTTACAAGTAATTGCACTGGAACTGTGCATAAAAGAATCAAAAAATAAATTTATTTATTCAATCTAATTAATCATCAAAGGAATAGAAGGGGGGGTAAAAGATGCAGTTTCACGTTCACCCACTCCAAACTGTCCACTGTTTCTCCAAACTTAACAGTTAAAATTAAAAGTAAAATTCATTATGGATCTATGAGAGGAATATCTAATCCCTTCTATGCACATTTAACCCTGAAGGAGAGGAAAATTTCAGGTTATCATCATTGATGGTGCACTTGATTTCTGGTATCATCCTTTGCAAAAGAGAACTCGGAACGCATTTCAATGTCATGTTGCACTACTATTTCAGACGGCCCGATCTCATGCAGCTCATTTTCATGCCCGAGGCTCTGATGCTTGTGATGGTGAGAGGAAGAACTTTCACCATGGGTATGGTGTGAAGGAGACGGCGAATCATAGGCTTCTCGTCGACCATCGGAGCAGAAGTGAATTGGAGACGCATTAGCACTGTCGACGCCGCTCCGGTAATGGCGAAGGAGATGCACAGGTGAGAGTCCATGAGTCGGTGTATTGGGATAGCTGGACCTTGGTGTTGTTGGTGCAGTGGAGCCCCTCCTGCTTTCCTTGACGTTCTTTCTTGCAGTGTTGTGCCATTTCCTCAGCGCGTTAGCAACGCCCTCATCAAAGATTGCAGGCTTCATGTTAGTGCCCATCTGTTTGAAAGACAAGCCAGTGCAAGCTTTTAACATGGGGCTGGCAATACAAGTCGACACAAATGCAAAAGCAAGACACAAACTCAAGCCGTAAAAATGTCCATGTTAGTGTCAACCCAAAGTAACACGAGGATGGGGAGGAGGGTTGTATTAGGATTGACCTATTTTTGACACAAATACTAATTGATACGACACCAACATTACCAAAAACACGAAGATCTCGGCAATACAACATGTAACAAGAACTTAATATGGACCATGAACCCTAATTTAATTGCATCGTAGGTGCAAATTAATAACATGGAATGAGCTAGCCAACGACCCATTATCAGCCAGGACTGCTTTTGACTTGGCCGGGTTTGGGTTTTCCTTTCTATCATGCATTCATGATATTAACCACAGGTGTTTGGCTTTTTTTGAATTTCTATATGTATTTTAATGATTAATGCTTATTACTGTTTGTTCTTTCACCATCTCTACTTTCATAATTAATGACCCAACATGAGAAGATCTAATATTTTGATGTTTTACCCAAAACTATGCCAAAAACATTAGTTGCTCATTCAACAGACTAACACCAACCCACTATTGACCAAGATGATTCTACATCGCTGAGTTTGCAGAATATGATTAAATTTCCTACAGTTCTTATACATTACCTGCGTGACCAATGCATAGAGGGGCAGTGTGACATAGCTGCAGAGGAACTGGATCAATACCCTGTCAACCCAACAAACGTAATCGATTAATGCTTAGCCTATTTGGCTAATAAAGTTTTACTCAGCCATAGTTCATGAAATGGTGTCAATGTGTTGTCCACTTACCCCATTGATAGCCTGATGCTGATGTCCGCTACGTGCTCGTGAAAGCATGACCGGAGCCCGAATTGATACTGCACGTTACACAACCAAGAGATCACCATGTTAAGTTGACATTTTCACGATAATTTTGTTTGAAAATGTTATTTTTCTTAGGAATTCAGAGAGTTAGAAAATAAATTAAGTTAACCAAAACCAAGAAGAGGGTGCATCAGCTTACCCAAGCCCATACAAAGAAGGCCAGCTGAAAGGCATTCTGCAATGATATATGGATGACAAAAATTAGTAATGCTTCATAGGATAAATCAATTAAAAACTAAAAGATCAAACTCAAGCATGGGCGCAGTCTTGTGTGGTTAGAGGACCCAACTGAAACTAAGCTACTTAAGTGGGATCACTTGACTGAGCACGATGGAGACCTTGCCAATGGGTAGGTTGTTTATCCAAATTAAACCAATGGGAGAGGTCCGAGGCTTCTATTGAGGGTTTTGACCAAATCTTTGCCCGAAACACGTCGTTACTTGACCGGGCCCAAGAAGCGTATTTTAATAGATCACTTGATTTGACCATACCAAAAAACCCTTGGTCAACACGAAGAAACACCATCGCGAGGAAGAAAAGATGAATGGAAGACTGTCAAAGCACTCGATTCTATCAACCTTAACCAGAAGGTGGTAAGCAGAAGCAGTCTGCGAGAAGTTCCAAAACCAAGCCTGGAGCGGAGTTCATTTATGTGACTTGGATTCTATTGAACTCGGTCTTTATAAATAGCGTTTACGTAACTAAAAGATCATATATTTTGTTGTGTCCTTTCAAAGCAGTAAATTGGAAGAAGAAAGTGGTGCCCACCTGGAAGAGGACGAAATGGATGAGATAGAGGATCAAACGGGGGTTCTTGAACCAGAAAAGATGATCGGTAGGCTGGACGACGGGCACTCCTTTCACAATGTCTCCCTTGTCTTGGATCTCAAGCGCCATTTTCGTGATAATGACTTGCAGCTTCGTCCCAATCAGAAGAACTATCTGCCAAGTTATAAAAAAACAAATGAGGAGTCAATAATCTTGGCGTTTACTAAACTACCCAGGTTGGAAAAATGATTTAATATAAAATAAGGAAAATATGTTTAATGATGTATATGGTCTGGTACCACAAATTCCAAAAACAATCTTGGGGTTGAAATCCATGGTCAGGAAAATAACGCAATGATGGTTTAAAAGATGAGTTTTTGTTCTGTGATTTGACGCACCACTTAAGTGGGTACCCATAAAAAGAAATGGTAATTGACGTTACGTTTGTTAATTTCATGAAAGAGAACAGATTATATTGTGGAATAAATGAGAAGGCCCCACTCAAGTCTCCATCTGGTGGCAACTTTGGATATACGGTCGAGCTTTCATACTGCATGCCTTTTGGAGAGAGAGAGAGAGAGAGAGAGAGAGAGAGAGAGAGAGAAAGAAAGATTACTATGAGGGGAATGAAGGGCAGCCAAAAGTACGAATACAATCCTGCTCATTAAGCAACATAATAGTTCAGTAACTAATGATTAACAGTGAAAAAGAAACATGAAATTGAACACAATGTACAGTCTGGTTTTTCTGTAAATCATGGTAGTCCATGATATTGAAGTGTTTGCGTACCATGTGTGAAGAAGAGGATGAACAAGAGAGCGAAGAACCAAATCGTGGGGCTAAAATCAAGCAAGAAACAGACAAATAAATCAATAAATGTGTTCATCATTTTCCAGCGATGATTAAATGAAATTGTTATTTGCTATTTACCTTATACCAACTACGACTTTGAAGTCTTCTTCCAAAGATCTGTTAATGTATTTCTGAAAATCAAATCTTGACGTTGTATGAGGAGCAAGATGGGCCTGCAATTCCGTAAGTAATTACTTGTTGTATGATGAAGCGAGCTACGTGATTAGTTGACTAATTACAAATCAATCAGAGGATTATATGAACTAATTACCATTATAAACCCGTGCCTCAGGGTCAAATAGTCTACTCTGGAGACCGATGCAACAAACTGCCTGAAGAAACAAACCTGCAAAATTGAATATGGATCAAACGAATTGGGTTACGTCGTCTCCTAAAGTAAAATAATATGAACTTAGAAAAAAACTAAACGTGGTTGTTCATTGCTCGAAGTTACAGGTACGATGTCCCATTTTTCCTCATAGGAAAACTTTTTCTTCTTTTTTAAACCGCAGAACTGATGCTGAATGCTAATAATTAGCATTTAGAGTCACCTGGTGCTATGCTTTAGTGATCAGATTCATATATTATCATAATTAAGAAATTTACATGCTATTGCAATGGTAAGTAATTGAAAAGGTTTATTTTATAAAGTTTTCATGCTAACAAGCTGTGCAGTCATGGTGAGTACTACATGGAATTTCGTGCATTCATTATGAATGAGGACAGCCATTAGGATAAAAGGGAGTGATCTTGGTTAATGGTTCTTACTATCCAGATGAGAACTGGCGACCTGCTCCAGAAATTCATGTGCCTCCGCCCAAAGGATGTTTCTCGCGCAAACCTGAACCTCTCAGGATCTGTTCCGTAATCATCATAATTAGCACGCATGAAGAACCGAATTCTAAACATATTAATCTATTCAACTTGTTTTCGATAAAAGTAGATGTAAAGGGGAAAATCTTCTCACCATGCGAGAATTGGTACTCCAAGGTTTTGCTTTCTTCTTCCCAAGCTGTCCAACTTCTCATCTAAGAAACAGAAAAAAAGGAACATTATTTTAAATCTCTCTCTCCTGCATTCTTTATAGAAAGCACGCCATTGAAAACCAGTGGATATATGATTATTATATTAATTAATCGAGGTTTACACTTAATTAAACATTCATGATCAATTAATGAATGAACAAATTTACCTTGGCTCTGCCTAGTGCCATTGTGAATATACAGTATAGAACATGAAATACCGCCAACACGAATATGAAGATATGGAGTTGGTTAATCCCCTGTGCTGAAACCAGTGGCACCATTCCCTGCAAAAACCGGAAAAATAATAAGGTCTCCTAATTTCTTTCTATCATGAACCATCAGATGCTCGCCATGAAAACGAGATCAAGAATTCCAGCAACTCTAATATCATTTCAGCCTATTTCTCTCTCTCTCAAAATATATGGTGTTCCATATCTTGCCTTTGCTGCACATTTGTCGGGGCCGCCGCCTCCACCGGCGAGTATTCGCCGAAGGTCCACGCCTGGAGCCTGACTCCATAAGAGTTTCCGACCGATGGTCTCGTCGGTATACGGTTTCGAATCACCACTAGATTTGCCATTACCCACTTTGCCATCGTTATCATTAGATGCGATCTTTCTTCTGCAAGGAAGCATGGTGTTGCCTAGTGCCGGTGAAACGCAAATTCTTGATATGGGGTCTTGTCCAACTGTTAGCAACAACGATATGAACCCCAACAACATCAACTCTGCCCATAAAAGGAACACAATTTACCATCCACGTAACAACAAATAATTCAATTTGAGATTAAATTTACTATATCATTTCGAACAAATTAATCAAACTCACCTGATTTTATCTTCTCCAATGCTTCATAGAGAGCTCGCTTGTTTTTCTTGGTAAACCACTGTAAAAGCCCACAATTAACGTCAATTTAATTCGATTATATTATACTTCGTAATCTATAGACTGTAACATTCTTCTTGGTAAACCACTGTAGAAGCCCAGAATTAAAATTATACTTTCGTAGTCTATAGACTGTAACATCATATAACACCTTCAGCCTTTATGATGCGTTTTTCTCCGAGCTGACCATAAGAAAATAAAGCATAAGCTCTTACCCTGCCGAGGAGATGGATGGATTGCTCAATGAGAATGGAGATGAGAACGAGAACGAAGCACACGATGGCAACGGCCCAAGTCGGTGTCTGTTCGAGTGAGCGGCCACTTCCTCCTCCAGTACTGGCGCCTCCGGCCATTTTACTCTCTCAAGAATTCAGATCGAGATCAGAGTTGCTATTTGTTGGCTTGCTCTTGCCTTGATATGGTGCTCAAGTTTTCTTTCTGCTCACAGATAAATATATATAAGAGCAGATAGGGATGTCCAAGGTGCGCTGAATTCGTGGCTGCTTAGGCCGACTCCAAGAGAGAAAATTGACAATGAGACTCCTTGACTCTCTTGATGGGGAAAGGGGAGATCGTAGCAAAATAAGAGTACTCGTTTTTTCAACACGCACACACTTTGACTGCCAAACAGGAAATTTAAGAGGATTGTGTGCAAGAAAGAAGCGAGAAGCTTATGAGTCACTCTGCGACCTTTCGCAGATCATTCGTTCATTTTTCTTTCTGCGTAAGCAACATTAAAGCTATTTAATTCATGTAACGTCAACATAATACAATATTTGTTTTCACCATAATGTTGGTTGAAGATATTGACAATTTTGGACACTGGTTCACGTGTTTTGATGTGTAAGAACAACGGTAATAATCTCTCTATACAATATTATCATCTATGTTTAAATCTTCTCAATTATCGAGATATTTGTATCTTATGTACTTACATTTAATGTATAATAATACAATCTTCTTTTTTATTTCAAATATTTACTGTTGATAGAAATATTTGAGTGGCTATAAGCTAGATTGTGCATGTTCCACTGTTATATATATATATATATATATATATATATATATATATATATATATATATATATATATATATATATATATATATATATATATATATATATAAAGAAAGAGAGGGGGAAATGAGTACTTTTTGGCCATGCGGGCTGCCCACAGCCCCCTGGTCCATGCAGGACTTAGCTAAAAAGCCAAAATCTAAATCCATCTTATTCACTTACCAGATCATACTGACCGGATTTGGTGTATACACAAGTCTGGGCAACTGAAAACGGGTTGACCCCAGCTCGAACTCACCCACACCCACCTCAAGTTGTATAATGCTTGAGAAAAAGTAGGTACGTTGCAAATACAAGTTTCTCCAAGCAAGAATTCGAATAATCAGGAAAAGTCGTTAAGAGCAGGGGATTTAGAAAACAGCACCTTCGGGTCCAACCATCATCAGGTAAAGCATCATTTTCGTCCATAAAATCCACCAACCAGACAGCGTGCTCTTTTTTGACCAAGTCCCACCGAAGGTCAATGCATTTTATAACCCGGCATTTTGCTCGTTTGAATGGAAAAGGCGGCGTATCGTTTGCAACGATTCTTGGTCACCAAGAACCTATTTCTGATTTTAGTCACCAATCCTTTATTACAACAACAACTAACCTTTTTCCATGGTTAAATCCATTTTCAAAGAACTTTATCATAATTTATCATAAATAAGTCCGACAAAGTTTTACGCTGACTATAAATAAGTCGGACAAAGTTTTACCGTGACAATTAGAAGCCTAATGCAATCTTCTTCCTTCATGGCTTGGGACCAATCGTGCAAAGATATCCCTTACATAAATGAAGTTGTCACGAATCCTTTATTGACTGCAAAAAGTTGTATCACTCCATCATACATCGCCGGATATTTCATTGGACACACAGAACTGGAACTCAAATTCTAGCAAGAGTGGACCGGTTTACTTCTAGTTCCTTAGACCCAAGCCCAGTAGTCGAACACTCACTCAATCCGGTTTAGAACAGCCAATATAAGACAAAACACTAGAACTGACACAAGTACGAAAGCAAATGGATCGTGTTGGGTTGACCTGATTCTCTACCCACAGGCACAACCCAAAGCACGAAATTAGTATAACACATGACATGGATGTGAAACTGCTGCCTACGGATACAAAAGAGAACCGGGTCGTGTTTATACAAACCATTTTGACGCAAAGACCGAATAACAAGAAGCGAAGACGGCGAGAAACACAAAATTTGCTATCCTTAATCAGGTTAGCAATAGCGTTCGAAGCGGTCCAAGCCAAATATAAGACAGGTTCGTCCATTTGCCTGATTCCGTTCAGCAAGGTCCGCGTCACTTGTGTTGAAAGTGTGTCCGATTCGTATATATTAAACCTGCATACGCCCTAATTAGCTATTTGATTCTGAGTTCGACCTCTTCCATAGGGTCTCTCTCTCTCTCTCTCTCTCTCTCTCTCTCTCTCTCTCTCTCTCTCTCTCATAGAGTGAGAGAGAGGCTCGAAAGCCCTCACACCATTAAATACTGTGGAGCCCCACATTTAATGTGCATCTCATTGTCTTTGAATCTTGCTTAGTTAAATGGAAACAATATTCGTTTCATATGCATATTCTGATCGTGTCTACTTTTGACATGCTTTTCGATGGCATGAGCCTAGCTTAAAAACTTTAAGGTTTTCATAAATAACAAAGAATACAACAATAACAATAACTAAGCTTTTTCCCATACTAGACGGTGTCGGCTACATGGATTCTTTGTTTCCACAGATCCCTATCGTGTGCCATGTTAGCAGTTAACTCCCAATAAGCTAGATCATTATTTATTGTTTCTTTCCAACAATTTTGTGGTCGTCCTCTACCTCTTTTAATACTTTTTAAATTTAGTTTTTCTAACCTTTTTATAGGTTCTTCTTCTGATCTTCTTTCTATATGTCCAAACCATCTTAAACGATGTTCTCTCATTTTATCCTCTATTGACGCCACTCCTAACTTGTTTCTAATAAACACATTATGTATACGGTCTTTTCTTGTATGACCACTCATCAATCTCAACATCTTCATTTCTGTCACAGACATCTTTTGTACATGTTGATGATTAACTGCCCAACACTCAGAACCATAAAACATGGCAAGCCTAATTGCTGCTCTATAATATTTACCTTTTAACTTTAATGGTATCTTCTTATCACAAAGAATACCTGATGCTCCTCTCCATTTTAACCAACCAGCATTAATTCTATGTGTAACATCTCCATCAATTCTTCCATCACTCTAAAAAATTGACCCTAGGTATTTAAAACTTTTCTTTTGGGAAATGCAATGTGTGCCAATTTTAATTTTCATGTCTTATGAAGTAACCAAATGATCAAACTTACATTCCATATATTTTGTCTTTTTTCTACTAAGTCGGAGTTCTTTTCTAATGTTTCTCTCTATAGTTCCAATTTTCTATTAACTTTTTCCTTAGACTCCTCCACTAATACAATGTCATCTGCAAATAACATATGCCAAGGTACTTTATCTTGAATATGTTTTGTTAACTCATCCATCACCATTATAAATAAGTATGGACTTAAAGTTGATCCTTGATGTAACCCAATATTAACTTCAAAGAAGTCTGTCGTTCCTTCATGAGTCCTCACACATGTTTTTGCACCATCATACATGTCTTTTATAAGGTTAATATATGTCAATGGGATACCTCTTTTTTTCAAAGTTCTCCAAAGAACCTCCCTCGGTACCCTATCATAAGCTTTTTCTAGATCAATAAATATTATGTGAAGGTCTTTCTTTTTTGCTCTAAAATGTTTCATAAGACGTCTCAAAAGGTGAATCGCTTCAATAGTAGATCTGTCTGGCATGAATCCAAATTGGTTCTCTGTTATACTTTATACTTGTCTTAACCTACATTCGATAATTTTTTTCCATAATTTCATAGTATGACTCATTAACTTGATACCTCGAAAATTTGCACAATTTTGAATGTGTCCCTTGTTCTTATATATGGGTATAAGTGTACTTGCTCTCCATTCCTCGGGCATCTTTTGGTTTTTCCATATTTCATTAAATAGTCTTGTGAGCCAAGTGATTCCTATTTCTCCTAGTATTTTTCAAACTTCTATAGGAATATTATATGGTCCTACCGATTTACCACCCTTCATATGTTTAAGAGACTTTTTGACTTCATTCTTTTGAATATGTCGTTAGAAATTGTGGTTTATATACTTTTCTGACTTGGCTAAATCTCCTAAACTAATACTAACATCTTTATTTTCATTAAAAAGATTATAAAAATAGTTTTTTCATCTATTTCTTATATCATCATTTGCCACTAGAATTTTTTCCTCCTCGTCTTTTATGCATCTAACATAATTAAGATCTTTAGTTTTCTTATCTCTACCCTAGCTATCCTAAAAATATCTCTTTCACCCTCTTATGAGTTGAGTTTTTTTATATAAGTCCTCCCAAATCTTAGCTTTTGCTTCACTAACGGCTTTTTTCGCTTCTTTCTTTGCTTTCTTATAAGTTTCTAAAGTTTCACTAGTTTTCTTGATATAATGTAATTTGTAACATGCCCTCTTTGCCTTGATTTTATTTTACACTACTTCACTCCACCACCAAGCTTCTTTTTGTGCCGGTACACCTCCCTTAGATACCCCTAACACATCTTTCGCCACTTTCCTAATATGTATAGCCATATTGTTCCACATATCACACGGTGTGCCAACATAATTCCAAACATCTCTTTGAAGGACTTTCTGTTTAAATATATCTTCTTTCTCGCTTTTGAGGTTCCACCATTTAGTCCGAATAGCTCGATGCACTCTTTTCTTTTTTGTCCATTTTTTTATTTGTAAATCCATAACTAAAAGTCGATGTTGGGTGGTTAAGCTTCCTCCTGGAATTACCTTACAATCTTTACAACACGCTCTATCTTTTTTTCTACAAATAAAGTAATCAATTTGTGTTTGTGATAAGCCATTCTTATAAGTTATTAAATGTTCATCACGTTTTTTGAAGATTGTATTGACTATAAAGAGATCAAATGCCATAGCAAAATTTAAAATCTCCCTACCTTCCTCGTTTATATCCCTAAAACCAAAGTTTCCATGAATCCCTTAATATCCTAATGCCTCCGTACCGACATGTCCATTTAAATCTCCTCCTAAACAAATCATCTCCCTTTGTGGAATCTTTTGAAAAACCTTATCTAACTCTTCCCAAAAAACTGTCTTTATACTATCTTCTAGTCTTACTTGGGGTACGAAAGCACAAACTATATTCAAAACCTTTGCTCTTAACACTAATTTCAACGTCATGATTCGGTCACCATATCGTTGTATGTCTACTATACTCTCCTTTAAATCTTTATTTATGATAATACCAACTCCGTTTCAAGTTTTTTCTTTACCTGAGTACCATAATTTAAAACTTGTATCCTCTATTTCTTTTGCTTTTTCTCCAACCCATTTTGTCTCTTGTAAACATAGAATATGAATCTTTCTCTGAATCATAGTATCTACCGCCTCCATTAGCTTATCGGATAATGTTCTGATTTTCCAAGAACCAATACGAATCTTATTATCTAGGACGGGTCTCCGCATTTTGATTATGGATGGATGCGGGGGATAAGGAAGCTGCATTCTCGATCAGACATGACCGTTTGGAACCAGTCAAACTGGATCTAGAACAGGGAACCCAAATCGGTTTAGGTTAACCAAAAACCAGATTGCAATTAGAACCAACGGCTTCAAACCGCCGGTTTCATATTTTTCTTAATTCAAAACTTCTAATATTCTTTCCTTTTCTAACCAGTTTAGGACTAATACTGGGACCAGAATCAAAACCAAAACTGGCTCAGTCCCAGTTCAGTTCCGGTTTGTGGTTTTAGGTGGTTCCAGTTTTCCTGAAAAAGATCATGTCTACCAATTTCCAGATCTGTGTTATTACAAATTCTATGCCGGGTGGTACTCAAATCCTTGTTATAATGAATCCTTTGCATGCATGCCTTTCTATCACTGTGGTTCATTAATTTGCTTAATGAATATAATGAAAATTTCAGCATTGTAGTTAGAGAAATCAATAAGAGGATGTGGACAGAAAGGTACACATTCAAAGGACTTGTTGTAGAAGCAACATAAGCATCACGATTTTCAAGAGGAATACATACGCTATTCGGTTGTAGGAGAAGTACACATACAAAATTTTCTTGAGTTTATATATATATATATATTCTTGACTGCATATACAACAACAAAGCTTTTTCCATACTAGATGGGATATGTTACATGAATTCTTTGTTTCTACGTAGCCTTATCATAATTTATAGAATTCATGATAAATAAGTCTAACAAAGTTTTATGTTGAGTGTCAGAAGCCTAACCCAACCTCTTCCTTTATCCATGCTTGGAACTGGCCCTGCAAGAGTCATTATTTAAATGAGCGAAGTTTTAATTGGAGTATACATATATATATATATATATATATATATATATATATATATATATATATATATATATATATATATATATGTGTGTGTGTGTGTGTGTGTGTGTGTGTGTGTGTGTTATTACAAGAAGAAGCTGAAGCCTACATAATACACACAAATACACCTTCTAACAGTCGAACTCTCCATCAATGGCAACGGTGCTAGAGTGCCCTGCTGTTGAGCTAATGCTCTTGATGATTTTCTCGAGTATTATGGATAAAAAGAGTGCAACTGCCGTGATGGTACTGAAGTGGGGCTGGACCTCTCTACGACTGGTGGCTGCAATTGCCTTGTAAGGAAGCAATAGAATCAATTGACCAGTGTGGAGCGTGGGGCATCATTCGTTGGTGGGTTGACTCATTGCATTCAGCCCACATAGGTGGTACCAGCAAGGCCCAAATCTATGCAAAGCGGATCCAAACCCTGAGCACCCCTTTCTTTCAAATAAAGTATGTTTTTGTAAGATACAACAAGATGCCGAAGCCTAACACACACATGTAGGCATCACTGGTTTGAAAGGAGAACTGGGGCGAAGAACTGTTCAAAACTGGAAAAGAGCCAAACCGGATTCAGAACTAAAGAACTCCGGTTTGGTTCTGGTTTCACCTTCTACAGAACCGGGACAAAACTGAAACTGGCATTTTATTCAGCCAGTTCTACCACTTTTTATTAATTCTTTTGAAAACTTTAAACTTTTTATATATTTTATTCTTTAGAACAAAAACTAGGAACTGATCTGTTCTGTTTGAAACAAAAACTAGTTCGGTTTCACTTCTTTGTTCCAAGAGAACTGGAACCGGTGGTTTGGAGCTGTTCTGGTTTATCCAAAACTAACCATGTCTTTACACATGCACGCTTTGAGAGAGGCCGAAGCCGAACACACACAAATGCAGGATTCAAGAATTCAGTTCACCACCTAGGTCATGGGAGTTAGAGCTCTCTCTCTCTCTCTCTCTCTCTCTCTCTCTCTCTCTCTCTCTCTCTCTATATATATATATATATATATATATATATATATATATATATATATAGTTAGTTAGTTAGTTAGTTAGTTAGTTAGATATATAGATAGATATATATATATATATATATATATATATATATATATATATATATATATATATATATATATATATATATATAGATACAGAAACTATAAACATAGTTCCAAGCGATCCAGATCCTATAGATGTTGGGTCCAGTCCAAACCCTGTCTACGCGGACGCTGTTGTTCTCAATCCGGAGGTGATGGCTTTCAGTGCTCCGCCCACAACCACCAGGTCCACCCATCACGCGCTAGTCAATTTGACTCGTTCCGGTCTGGCTTTTTGTCATGGACCCAAGTTTAGTCCATTCCACCACTGGGTTTGAAACGCCCGGCGTCACCACCTTAAGGGTTGACAATTTCAGACTGGACTCGACAACCAACCCGAAATCTGGGTCTGGATTGTGGTTTTGAAACCCCATGTCGAAGGTCTTGTTCAGGCAAAGCAACCTAACCAACGCGGGTTCGTGCGTGGGCATATACGGAGTATATTATATATTTAGGGGTCATAGCTAGGTCGGGTTGACCTGAATAACAATTAGGTCAGTTCTGGCATTTGAAAATTGATTAAAACCAGAAATTAGTGGCATTGGAGTCGACCTGCTGTTGACTTAAACGACATGACCCTCAACTGGAACACCACCTAATCAGGTTCAAGCTGGGCGACCCATTAGGTGGTACAGGTCTCCGGATTAGCAAGGCTCGAACTCAAGACCTTGCTCAGTGGGAACAAGTGCCGGACCAGTAGGACCAACCAAGTGTCCGGTGATACGGAGTGTGCTTATGGGTAGGGGTGTTCTTCAAACCACCGAAACTGAACCAAACCTTTAGAACCGAACCGAACCGAACCGGTGGTTTGGTTTGGTTCTAAACGTCAAGCAGTTCAGTTCAGTTCTATTATAAACAAAAAATGGTGGTTCGGTTCTCGATTTCAGTATTAGAACTAATCCATTACATACAATAACAAACCCTAGACAAACTTCCTCCCTCCTCCTCTAGATGATGAGTCCATGACGGACAACCCACTCCGACACTCTCTCCCCCTCTCCTTTAGATCGGTGATGACCTAAGGGCCAACCACCTACGACATAGGCCCACAAACGATCTCTTCCTTCTAACTTCCTCCTCTCTCCATCAGGCATCATATAGCCAATGATCTTCTCTCTCTCTCTCTCTCTCTCTCTCTCTCTCTCTCTCTCTCTCTCTCTCTCTCTCTCTCTCTCTCTCTCTCTCTCTCTCTCTCTCTCTGTGCATCTATCCATCCATCATATCCTCGACGCCATTTCCGATTTTTAGTTTG
The DNA here is from genome assembly GCA_036023115.1 of Brasenia schreberi. Classification (NCBI taxonomy): domain Eukaryota; kingdom Viridiplantae; phylum Streptophyta; class Magnoliopsida; order Nymphaeales; family Cabombaceae; genus Brasenia; species Brasenia schreberi. The sequence continues at coordinate 9,688,165 of JAYKKT010000057.1, read as the reverse complement.
TATATGTTGTTCAATATTCATCTTCTAATTCATTTTATTTAGGTTAATTCTTTGTTTTAAGTACAGTTTACACCATATAGTTTGTCATATGTATGCATGTGTGGATGCATAAGATAGCACTTCTACTATTTAGCACTTTTTCACTCTACTTTTTCATCGTACTCTTCATTGTTAACCTCCATCAGAATACAATACCAATTTATCCTTACTATCACCAAAGATGAGCAAAACAATTATTAGTATCAAAGCAGTGATGCAAGCCACAAAGAAATTATTTAAGGGTCTTTCCTATTTATATATGTAATCAATATCAAGATCACATATTTTTTAAAGCATGAATTTTTTTAAGTTGTTTGGTTTTTGTTAGATATAATGAAGGAGGATATAGATGTTAGAAGCAAAATTCATGTGAGGAAAATGTATGCGACAGTTTTTAACACTGTTATAGGTTTGAATGCCTAAAATATAGCATGGGATATGAAGAACTTAGCCTGAGATAATTGCTGCTCCTTAGAAACACAAATGTTAAAGCAACTCGATAAATATTATTAAGTCTTGGTTGGAGGTGACCTTTTTACCGTATTAATACATAATATTAACACATAACAAACGATTGCAAGCTTATTAGCTATGCCATATTATGTTGGTGGCTGTCTAGATGGTTGAATCTTTTTCAAATGTCCACTTCTCTTTTTCATTTGGTATCGACATACAGAGTATTATTAAGTGGATCCTAATATCAGATAAAAGACTTTTTTTATATTAGATAAAACGTATAATGATATCTTGCCGGTTCATTTCCTTCGGCCAAAGGATCCATTTTTTATACGGGTAAGAGATAAACTATCAAAAGGTGTAATACAAGCAACTTGTAGGCCAAATCAATTAAGTTATTTTTGATGTTTTGGCCTATAAGCTGTTTGACATGAATTATGCTTAGTTGATTTGATCTGTTTTGTATTGAATTTATTAATTATTATGATAAATTTGTTGTATTATTGATTCTATTTTGTTTATGTAATTTAAACTTTATGATGATAGTTTTTTGGTGTTTGTCTTATAAAAAGTTGTTAAGTATTTGATGTTACTTACCATCCCATCATTTTACAAGAATCGTGGTTTAGAACCGAACCCCACCGAAATCATTGGTTCCGTTCTAAGCGGTTCGAGGTTGAAGTTAGAACACAACCAAACCGAACACCCCTCCCTACTTATCGGAAACGGTGAGGTTCAGCAGTTTCAGAAACGAAGAAGTGAGCTGACCACACGGAAACACTACAGTCGAATGGCTTCTGAACGTCGTTCGGAGGGCGGGCACAAGCTGACGCTCTACTCCTACTGGAGGAGCTCTTGTTCATGGCGCGTCCGAATCGCTCTGCATCTCAAAGGCACTAACTAGATTTCTCTACTTGGGTTTCTCTCGTCACTCTTTTTCATATTCTTGGCGATTCCATTTCCTTGTATTGAGAGCGGTTCCTTTCTGGTGGCAATTGCGCAGGGTTGGCTTTCGATTACAAGCCCGTCAATCTTCTTAAGGACGAGCATCTTTCTCCTGGTGAGAAGTTTTGCTATCCTTTTTCTTTATTTTTGGAGGTTGATTCCCCACGACGATGCAAAATCCCTTGATTGATTATGTGCATGCCTACCAATGTTAAATTAAGCTGATTTGAGAGTTAACTGATGAGAAAAGAAAGAAAAAATATTTGACTTTTAATTACTGCTCATCGTGGGCCGTTTCTTGAAAAACGGTTCTTGTTGTTGTTAGGTTTTAAGACAAAGTAACAGAGGGTTTAACATATTGATCGGTTTTGAATCTTCAATGACCTGAAGGTCGAACTTGGATTATCATATTTCTGGGTAGCTGGGTTTTGAATAGAGAATGCACAGAAGCGGCCAAATGGAACTCCAGTGCGAAGTGAAGGTTTGCGAAGTTAGATGCTGGGAGTTAGATTGCGACAAAGCCCTAAAAAGTACTGAAAGGAAACAACCGGAAGGAAACCATAACATGATCTTAAATTAGTGTAAAAGAGGCTTGGTGTTGGTGGGTTTTGATTTAGTAGACATGATTTTATTGCAGAATTTACTGCGTTGAATCCATTGGGCTATGTTCCTGCGCTGGTTGATGGTGACGTGGTGATTTCTGACTCGTTGGCCATATTGCTGGTGAGGAATATGGATGCATGCTAAATGCCACTCAAGAAGTGTCCCTCTTTCTATTTTTGGTCAAGTAATAAATTGGGTTGTAATATGGCAGTACCTGGAGGATATGTATCCAGAGCATCCATTGCTGCCGTCTGATCCTCCGAAGAGAGCGCTCAATTTGCAGGTAGATTCGAGATGCTCACACTCAATAAAGGGTTAGAATTATATTGTGCAGGATATTATGTTTGTTTCAGTTTCAAGAAAATTATGTCTGATGCAAGTGAAATGCTATCTCATGCACAAAATGTTGCTTGTATTATCATGTTGATAGATTTAATCCAATTGCTATTTCTATGCTCAATATGAAGATTTGAATTCTCTAGTTCCTTTTCTGTTTATTTTGCTCCTTTGCATTGGAAAGTCATTCTTTCAGATGGTATATATAGCAGAATCTTCTCGTGGTAATTTCACTCTAAATGGCTTTCAACTTGTGGAAACTGCAAAATGGATGTCCCCATCCTTCATATCGTAAGATGTTTCTTTTGATATTCATGATATTTGTGGTGGAACAGTTTCAATTTCTGGCATGATCCAGGTGATGAATATGATTTCATCCAGATGGACCCACCTCTTGCCTCATTCCAATTGACGGACTGAATTTCTTACAATTGTAAGCTGCATTTTCATTCAAAACCAATGTAATTTTCATAGGTAGATCTTCTCAAACTGCAGTTTAGTGGAGAGGACAAGAATGTAGCATAGCTTCATAAATGGTTTTCTACAAGCATATCCAGCACCAAAGGAAAAGAAAGCATATGACGGTGAAGTTGCATTTGTACTCAGAGGTCATGTTATTAAAAAAAAATCCTTGGTAATGGAATGTTGAATTCATTAAGGACCTTAGTCCATCAACTTTGGTACAAATAACAAGGCTGCTTCTACATGTAAATAAATAGAAAACACTCAGATCACCACATTGACTATTTTAAAAGTATTACCGTTTGCTTAACAACCTATAGCAACTACGGCAATAGCAAGGTGAACTGCATATGCTTTTCAGACTCTCATGTTCAAGTATGTGGATAATTTCTCTTTCAGATTAGGCCCTCTCTGCACCTCTATTGGTACTCTTGATTGCTTTTGATTGCATGTGTACAGATTATCGCATGTGATTTTGGTTGAACATGTTATTTGACAATTTTTAGACCACAAACAGTTTGCCATGTATTAGTGTTTCCTTGAACTTTTCTCTAAATACACATATTTGTTTCCCCCAAGAAGTTTTGAAGAGCTTAAATCTATTATGCTGTTGTAGGTTGCAAATATTGTTGGTTCAAGCATTCAACCTTTACAGAACCTCTCTGTGCTGGTGAGTTCTACTTGTTCTCAAGGTACATTTTATAGATAATTTTTGGTCAATATAAGAGGATACTATAACTACTGTTTGGCACAAGATTGAGTGTTGTGGCATCAAAGAATCCATGTAGCCGACCCCACCTAGTGTGGGAAAAGGCTTGGTTGTTGTTCTTGTTTGTTGTTTTGGTCGATATAAGACAGTTCCTTGAACCAATAGAACCTTATATTGGCCAGCTTTGCTTTCTGCAGAGGTATATTGAAGAAAAGATTGGTTCTGATGAAAAAATTATTTGGGCTCAAAAACAAATAGAAAAGGGCTTTGTAGGTAAGCACATGCTTCATTAAATGCTAACTGTGTATATGATGTGACTTTGCCTTGTTCTTTTAACTTTAATTCGTGGTTTTCTTTCAATTTTGACTTTTCCAGGCATAAATGGATTCTTATTCTTTTTTCCCAATTTCTGTACTTGTGGTGTGGACTCCTGTGCTTACTGATTCGATTTCATCTTTAAAAATGTTTGATGAACTTTACATTAGGTTTTCTAGCAACTTTTATGGTGTCACCTATGACATGTAGGGTGGATGCACCCACCAGTAGACTTCCCAAACTGAATCATGATTTGTGCATGACACCGTGTAAGCAATGTCTGAACAAAAGGTTCTCCTGTGGTGTCTGTGTTTCAGACGAGTTGACACAATGGTCACTGATCCAATTTCAAGGTTGTTATCTGGTCTTTTGACTTGCTGACAATGTATTGATGCTGGTCTTTGTGCATGTGGCTCCTGAGGATGTTGTGTACCTGACTCAATGAAGGGTTACCAACAGTTTCTCTATTCAATGCCTCCGTGGTTTGTATTTGAGTGAAGAGGTGGCATAAAGAAATCTTAATTGTAGAAAGGTAAAGTAACCAGTGTTATCCGTATCGCATCGTGGGAAGCCAACTTTTAGGTTTCTGGACTCTCTTCGCCTCTCTTCACTTCTTTATGCTTGTAATTTGGGTTTATAATTTTATTTATTGAATAAGAATAATTTATGAATAAATAAAAATTGTGACAAAATCATTTCTCTTTTTGTTGCCAACTTTTAGGTATATTTCTGCTAGCAGTTTCTAATTTCATGAGATCGCAAACAATTAAAAACATTTGATTGTTTCGGTTCATTGAGTGAGCATTTCACAACTTCACTATTTTAGGGTTCACCTTACATGACTTCCATTGAGTTGAACATGATCAACGTGTATGAGGCTTAACTCAGTCTGTGAAGTGAGAAATGAAGCTGAAGCATTAGTTAAAAAGCTAGTGTCTAGTAAGAGAAAAAGGGATATCATCAAGTAATAATATCACATCACTAAGGTGTCATAGAGTCAATAATCAAAGAAATTGAGCTCACTGTTTTGCTCACGTATGAAAATTAGCAAATATGACAACTACATGTACAAAGATAGCAGTTTGCTAATTTTGATATATTAGATGAGTGGATTATGGAAGATAACGAAGAAAATGCACTCCTAACCGAAGAAGACATTGCATGAATTAATTTGAAGTGCAACAACATCACGAAGGAGATGAAGATTTTCATTTTAAAGCAGAAGGTGATGAGAAACTTTGAATCTTTATCAAGTAGAAGATGAAGATTATTTAGTTAATGATCCTGATACAAATTTACAATATGTAAAATGTAAATGTATTTCATTTTTTGCTTCAAAATATGTAATTTTGGATGCAATTGTTCAATGTTGAATGTTCAATCTGTGCTAAACTTTGCATTATATGAATTTAAAGGAATTAACAGATTTTTTCAGTTTTTTTCTGTATTTTTACTATTTTTTTAAATACTTTTTTTTATTATTTTAATATTAAAGTACGATACGATATGATACGCCTGTATCGTGGAGCCCTACGATACGTGTCAGACAACACTGAAAGTAACACTGGAATGAACACCGTGATATAAAGGAAAGGTTGGACTCGTGGTAGAAATTATCATTTGAAAAAGGATGAACTACACTAGTTGAAGATGTTCTCTTTCTTTTTAAGCCATAGCTCCTGGAAACCTCTTTCAACGGGTTGGAACAACCCTCACAAAAATCGGAGGTTACGACCCCCATCTCGAGGGCTTGTCCTTGACACCGGATTGTACTTGGCTAAAGTGTGTATTGGCTTTGGATGAGCTAAGGTGTGTATTGTGTCCAATCTGTGTCTTTCACTGTGCGTTGGCTGTAAACTTTCAGAAAAAAAGAGTCACCTTTGTGGTACTTGGCTCTTTAGAGAATCATATGGATGCTACTCTGTTTGTCTGCTACCCCAACCTTTTACTTTATGACCACTACACAATTATCATATGCAGTGAAACATAATATGCATTTTTTGGATGATAGGATTATTGGAGATGCTTATTAAGCTGTGGAATTAGTTGAACCATAATCTTGTTCTCATTGTCTTGACTTTGAAATTTTGTTTCAGCTATGGAGAAGCTATTAAAAGCCAACTATGGAAAGTATGCTACAGGAGATGAAGTTTACCTGGTCTGCCTCTAAATTTCTGTTTGTTCAAACTTCTTTGAAGTTAATATTGGGTTACATCAAGGATCAACTTTAAGCTCATACTTATTTATAATGGTGATTGATGAGTTAACAAAACATATTCAAGATGAAGTACCTTGGTGTATGTTATTTGCATATGACATTGTGTTAGTGGAAGAGTCTAAGGAAAAAGTCAATAGAAAATTGGAACTATAGAGAGAAACATTAGAAAGTAAAGGTTTCCGACATAGTAGAACAAAGACAGAATATATGGAATATAAGTTTGATCATTTGGTTACTTCAGAGGACATAAAAATTAAAATTGGCACACATTGCATCCCCAAAGGAAAGTTTTAAATACCTAGGGTTAATTTTTCATAGTGATGGAAGAATTGATAGAGATGTTACGTATAGAATTAATGAGGTTGGTTAAAATGCAGAAGAACATTAGGTATTCTTTGTGACAAGAAGATATCATTAAAGTTAAAAGGTAAATATTATAGAACAATAATTAGACCTGCCATGCTTTATGGTTCTAAGTGTTGGACAGTTAATCATCAATATGTACAAAAGATGTCCATGGCAGAAATGAAGATGTTAAGATGGATGAGTGGTCACAGAAGGAAATACTGTATACATAATGAGGTTATTAGAAATAAATTGGGAGTGACACCAATAGAGGATAAAATGAGAGAATATCATTTAAGATGGTTTAGACATATAGAAAGAAGATCAAAAGAGGCACCTGTAAGAAGGTATTAAAAACTAGATAAGTATTAAAAGAGGTAGAGGACAACCACAAAAGTGTTGAAAAGAAACAATAAAGAATTATCTAACTTTTGTTGAGTTAATTGCTAACGTGGTACATGATAGGGTTGTGTGGAAACAAAGAATCCATGTAGCCGACCCCATCTAGTATGGAAAAAGTCTTAGTTGTTTTAGTATGTAGAAAATATCACTCAACCTAGTTTCGCTTCACATTGGAGAACATATCATTTCATGTTTATTCCCGAGTTACAATCAAGTGATTAGTCTGCAAAACAATGGTTTCCATGTCCATCACTGCTTTTGATGCCTTGATGAATAGCAAGAGTATCATGAAAGTGTAGTGCTATTTTCCTTAATTGTTGATTCTCGTTTCCAGTAAGACTCTTCACAGCACCAATAATGTACCTTGCTGTATGGAATGCAATGAATGGCTTGGAAACCATTGTTTTTCAGACCAACAAGTCGATTTTTTTTCCTTATTCTCCTAAGATATCTAAAATCCTGGATCTACTTTCTAGAAGGTGGCTTGCTGAAACATTCTGGTGGTTTTGCAGGCAGATCTGTTTTTGGCTCCACAAATTGGTAATGCAGCACGATTCAACGTTGACATGGTGAGATGTGCTTTTGCCAGATCAGTCTAGCAACCATTTGCTCCTTTTCCAATAGAGCTGTAATTTAGCCTCGGGTTAGCTAACCAACAGATTGTAACATTAGATAGATCCTATGCCATCCTGCCTAGGCCTTACATCAAGGTTACATATTTTCAACCATTGGAAAGTTCAAGAAAATATTTTGAGCAAAAAACAAATAAACAACCGCTAATGTAGTTTTTCTCTTTTGCCATTGTAAACGAAAAGGCTATGAAAAGCTACTTTATTCAACACATAGTGCATCTCTTCTGCCGACATGATATATGCATGATCTTAAGTGCTTTGGACTTCCACTTTATGTTAAATAACTGTAAATTCGTGACGTTCTATTTATAAACCTACAGTTCGTACATGATAAAGTTTTCAAATTAGAGGTCCTATCTTGAATTTCTCATGCACACAAAGTGCTGCAGGTGTCTAGCAGCACCACATCATAGCCTGAGAAACAAACAAAGCAAGCTGCCAATTGATCGGAGTCCACCAGTCATACTTGGATTCAAGTTGAGGACTCAATAAGTAAGGGAGGGATGGTTTTCGGAATTAATTGTAAAAAGCAGCTTCATCGTCAGGGATGGGTTAGGCACGCCCTTACTTAATGCAAGCCCCAGGTATCGAACTTGTGATCCCTAATCAGGAAGCCTTTCCGTTGACCCCCATAGCCATTTGAGACATGCCCTTTGGGGCTCTGATTTGGTTCTCTATCATTCAGATAATCTGAATATAATAATTGCATTTGCTTCCTGTTCTGCATGTCTATTTTGACGATGAGGGGATCTAATTCTTTTCATTATCTACCCTTTCAGTCCCGATTCCCCACTCTAAGCAGGATCAATGAAGCCTATAAAGAACTGCCGGCTTTCCAAGCTGCCCGGCCAGAAAATCAGCCAGATGCTGTGAAACCATAACTGTTTTCATAATTCTTGCGGAATCAGTTGCCTTTCAGAAGGAACTCAAATGAGAACTTTACTAAACCATGACTGTGGTTCTTGCTCCTTGTTTACTAGAAATAAGGTTCCAGTGAATGAAATAAATGTGGCGTTTTGGCACCTTGTAGAGCGATAGTCTATTCTATAGCGCGGAGTAGGTTGCTGTGATTCGAAGCATGTTCTTGCTTGTTGAAGATATATTAATTTGTATGGTGTACACTCGAAAATGTGAATATTTCCATGTTTCGAAGGTTATAAAGTCTCAACTTATTTTGCGTATGATTCTTTGGTCTGGCCACGATGCATCTCTCTCTCTCTCTCTCTCTCTCTCTCTCTCTCTCTCTCTCTCTCTCTCTCTCTCTCTCTCTCTCTCTCTCTCTCTCTCTCTCTATGTGTGTGTGTGTGTGTGCATGCACACCCCGGGAATCAAATTCACCACCTGAACATGAAACTCAGAGAACCCTGCTAGATGAGCTAAGGCTCTGCATGCCGCTGGGTTTTCTCCTTTAATGAATTACCACTTACGTATTTTGTGGGAGTTGGTTGGAAGCTATGAATTCCGACTGTCGTGCCCAACTATGGGTATGATATAAAACCTACTTGCTTAGACCCTGTTCTCACTGCAAATTGCAGACAAAAACCTAATGCATTAAGTAGTTCTATAAAGCAGGAAGAGCAGTGCATAACATCATGCTGTTACTTATGATTAATCCTTGACATTTTCTCTGCCATGGTTAATCCTAGAAACACGAAATTTTGTCGCAAGATATTCTTGGGCAATGGTGAGCCGCTGAAAATGGCACATTAAAAGGCAACTTCTGCTTTCTGACAATGATAAAAAGCACGTATAAATCTGCAATTTAAATATCAAGAAGGTAAGTTTTGCTTCATTTCAAGGTAAAGAATCCGAGTTTCTTCGTCAGTCATTTTTCAACACAAAACCACTCTATTGGCTAAACAAGAAATTTCATTAAGACTTTGACAAAGATTGTTTTCACCTTGGTGACCTCTGATCAATACGGAGCAAATAAGAACGAAAGAAGGGATTAGAAAAGCCAATCCAACACAAAGAATGGACAGAATTCAACCCACCAAGCCTCCAACTGAGAGTTCATCACATACAGTACTCCCTTTGGTACATCGCTCAAAATTCATCTCTATGCAGAGGTATAACAAAAATGTACTATCACAACTTCACAAAATCAGGACGTTTGCAATTGCTTCGGTCCTTAATAGCGAATGGAGGTCACCAGGAGGGGCTGTGCAAAACCTCTCCTTGCCAAAATGTCTGCACCTTTGTTAGCTTGACGGAAAGCATGCGAGACCCGGATGTCCTGGTCGCGATTGAAGAGGCCTTGAATCTCTTTAACAACTCGTCAGTCAATGAAATTCCTTAAAAGATGATACTGTCACCAGCTAAACAGAATCTACAGAATCAGATTTACACCACTCTCCTAAACTCCCTCCCAAGAGAAGAGTAGCCCTCTGTGTATGGAAGCAAGTTTAGCCTCTATGATCTCCGAGGTGTATGTTGTACCTGAAAATCCTGCAACCCATTCACCTTCACTTGTCCTCAAGAGGCCGCCCAATAAAACCAATAAATGAGAGCATAGTTCATGCGCACACTCATCTATGCTAAAATATTTTTATGTATCTTAACGGTTAAATATTTAACATCAACAGTTAAAAAGTATCGTAGTACTTTTTTGACTTTTTAAATTAAATTTTAATCATTGATCTCACCGATTGAACTGTTGAGATTTTTAAAGATGTTTGAGCATCAATGGGACGTGCACATTTACCACATTCTATATGTGTGTGTGTGTGTGTAACAAATGAAGGTGGCCATCCTGTGGAAGGGAGAGCGCTCCCAGCCCCAGGAAGCCATGCGTAAGGCAGGAACTCAAGTTCTTCGACACACAAGCATGTTCATATGCGTGCACACAAATCATAATGAAGGCTTAAGATGTAGGACCAAAAAAAATCATGATCTTGCTTTTCAGAGTTATATGTTAATATGTCACGTTATCGAACCAGAACGATGACAAAATCGATTTATTGGATCCTCCTTAGCATGGAAGAAGGCTTAGTTTGGATTCAATTTCGATGATCTGCTGAAACGTATTCCAGAGTAAAGATTGAGGTCACATTCTGAAATCAAGCACTATTCCTGCAGGTTGCAGGTTCATGGCACTTTTACTTCCATTGTTGGATTAAAAAACTAAATCTCGAATCATGGAGGTGCTGATGAAGGACAATGGCATACCATTTGTACTGCAGGTTCTACCACAATGGTAACAATTATGTTTCCTAATGAAAATACACATCACCCTATCAAACTAATGACCTTGATGGCTCCTAGTGCCAAACAATTAGAACCTTTTTCATGTAGGCATAAAGTGGGATGTCTGGCGAGGCATTGTTGCTTGTCTAAAAAGAACCAACTAAGGATTACACATCTCAAGACATTGTGACCTCATCTTCCAATAGAATTCCACAAGAAAGTGAGCCAACCCCACAATGTTCTTTAATGCTATTGCTCTTATGGATTAATCTCAAGATTCTCAATGGGAAATGCCCTCATCATTGCTAGCTTTCGTGACTTGTTAAATCAAATATGCAGTATATATTCGGTTTCTTTTTCTAGAAAAATAAATACAAGCATGTGATGCTGGCCATTGTTATTTCACAAGATTTATTTTATCAAACCCCCCATTAAGTGAAAGCTTAGGTTAAGCAGCAATAGGCGTGTACATTTGGCTTTTATATATGACTCAGCAAGATGATTATGATCTTCATCATCTCCACAAAATGGAATTATTTGCCCACTTGGTAAGTGGAGTCGACTACCCCGGTCCTAAGTCGTAAGCCGAAGAAACATAAAGGAAAGAAAATGTCATGGCATGGTTAGGTAAAGAGAATTAGCATCACAAAGTTTGGCCTGTATTTTACAAAGATATTTAATTTAGAGGAATCCTAACAAAGTTTTTCAATAAATTAAAATTTTAGAAGGATAAAAATATAAAAATCATCCTAGATATTGTGCAATATATTGCCTAGCTTTCACATAAAATGAGTTAGCCAAGCTGGGGTTGTTTGTGGCTCATCTCATGTGGTCACTTGCATCATTTGTCCAGTTTAAATGAGCCAACTTCATGGAGGGCTGTGTATTTGGACCCTGAAAGCATGAGCCAGCTCATTAACATAGAAAAGAGATCTTTTGTATAACTTTCTATGAAAATTACAGAATTATTGGCTTGTTATACTCATCATTCACTATATAATTTGTATGAGAGAGAGAGATGCAAGCATGAATATTCTTGAATATGCTTTCAAAAAAGTGTTTGAGTGCAATATAGTTCATATATATCGAAAACTATATATGAGATGGCAATATAGTACTTTTATTGCAAATGAAAACTACGTACTAAAATTACATAATTTATGGACACGCACAGAGAGAGAGACTTATTCAACAGCAGTCCAATAAACTTATTGGCATCACATATTAAATGGTTAGTGGGCTTCCTTACTGGTTTGATTATCAAATCACAGCAGTCGTATCTTCAAAAACTTATGATACGAAAAGAGAAATGCCGTTGGTAATGATTGTGTTCCCAAATACGATCAGACGTTCACCATGAAGAGGATGAAAACCAACAGCTACCCCTTTTATTAATTTTCGGCATTTTCTCGGCAGTTTAGAGGTGGATCTACATTATGGTGACGCATCCGCTTCACTCGCATTTCGAATGAATGAACGTCCATGGCCCGGCCGGGTGAAGGCCCAATCCCAACCCAACAAATCATAAGCCAAGGTTCATCCAGGTAAGCCCATCGGGCCAGCCTGATCACCAGCCTAATAAGACACCTTGATGTTTTGTCGATTTCTCTGCAACTTAATTTCCCTCACGCACATCGATCCAGATGAGGTTGTTCTTGCTTTGGCACTACGTTCTTTTGGTGGGAGCCACTTCATTTGCGTGTTTATTGTGTGCCCAATTCTTGGTATGAGTGAATTCCGGGCGACGTCCATGAATGCTGGCTTTTCGTGGTGATTTTAGGACCATCACTTTAATTTATATCTTCTGTTGTTTACTAGAACCCGATCTCTACCTACATAATCATCCAAACCAAATTTAAGACAGAAACAGATAAAGACAATCTTCAATCCCTTCACTGTACAGCAATGATGTTTTTCAGGCAACCACCCTAATAAAGGTGCAGAAGATTGCGCTCTAGATATTTCGAAATTTTATGTTTTGGGTAGTGGATGAACACTTATATGCCCACTAATTTTAGCTAAAACGAGCATGATGGGAAGAATTGCCAATCTTTTAATCTGGTGGTGTTCGGCCTAACCCCATCTTGTCAATCCGAAACAAAACCAATCTTACAGTCTTCTGGGGCCTTGATTTCTTGTAGTTGTCCGCTCTATGGTAGGGTAGTGAGGATGAGAGAAGGGCAATCACTCACTTTATTGAGGTGAAAGCAGTAAGCTGGGCACTTTGTCAGTGCTCCTGCTACAGTACTGAAGATATGAATTCTTCTTTCTTTCTTATTTATCACAATGAGCGACAGTGCGAAGGATTGACTGCTACTTTGGAGTTACGTTTTCTGCTAAAACCATTATTAGGTTTTCAGTACCAATCACATTACCAGAAATTAGATGTTCAAAGGATTTTACTGGCCTAATTAGTTTCCTTTCTCTGAAGTTAACGAGAGACCAATACCACAGAAAGCTTACCTGAGCGGCCCTACCATCGGCCATAAAGCATTCTTCTCTTTATTTATAATAGAAACTTTGGAAACACTCGAGCCACATCTCTGTGCTGTATAAATTTATGTGGAAATGAGAGAGCATGTCACCTTTTTCTTGCCAAAGCTGCCAAAATGTCACTTCATTAAACATCATATGAGTGTCGCCCACCGACGGCATTGACAAGTCGCCGTTGTTGACTGATTTGCCCGAGGGGTGCCCTTCATTTGATTTCAGTTTGTAGACCCATTCCGTTAAGAAACTATAGTTTGCTTAGCTGAAGGAAAAGATTGTAGTTTTGAAAGCTAATCTGCTTAATATTGTAGATTTCATTTTAATTGAATGAATTGTTGAAATTATACATCTCTCTCTCTCTCACACACATTTTCATGACATCCATAATAACAACCGCCACCACAACAAATCAAATTCAAATGCTGAAACTGCTTTCTTACTGCAACCAGAAAAGCAACGCCTCCGTAGAAATTATCACTTTCTCATTGGCTCTTCTTAAATGCAAAGCACACATTTTGTTCTTTTGCATCCTGACACTAACCCGTCGTTTCAACACAACATTCATCTGGGGGTGTTTGATTACAAACGCGAGCGTGGTTCGTAGTCCCGACTTTGTAAAACACCTCCTGAGAGCCTGTAGCCATCTAGAAAATAGTGTTAAGAAGGGCGAAAAGTATATATTTTCATGGTGTTAGAGGGTCGAAGTATCTCAATCATGTATTAAAGTGTAAAATATAGGTTTTATAGTTAAATTCCAAATTTTCAACAGGACGGTGTCCCCATCCTTGCATGTAGATCCGCCAGTGCTGAGGGCCCGTATATTGGCTTCAGCTTATGCACAGACTTGACACCAAAGGAATCGACCCACGAACCAACCTTGCCAAACACTTTTGCTCTTCATAAACCATGAATTTACATTGCTCACATTTTTCACTGAATCATCGATAGTAACTATAGAACGAGCAAATGAACCGAGCTGGGCCTGTTCGTGGCTTGACTCATTAGGCTGCTTCTTATTGAGGGCCATTACTTGATGCACTATCTAGGAATCCAAGAGCCTTTGAATTGAAGAGGCTAAGACTCCCGTATATTGGCTTCAGCTTATGCACAGACTTGACACCAAAGGAATCGACCCACGAACCAACCTTGCCAAACACTTTTGCTCTTCATAAACCATGAATTTACATTGCTCACATTTTTCACTGAATCATCGATAGTAACTATAGAACGAGCCAAATGAACCGAGCTGGGCCTGTTCGTGGCTTGACTCATTAGGCTGCTTCTTATTTATGGCTTATCAACCTATTAAAAGCCAGCTGCTAGATGTACACAAGCTAAACAAGGGCTTGCTAAAAAATGAGCTGACTTGCTGCGAAAGAGAGATCTTCATGGCTTTCGGACATGCATACGTGGCTTCGGCCTCCTGTTGTAACCAAAAGAAGAAACTCTTGATCTAGTACATAATTTTGTTTAAACATTTTTATCATTTGACCTTTGATATCAACAATGAAAATTTGAATAAAAAGTACCATACAAAATAATTCAAACTTTCACCATTGATCTTATTAGGCACAACAAAACATTACGCATTTAAAATCTATCTAAGACGAGCTTGATGGGCTCGTCTGAATTACCTACATGTGTTCGGCCCAAGTCCTTTCGCTGGGTTCTAAGATAAGGTGACACGAGCCAAACAACTTGTTTGTCAGCACTACCTAGAGGAGAAAAATTAAATTTAATCATATATATATATATATATATATATATATATATATATATATATATATATATATATATATATATATATATATATATATATATATATCGAGAGAGAGAGAGAGAGAGAGAGAAGATTCTTGAAAGTGCAGGCTAGGCTTATCTAAATATCTCCCGCAAATTATGAAATATGGAACGGTGACCGCTTGAGGGTCACCCTTATGACAACTATTTGCATTGAGGATGATTTTTGACCTGATTTTTTTTATCTAAAAATGATATTAAAAGATCAATGAAGGTAAGTTCTAAGTCCATGGCACCTCCTGGTTGGGGGTCATCACAAAGGCGACCATCTATGGTCGCCATACTCCTCATACAACTCCTACAATTATGTACGGGATAGATCAAGGGATCTTTTTAGCAGCCTTAGACTTTCATGCCCATTGTCAAACGCGTCTTCATCACTTCTTTGTCTCGCCCCCACATGTGCATTTATGAACTGTGTCATGTTTTAACTACATAAGAATTGAAAGGGTTCAAATCTTTTAATCCAAGAATCTTCTAAGCTAATTGCGCCATCTTCCCTACCAATGCCATGTGGGGCAATAAATGGGTGACCATGAGCCCTACCACAATAAGGCCCATGGGACCCCTCCCCACAAAATTCTAGGCTGGCTTTTCCAAGTCCTTTATAATTTATCCCCACTCTAAAGGAGAAAAAGAACAGGAGGGAAAAGAGAGGAAGTTTTTTTTTCAAATTCATTCATTTTGTTTTACTATGTTCCAAATACATCCTTCATTATTCTAGTTATTAGAGATTAAAAGTAAGGAAGTGAATGCAACAAAATCCCTCATTTGACGTAAATGAATAATTTGTGTGCCTATATGCGCTTTAGCCAATTGCACCATCTTTGACGTGGTATTCGACAAAATTAGTGTTCTGAATCACTAGAATCAAATATCTAATGGCCATTTGATGAGGTTTATATTTGTTTTACAGTTGATTTCAAATCTTACATTATAATTTATACAATAAGAACTAAGTCTTTTCCTAATACTAGATGGAATTGGCTACATAGATTTTCTGTTTCCATAAAACTCCATCATGTGTCATGCTCTCTTTCATTATCATCTATACACATCATAATCATGCAATCCCGAAATAGGTTGCTGCAAAATCAAAGGGATTCATGCATGCCATTGAAATATTTAAAGATTAAATTTTACTTAAATTAGGTGTTCAACCCCAAAATCAGTGGACGAACGGATATATTTTTACATTAAGTTGTACAACTTTCGAAAGAAAGGAAAGCTCATACGACTCTTTCTGAAAGGATGTTACAGAAGTTGGGAATGTTTTTATGATTAAATAAAATGGATGAATGGCTTAGAGAATATAGAGAAAGAGAGGCATGAATTTGGAAAACAAGAACTCACAAATAAATCTATTTAACTATGAATTCCGCGGCCTGCTTTATTTCCCCTTTCTCCTTTTTCTTATTTCATAAACTTACCGAAATAGTTTGTTATGGTGCGCCAGCAACAGGTTGGCGTCTTCCACGCCCAGTGTGGTTAAGAGCAACGCATGGAGATAGAGCCAAACCAGTCTTCTGCAGGAGGTGAGTATAAATTGGAGGAAGGTACAATCTGCTGCAGCCATACTATCCATCAATCATCACCACCACCATCCGCCGCTGCAGGTCATTCAAGTAGCGGCGGCAGCAGAGAGTATGTTCTCCCCGTTCTTCGCTGCCGATGCGACTGAGAAGACCTCCATCTCAGCGGATAAATTTCGTTAAATTTCTTTACATGGTACCAAAGCTAAGATTTTAGCAATTTCTTCCATCAGCATTCGTGTTTCCTCCTCGATTCTGACTCCTACACAAACTGAGGTGAGTGCATCTTCCTTGTTTCATCATACTGTCCTATAAACTATTGTACTCTTAAGTTGGTATTGTTCTGCTCGTTATTTGGACGTGTTACTGACCGAAAAAGGCCACACCCACCGCTGGAGTTGTTGTCTCCGGCCGATTCCACCACCCGGTTAGCTTCTTATGCCACGATCCGATCAAGAAATAAACCACCACTTGTTTCTTAAATCCTCCACCGCAAACCACCGGGTTGAGATTTTGCTTTATTTTTCTCGGTTGCCTTGTGACTTCTGAAAGGGACTTGTCTGAGGTAAAACCGCTAGGTCGTACATGGTATAAATGGTTGGATCTTGGTAGATATTTGACTGAATCTTGTTACGAACGTATCATGTCCAATTGGTGAAGTATATTCGTAAGATCCAAACCCGGATCCAAGTTCAATAAGCGTTATCTTAGTTTTATTATTCATAATACATGGCACCGGTAAGTTGAAACTCTGAGTGGTATTGATTCTCTGAGTTTGGATCCGATTTGGACTTTAAACGATGTGATATCATAAATTGGATAAATTATCCGATGTGTGTCCAACCCGTTTACGTCCGCAAAGAATATGGTCCTTGTGCAGGTAATCGCCTGCATCACCTGTTATTGTTTGGCAGACATGAGGAAATGCAATATCAAAAAAGATCTGGTAGGAAAACAAGCCTTGTATTATTTGATGCCACGTACTAGAGGTAGATGTTTCTTCAGGTAAAAGCCAATGTGGCAGTACTGCAAATTAGGCTTCAGTTTTAAGTGTTCTATTGGTCGTTAAGGGATGCTGTAAAAGGTGTAAAGGTAATTGAGGTCTGTCCTGGAGCGACCAACCAACTTGGCACTTTTGCATGCGTTTGACTGAGCAACTCACCGTGCAGATTCTCACCGTTCAGATTTCTTACAGCACTGTTTTTTTCTTTTGGTTTGGTAAGAACTTGTATACAGTGAATTTTCCTAATAAGATTTTAGAACTCCATGGCATTTGGTTCACAAGATTTCTATTGTTTCTGCTTTAGAAGGGATGAATGAAAAGAAAGCATCGACGCATATCCTTATATCTAAATCAAATTGTAACCAATGAGACGCGAGAAACCAATTCAATTCCATAATATTACTGTCAGCGACGCTCAGAAGAATTGAATTTTCTCAACTAAATGTATTCGGAGAAAGGCACACAAAGCAACCAAATCGCTCCTAGAGCAAAGTAACTACCCAGAAAGAAACCAGTGGTTTGCGACGTTATTGTTCTTTAAAAGCTTCTAAAGCTATGTTGATTAAGCTCATAGAAAGAGCCGAAGCAAGCTAGTTATGTGAGAATTTTTTTAAGAAGTTTATTTTTCATATGCAGTTTTATGAGAAAGAGGGTCAAACAAACAACCGTGTGATTTTTAGTTCTTGTGATTTATGAAATAGATTCCTGTTACGCTCTTGATTGCTTCTTACATATTCAACTGCTGGTCATAAATCACACTTTGAATAGAAAGAAACGCACGACGATATGATTGTCTGTTGCGTTGCTCTGAAGAAACAACATCACGGATAACGTCACGGTCCTCTCCGTGATTTCTGTTGAAAAGGAGCCACCATGTTCGAGAAATGCAAGCTTTTGCAGTTAAGGAGTCCAGAATCATAAACTCAAACTTCGAATGGCCAAACGATCGCCAGGGAACGTACCCGTCCGGGTCGGGGATATTCTTCTCTCAGCCGTAGTAGACGTCAATGGAAGTTTTATCAAACGGATTGCCGCTTAGATAATGATGACGAAGAACAACACGATTGGTTTCCGGCATGCTCTCTGTGTCTAGCCTCAGAATTTCGATTCCTGGTTGCAATGTGTGTTATGTGGTCATTGAATACGAGAAGAATTCGGTTGTCATGGAGTTAGGCGGGGGATTGAAGGTTTTGGCTAAGTCATGTGATGGAACTCCAGAGAGAGAGAGAGAGAGAGAGACCGGGGGGAGAGTATGAAAATGTCTTCTCCTTGGATAATTTTAAGATGGTGTGTGTGTGAGAGAGAGAGAGAGATTGACATCTGAGATAATACTCTTCCGTAGATAGCCATTGTTCCTCTGTCTGAGCTGCTCTCTAGTTCATGAGTTGTTGATAAATCGAACTTTTGGTTGTTGGTGTAGGTAAACAAGAAGGGGAAGAAATGAAGAGAAATGCCATCTTTCTTGCTTGTTTTGTGGCGTACATTTTAGTAAGATCGGTGAAATGCCAAAACCGGGAAGAGCAAGAGAGGGATAGGATACATGAGTTGCCTGGGCAACCCAAAAATGTTGATTTCTCTCAGTTTTCTGGTTACGTTACTGTCAATCCAAAGGCTGGAAGGGCACTTTTTTACTGGTTTACCGAGTCTCCAACTAATTCAAGTTCAAGACCTCTTGTCCTATGGCTGAATGGAGGGCCTGGGTGCTCCTCCGTAGCATATGGAGCTGCTGAAGAATTAGGACCTTTTCGTATAAATGCTGACGGGAAGACACTCTACCTAAATCAATATGCATGGAACAAATGTAAGTCTTCTTCATGAAAAACTTGATGTGAGCGTTGTTCGCTTCACAGTGAGTTTTATGTATAATTGGTGAACATGCAGTGGCAAATATCCTGTTTTTGGAGTCCCCAGCTGGTGTAGGCTTCTCCTATACGAATACATCATCAGATCTGTATGATTCAGGGGATCAAAGAACAGGTTTAGCCGTATGAATTCTTTGATATTACAAGATCAAGCTACATCCCTTCCATGCATTGAGATGCTAACTCTCTCTGTCTTTGAAATTTGTAGCTGAGGATGCGTATAGTTTCCTTATCAACTGGTTGGAAAGGTTTCCTCAATACAAGTATAGAGACTTCTATATCGCTGGTGAAAGTTATGCAGGTAATGTGGAATGCAATTACTTCCTTTTGGTATCACACTGATGGGAGTCAGTCGTCCCTTTATTTGTAAAAGTGTCCAGTTTAAAGGAAAGCTGAAATCAATCTCATGTGGCCTTACTATATTATATCAGGGCATTATGTTCCACAACTGGCGCAACTGATCTTCAGAAGGAACAAAGGCACAAAAAAGCCTATTATTAACTTTAAAGGTTTCATGGTAAATCTTGTGTACCCCTGTTCTTACATAATGTTGCATTTACGTGTTGTGCTTTGGAAAGCTTTGACAGATCCATTATAATATTTTAGGTGGGAAATGCTGTTACTGATGATTACCATGATTACGTTGGTACATTTGAATACTGGTGGAATCATGGTCTGATTTCAGATTCAACATATCATTATCTTAAGATAGAGTGCACCTATGAGTCATCTGAACACCCATCAGCGGAGTGCTCAAAGGCTACTAGACTTGCTGACAAAGAGAAAGGCAGCATCGACATGTACAGTATTTTCACTCCAGCTTGCAACAACAGTGGATCTCACAGACGATATCTAAGGGGCCGCTATGTGAGTTGTCTCATTCCTTTCTTGTGTTGTTTGGTTCTATATTTACATTGCAGGGTTGGTAGTTTTATTGCATAAATGGTTACTTATATTACCACCAGTCGTTTTGTTTGGTTTTTTATGAAGAATTCTTATGTTACATTAATAAATTTTTCATGCTTAAGATGAACTATTTCACATCCTAATATTTCTGGGTATATTCTACATTTGAAGACCAAACGTGTCAGGAGAAATGATTAAGTAGGTGGCCTTTTCTTATCTGCACTTTCTTCTTGGGTAACACATATTCGATGTATAGGTAATGCCATCCCAACGAGATAAAACTAATGTAGCTTGTAAAGGTGCACCAGCTTATTCATGATTCAAGTTGTGGGTTTGGCATTTCTTCATTATCTAGATCGATTGATATGCCTGTCTTGATGAAAGCTTCAAACTGCAAGTTATTTAGCAGAAAATCTTTAGGCAGTTCTAGTCTTATGTCGTAGCAAAATCCATGCAACACAAACAGCAGTGAATTTTGAGGGAGTTAAATGAATGATTGTTGAGATAAAACCGTTTTTCAATAATTTCGTGACAAAGTGGTAATTTTCATGGTAAAATGGGCCTTCTATAGTTTCAGTGAGAAAATCATGATAATTTTTGGAAACTGTAAGTTGATCATATCCTAAACTTCACCAAAATGTTGTCTTGGATAATCACCACATTTGTTGCTATGATGTTCTACATTCTTTCAGGGGAATAATAATACATTGGACTTCACAAATAACTTCTATATCCCAGTTTTTAGGACCTTTACTTCCCACTATACTGGACGAACATTGGCAGCCATCTCTTCGCATGATAACAGTAAATCTCAAGAAATAGTTGAAAATCTAGTGAAGTTACTCGATTTTGGTGAATATTTCAGGATTATATTGTTATATATGGAGGGTGCATTTTCTGTACTCTGCGATTCCTGAACTTTCACACGAAGCTGTGATTTCGAACACAAGCTTCCATTTTCTCAAGTGAAATCAAAGACAAACATTTAGCAATATGATCTTGAGCTTTATCTGAGAGTACAACCCTCAAAACCTGTAATTCCAAGTCAGTCTGTGATCTGGAATCACAGATTCCATTTCACCAGTTTGTAATGACCTGTCATACTTGTGATTGAAACAAAAGTTCCCTGAGATTCACCATCGCTTGGACCTGCCCTAAAGTGAAGATCTTAACCAAGTATGGTGACTGATGCTAAAGTTCTAATGCATCTCGGATTATGAACTTCTTCATAAATGAACTCTTATGGAATATTAGTCCCAGCTTCTCTTTATCTGCTAAACCTCACATTTTGCAGAAAATTCAATGCTTTGAGTTGTAGGACTTTTGACAGAAATAGAGGAAAACGTTGTGAATTTAAAATTCAACACTAGTTATGAAAACATATACCATAATTCTCTTCCTATGCCTTCTGAAATTTTCGTATTAGCATGAAGTTGTATTATGATATTATTTAAACCTTGAAGATTTTGTTGGAAAAGGTGCTTACTACTTTTTCACGGACAAGACTGTCACTGACTTTTACCACAAGGCTAATATTTCAGTGGCATCTTCTGGAAGTTGTTTCAATTGAAAGAAATGAGGCATCAAACAGCTATGCATGTGCCTTCCATGATTAGAATAATATGTCATGTTGCATAAATGTTTCTTTTTCGTTGCATAGCCATGGATGTCTAGAGCATATGACCCGTGCACAGAGAGATATTCCAAGGTATATTTCAACAGACCAGAGGTACAGAAGGCCATGCATGCCAATGGAACAGGAATTTCCTACCCTTGGATTCCTTGCAGGTTTCCATCTTCCTTGAGCTCCCCAAAACTTGTTTATCAACTTAATGGCTCTGTATGCGCCATTTGTTTAGCCTTAACGAGTTATGTTTGATCCACTGCAGTGACGAACTTATCAGCAACTGGCAGGACTCTCCTAAATCAATGCTTCCTATATATCAGGAGCTTATATCTGGTGGGATTCAAATATGGGTTTTCAGGTGACTGGATGCCTTACAGTATATGCTATTTTTCTTCTTCAATATGGTCCGAAGTTTCTGATGACTCTAAGAAACTTCACCCTTCATGCGAAGATCACCATCCTTGAGAGCATCAACCCTTTTCTTTTTGAGATATAACAGATAGATACATACTTCCATACAGAGGCTAGAAGTATGCATTTATACATTGTTTTGGTTTCTTCAGTTTTCTTTCTCCAAGAAATTCCAGTCCATGATTAAACAAAAAAAGATATATAATTATTCAATTGAGTTTTGTTCTAAAATAATACATTTATCTAAATGCTATGGCAATTGTGCGATTCTTTAGATTAAGATGAGCTTGAGATATCATAAAAGCTAAAGTCTGCTGCTCAAGTGAACGGTGTTAACACAGCATGAGAGATGCATTAATGTCCAATGTTATTAATTTCATTCATATCCGTGCTTCAGTCTTGCTCTTATCAGCAATCATGGACTAACAAAAATATGATATGAAAATTTGAAATCTAGGCTTTAGTCTCCTTCTTTAGATATCTTTTCTCTTTGAGTTGTCATCTCTTCACTAAGAAACTGAAGAAATCTCATGCAAAAATTGACTAACCTGATAAAAATGACATTCACGCTAAACAGTTATGGCTGCA
Source organism: Brasenia schreberi (assembly GCA_036023115.1). Classification (NCBI taxonomy): domain Eukaryota; kingdom Viridiplantae; phylum Streptophyta; class Magnoliopsida; order Nymphaeales; family Cabombaceae; genus Brasenia; species Brasenia schreberi. Next base: position 9,665,298 of record JAYKKT010000057.1, on the reverse strand, counting down.
TATAAGTAGTACATCATGTTTAATTTCCCCTGGATAAGCGGTAACCAATACTTGTTTTCTTCATGTATTCGGATTAGTCCTGAAATAGGAATGGTCAGCTAGAACTGGGTTTGAACTAATGATAATAGTAGTACATCATGTTTTACTTCCCCTGGATAAGCGGTAACCAGTACTTGTTTTCTACATGTATATGCAAACATCATTTAAAATGGTTTAGACAGAAAGACGATCAAAGAAAGCGATTGTAAAAAGGTACAAGAAATTATATTGCAAAAATATTCAAAGAAAAAGAGGAAGACCACAAAGTGATGGAAGAAAACAATAAAGAATAATCTAGCTTATGTTGAGTTAAGTGTTAGCATGACATATGATCGGGCTCTATCAAAACGAAGAATCCATTCGACCTCATCTAGTATGAAAAAGGCCTAGTTGTTGTTTTTTACTACTCAAAAAATTATAATGAATAATAGTAATCCGAAGTTCCTGATGAATGTTATAATAATTCTAGCTTTTATTCAGATTTATGAACTTAAGTCTGATTCTGCTGTATACTTTACTCTTCCTGCTTTGTTTTGCCTAGTGGGGATACGGATGCAATTGTTCCAGTGTCTGCAACCAGATACTCCATACGAGCTCTCAAGCTTCCCACTGTTACCAACTGGTACCCCTGGTATGATAATGGGAAGGTAAGACAGAAAAGACACAAAGCATATGTTCTCATATTTCTCCAAGAACACTATTTGGTAACTCTCTCTCTCTCTCTCTCAGGTTGGTGGATGGAGTCAGGTCTACAAAGGTCTAACCCTTGTTACTATCCGAGGTGCCGGCCATGAGGTTCCTCTTCATCGCCCTCGGCAAGCATACATCTTGTTCAGATCTTTCCTGCATAATCAGCCTATGCCAAGTTGATATGTTGGAGATAAATTTGCATATACACAAAAGGAAATTGGAAAGGAAAAAAAGTAGCAACTGGGAAATAGAAAGATATTTCCTCCATTCTTGCTTGTCTTATAAAGGTTCCTTCTCTCCCACATAAGTTTCACCAACCTCCCCAAAGCGGATAGGTTATTTCTCTTAACAGAATGAAATGCTTGTAAGTTAAGGTTCAATGATATTGCCAATAAGATCAGGGGAAAGTGCTAAGAAACGCAAGATGAATAAGAGCATATGGTTATCCCTTTAGGCCGGCAATTTTTTAAGTTTATTTACTACTTTAGACCTTCCTATGTTATGAGTTGGCTGCTTGGTGATTATTTCCGCATCCTTTCCTTTTTTATGCAAAGGAACCTTCATTGAAGTTTAACCTTGGGCAAGACACCTTCATGCCTTAGGTGTCCAGGTAACTAAGGCTGTGGGTACACTTGCAACATGGGGAGTCGAACATCTCACATCAGGACGAAATACAATAGAGATCATGCTGACCTCTACTGTTTTAGCATATTTAACCATTGGCTTCTAGCCATGTGATCTAGTTTTTGTTGAGTTAACTATTATCATGGCTCAAGGCTGAGAGGTCTATGGAAACAAAGAATACATTTAGTCGACTCCAGCTAGTAGAAGAAAAGGCTTAGTTGTTATTAGTGATGTTGGCTTTTACCCCGAGGGTGAGGGGTTCGATCTGTCACAGAACATGCCTTCTACAACTAGAAGTCTACCAATATTTAGAGCAACTAGCATATGAGAAAAGAGAAACAATGTCCCGCTTTTCCCAGTAACAAATGATTTAGGCAGATCTCAGTTGAAATTTGAAGAATCCAATCCATATGAAAGGTTTTTAATTTATAATAGAATCTGAAAAGTTGATTCTTGTGAGTTTTGAAACAAGTGCTAAACAATGGCGAAATAGACTAATATGCAAGTTTGGTAAAGGAGCTGAATGAACCCAAGAGTGGCCTCGCTCGACTTATTCATTAGTTCAAAATGTGATCCTTGTTCGTCTATTTGTCATTTTGAAATGAACTGAAAAATAGCTGGCATGAATTGAGGGTTGGAGGAAAAACCCATTTTTTACGATTAAGTTAAATCTTAGAAATTCCAGTATATTGGAAGAAAATTAAATTAAATGCTTGAAATTCAAACAGGCCACAGTTCTGGTTTCGGTTCGGTTTGGTTATAGTTCAGTTTGGCTCCGGAGAGCTCTCAAGACGGTTCTACTCCGAATCTATTCCCCAATTCGGCTCTAAAACGATCACATCTATGTACGTCTCAGTGCAAAGGAGAAAGAGCCTAACTTATGAGCACAGATGCAGAGTGATCGTTTTAGATATTCAGTTTGGCATTGAATATAATCACCATGGTATATGCAATATGACACCATCTCCTCTCATGCCAACTTCCTATCCTTGCGTTAATACTTTTTCCTGTGATTTCAGATTAACACTACGTGATAAAAGAGAATCTCTCTCTCTCTCTCTCTCTCTCTCTCTCTCTCTCTCCACACACACACATGGATTTCGTAGCAATGGCAAACAAGAAAGACGAACATGCTAGCAGGAAAGAAGAAGAGGGAGAGGACAGTACGAAGGGTGTATGGACCATTCCTCTTATATATCGCAAATAACAAATTCTTCTTAGAGGTGGTAATTAGGAACACCAAGTGAAAGTTTGTTCCTTACTTGGGATAACAGTTACCATTTAAAAACCTTATCTTTTGGTAGCAGGATTCCTACCGCATGTGGAACTTGCAATGCAGCTCAGAAACCGCAGAACCAAACAAGTACTTGCAATGACCACCACAATAATTCATTGACTTGGTACCCATGAAACAAACAGCAAACCTTGACTTGTAAAGTGGACTCCAGAAGGAGGCAACTCATGCCACCGAGATACTCTAACGATTGGAGAAGAACGAGAAAACAGGAAGAAAAAAGAAACCTCCGAACGCATTATTCGAGCTAGCACGTGCCATGGCTAGCCTCAGCATTTCATAGCTAGCATATGCATCGTTGTGTTAATTAAGGCTATTTACCAGTAGTCATTGCCTTAGTTATCATGTCAAATGACATGGATCAGGGCTTTTCCCCAGTTGAAATCATGTGCCGCTTTCCAACATCTGCCACAGCTGTACGTAGTAGGCTGTCTTCAAGACACAAAGCGCATAAACTCTTTCTGAATCCCATTAAGATTTTCTTATATGAACCGGATGAGTAAATTAATAAAGTTAAGACATTAAAGAGTAGAAATATCTTTCAAAAATCAAAGCTTTTTACCATGCTCAACGATCGATCGAGTTAAAGAACTTTTGAATGCTATTAGTACTAAGTTCATTCTTGCATTTAACTTCAATTAAGCATGATCTTGTTTTGTGGTTGTGTACTCCCTCGAACTCTTGTATAGTACTCAAATATGTAATTTGTCACACAACTCCTAGTTCGATTTCTGTTCCACCAGTTTTTCTCAAATAACAAAACCGTTTAAAGCCCAGACAGAGAGAGAGAGACGGCACCGTTTCTAATTATAGTGCCAGCCAGATAAATCCCGAGTCGTCTTCCACAAATCATATATAATGCAGTTGTCCCCTTCACTGGAGAGAGATACCGGCGATACACATGCGGAGACGCTTGTGAGAAAGTATCTACTGCGTACCACCGGTATCATCTCTCCGGCGAAGAACCCCACTGCAACCGTTAATTTGTCCATGCTTATTCATCTTCTTGTTGTAGAGAGGGAGACGGGGGTAGGTAGCTTTCACGAACTCCATCTTTTATGAGCACCGCTGGTGGATTGCACTAAAAGGAGGGAAGAGACTTCAAAATCGCGCCATATGGACGAATCATTAAAAGCCTTCTTCTTTCTAGTTTTAGTTTGAAAATTCTTACGCCATGCTTTAGTCGCTACGGATATCCATGTCTTATGTGGTTCTTCTCTAAAGGATCGATCTTTACCGTCCAATGTCATTTGGAGAGGTACAACCACGCACACTGAACGGTTCAGATGAACCGGCACAGGTTGATGTTACGTGTACTTTTCAACTGCTGCAGACCTTCGCTGAATTCCTTTTAGCTGCATTGACTGAGTACAGAGAGAAGTTTGAATGGCGAGCCTCATAAATAATAACCAACTGTTCTTATATGTGACACTCATAGGACTATTCAAGGAAGTCCTCCCGATTCCTGTACAAGTCTCAAAATGCAGCTTTCATAAACATTTGATTTAATAATGCTGTTTTGATCAGTGATGAGCTTGTCGATATTAGGAGCAAAACCTAGAGGAACAATTGCTTGTCACTTAGTGGCTCCAAACACCACCATAATATTCCATTGACTTGATACACACATGAAGCATGTTTGAGGTCATTTAAGTTTGATTTTCTCGGAAATAAAAGAAGTTCAAATGTTGGAAAAAGATCAAACTAAGAAACAATTAAACAAACTGGTCTTACATGTACATAATCAAATGTGAGTCTCGAAGGGAGGATCATATGACCTTACTTTTTACTTAATTGCGAGACCAATAACCCACCCTAAGTGCATAGAGTGACAGTTGTGCAGGCCTAACCTGGGGTCCTTTATTGTATGTGCTATCCTAAGAGAATTTCCCTTCGAAAAAATCAAAGTATATATGGTATATGAACAATTTCACACTGTATGACACTGAGGGTCTATGACCATGGCCACATTAACACTAGCAATGCAGTAATTATAGGAAAGTTTCATATACGTGGTATCCCCACCATGTCACAAATACACCAAGTATGTGGCCATTTACAGGGAAATCATGATCAACAGCTACGTATATGAAAATTATTTTTGGAGACAATTGACTCACTCTCAAGTATCAAAGTTTTACCGAGTTATTTTGATATCTCAAAAGGTGGTCTTTCTGAATTATTAAAACTCTCTCTCTCCCTCTCCCTCACTCTCTCTCTCTCTCTCTCTCTCTCTCTCTCTCTCTCTCTCTCTCTCTCTCTCTCTCTCTCTCTCTCTCTCTACGTATACATAGTTAAGTAAATATATGATTTGAGTTGGTTAGAGAACCTAAATGATTCATTCTTTCGATTTATCAAGAAAGCATTAAAAATAATTTTAACTTAATTTTTGAGTAAAAATAACTTTCTACCCAAAGTTATATGCAAAAATTTATCTTTTCAACTTTAACGAACAGCTCTCTTCTAGCTAAACTCGTGCTTGTGTTTGGCTCAGCTCAAACGAGCTAAGGAACCAAGTAAGAACATGATCTTGATGAAGAAGAAATAAACAACTTCTGTCTCGTCCAGCTCACTTAGCAAACCCTTTTTTTTTCTTTTGGTTGCAATGGAGAGGCCGAAGCAAGACATGGACCCCCACGGAATCAAACTCATAACCTTCAACTTGGGAGCGGCCAAGTAAGCTAACATTCTAAGTGCAGCAGCTCAACTCTTTTTTCTTACAGTGATGGAAAAACAATGAAGGAACGGTGGTTGTGAAAAGGAAAAGAACATTGACACCATGGGCCTTTAGGATATAAAGTTATAAACCTTCCCCTTCAAGAAAAAGCCAATAATAATGTCGAAGAGAGTGTCAACCGACGTTCGTGATATTCCCTGATCTGAGATTCCTATGAAGAAAAACAACAGATCTTGCTCTTGACGGCGAAGAAAATTACCTTGTTGTGAAGGTTGCTGATGATCGCCGGATTCCTTTAGCTCTCTGTTTTTTCAGAGATGAAAATGGAGCAGCAGAAAATACGATGGACACGAGGTTCCCTCAAAGGGGCTTGCACAGACAAATGTTGTTTGTGTTTCTCTGTAATTTTCTGGTATTTTTCTCTATGTCTCACTGTCTCTGTATGTGCCTGCCTTTATAGGCAGGCGCTCTCCCATTTGTCTGTGCTTATCCACATGTGGCTTCCCTCGTCTGGGAGCTTTAACGGACGGCAGTTACCGGTAACAGTTGTCCGTTACTTGGTTTGGCCTGATCCTCAGGTAACGGTTGGATGGCCAGTCCAGCCGTTACCCAAGCCGAGAATGGCTACCATTTAGTAACATCTCCCACTTATCCATTCGAGCCAAGTGCATCGACATACTGGTTTTCCTCCCACTTTTCAGGGATTTTCCCTAGTTATGTTGATTCCTGATTACTATTGTAATCAGAACTTGTTGTATAGTTATTTCCCTACACAATAAATCATCCGTTGTATGGTTATTTACCTATACAACAATTGTATATCTGTTGTATGGTTGTTTGCCTGTACAACAAATCAAATATATCTCAAACCCATGTTTCCAACATGTTTTGAGAAGAGTTCTTCCATTATACCTTTTGTTAAGGGGTCTGCCAACATGTTTATCGTTGGCATGTATGAGATGGATATCTTCTTTCTCATAACCATATCATGAACATAGTGGTATTTTACCATTATATGCTTGCTTTTCGGGCAATCTGCTCCACTCTTAATAAGAGTAATTGCTGCATTGTTATCACAATAGATAACCACTAGCTCATCTATTATCTCCAGCTTCAAATCTCGTATGAAGCGGCTTATCAGACAGCACTTGTTGCATCCATACAGCAAGCAACATACTCAGCTTTCTCTGTATGCAATGCTACACAGCCCTGTTTCTTGCATGCCCAAGAAACAACACCACCTCCAAATAAGAATATTTCTCTTGAGGTTGATTTGTTGTCATCTTTGCTCCCAGCAAAGTCAGCATCTAAGTATCCTACCACTTTCAATTCATTTGCTTGAAAATACAGTTTTAAGTCCTTTGTTCCTTTCAGATATCTTAGAATCATTTTCACAACTATCCAATGCTGCCAACTAGGATTACTTTGATATCTACTGACAAGACCAACAGCAAAGCTGATATCTAGCCTTGTACACAATATAGCATACATCAAGCTGCCAACAGCTTGTGCATAAGGAACATTAGGCTTATCGTCTCTTTCACCGGGACAATCAGCCTTACTCAATTTTACCCCTTTTGCAACAGGTGTATCAAACTTGCATTCACCTATTTTGAACTTCTTGATGATATAGTCTATATCTCTCTCCTTACTCAAGCATAAGAGTCTAGATTCTCTATCTCGAGAGATCTTTATACCCAGGATATAGGATGCTTCCCCCATATCCTTCATTTCAAACTTTGAGTTCAACCATGACTTTATTTTGATAATCATCTCATTGTCGTTTCCAGTCAACAATATGTCATCTACATATAATGATAAGATGACAAAGTGGCTCCCACTGTTCCAGACATAAACACAGTGATCATGTTAGTCACAAACCCAAGTTCTATAATGTCATTTTGAAAGGTCAAATACCATTGGCGAGGTGACTGTTTCAGGCCATATAGGGATTTTTTCAACCTATATACTTTATCTTCTTGGCCTTCAACCACAAATCCTTCGGGCTGCTGTATGTATATGATTTCTTCCAAATCACCATTTAGAAAGGTTGTCTTTACATCTAAGTGATGTAAATCCAAATCATAGTATGCAGATATTACCAGGATTATTCGTATGGATGCAAATTTCGCAACTGGAGAATATGTCTCAACATAATCTATCCCCTCTTTTTGTGAAAAACCCTTTACAACCAATCTCGCTTTAAACTTATCGATTGTACCATTGACCTTGTATTTCTTTTTGAGAACCCATTTACAGCCTATAGCTTTCCTTCCTTTTGGCAAATCAGTCAATTCACAGACTTAGTTTTTCTCAATGTATTTAATTTCCTCATCCATGGCTTTCTCCTAGTTTGTTGCTTCCGATAAGTTCATTGCCTGCTGATAAGTTAAGTTATCAGTCAACTCATCTAAATCTATCGAATTACACACTTTCTGTGCAAGATAAGTGTGGTAATCCTTTAAGTAGGATGGAGTGGCTCATGGCCTCTTATGTCCACTTAAGGTATCGGTAGTTTCAGGAAGATCTTCTATGGGCTCAAAAGATGATTGGTCTAAATCTACCAAATCATCAACACATTCCTCATTGTTTTTCAGGATGTCATTCTTAGAATCCTCTAATAATTCAACATCTCTACTTTCAATGAGTCAGTGGTCCTTATGATAAAATCGATATCCTTTTGAATCTTTTGGATATCCAATAAATATACACCTCAAGGACCTACTGTCTAATTTATCTCTAGACTAATCAAGGATCTTAACATGTGTAATTGTTCCCTCCTCTTGAGATGACCTAGGTTGGGTTTTTTTTCAAACCACATCTCATATAGTGTAGTGAATACAATTTTACATGGTACTCTATTGTGTACGTAAACGGTTGTACTCACTGCTTCTCCCCAAAATACCCTTGGAAGAGAGGCATCAATCAGCATAGACCTTGTCATGTTCAGCAAGGTTCTATTGTATCTTTTAGCTACACCATTTTGCTGAGGTATCTTGGGCATTATGTTTTGTTTAACAATAACAAAGTCTTTGCAAAATTCTAACAATTCTGCCGAGGTATACTCACCTCCTCTGTCTTGTCTCAAGACTTTGATCAAATGCCCTAATTGATTTTCTATTTCTTGCTTATATTCTTTGAAAGCATCAAGTGCCTCTGATTTATGTGCCAAAAGATATATATACATATATCTAGAGTAATCATCGATAAAGGTTATAAAGTAACCATTTCTTCGATGTGTCTTTACTCTGAAAGGTCCACATAAATCTGTGTGAATAATTTCTAACAGGGTTATTACCCTTGTTGTTTCTTTGGGAAAGATTTTCCTTGCCATTTTTTCTTGTATGTAAGCTTCACACTTGTTAAAAGTCTTTTCCTCAAATCCGGGCAATAAGTCAAAGTTAGATAATTTCTTTAACTTTTCCAGACTTATATGCCCTAGGAGTTTATGCCACATATTCACATCAACAGAAAAGGCACTCTCAATATAAGCAGAAGATTGATGACTTTCATAATCAGATAACTTCAACAGTCCTTGTTCTACATCAAAATCTCCTAAGAACAAGATTCTCACATGTTTGCCCACAGTCACCTTGTTAGGTATAAACTTAGCTTCAAAACCCTTCTTAACTAAGGCAGGGATCGAGACCAGATTGCGCCTTATTGATGGTACAATTAACGCATCGATCAATACAATTGGTTTACCATGTACAAATATCCTAAAGGATCCAATACTCAGAACATCTGAGAAAGTATTGTTTCCCATATATACATTATGTTCTTCAAGTTGGTATTCCTTCAGGTCAATTGCCCCTTTCTTGGTCTTTGAGATATGTCTTGTAGCTCTCGAGTCTATCCACCAACCTGTAACTAGGGGGTCCAAGTATAGAGATTTTGAAATTACGCAGATTATATCCTGTTTCTCCGACTATCCGCGTTGTGAGTTGTTTCCTCCACCTTTCTTGTTGCGGTAGTCCCTCTTATAGTGTCTCATCTTTTTTTAGTTCAAACACTTGATCCGAGAAGTGGTTTCTTAAATTTCTTAAAACTTTTACTGTCTTTCTTGTTATTCTTGCCAAACCTTCTATTTGGTTTCCTTTTCTGGTTGGATTTTGAGCTACACGCTAACTCATTCTCTACCACTAGTAATTTTTCCTTTTTTTTCCAGCCTGTGTTCTTGCTCAATTGCTAGCCTTAGGGGCAACTCAGAAAGGTTTATTTCTAGCCCTAATCTTAAGGCAGTGGTGACCATATTCCATGATAGAGGTAGACTGTTCAGTATGGTTGATATCTGCATCGGTTCGGGGATGACTGATTTTGCTACGGCTAAGTCTCTAGCCATTATCAGCATGTGATTTACATGCTCTACTACATTTTCTCCTTCTTTCATTCTAAAGGAGTTATATTTCTGTAGTAGCAACTCCACATGTAATTTTGCAATTATATTATACTTAGCTGTTAACGAGTCAAACAACTCTTTTGCGGTCTCATATTCTTTAAAGACCCTAATCAGGTCATCTTCCGTATAAGTTAACATGATTGTTCTTGCTATGGTATCGTCCTTTAGAAATGTTTTACACATTTCTAACTGTTGCTCGTTTGCGTCTGGTGGTGGATAACGTATTGTTTCCTTTAAAACATACTCTACACCTTGTAGTGTTAGAGCCAGTGGGATTCTTATCTTCCAAGTCTAGAAGTTCACACCGTTTAGTTTTTCTGTTTTTGCCAGTTCGGACACACATATCCTAGAACTCATTTTTAGGTGTTTGGCAAAAATATCAATCAAGCTGTCTAAAAGGAAACAAAAACACACAAAGCAAGAGACATGTTAAAGTGATGCAGAATATGAAGCAGAAAAAAAATTCTGAGGGTTTTTCTGCCTCTAAACCCCCTAAAAAGGATACCAATCGATAAATTTGTAATTTTATCTATTTGTCCTCTTTTGTAATTTTTGTAAAATCATAAGGACAAACTCGTAAAATTATTATTTGGTATTCTTGTAAAATTCGCAACTGAGTAGGGTTAAAATCGTAATTTTAACTTTGGGGGCTAATCTGTAATTTTTCCAAAAGAACAGGGGTAAACCCGTCTTTTGATTGAGTGACAGAAACGAAATTATCCAAACCGAGTTGGACAATATCATAAAATAATAGCCTTTGGTTTTCCTATAATTTTCAAAAATTGCCAAGGGGTAAAATTGTCTTTTTATCATGATAGATTGCATAATATTTGAAATGGGTCAGGGGCGTTATCGGAAAATCTAGTAACGGTAGCACTTTTGTCACGGGTAAACCATCACCAGACGCTGATGAGCTCTCCCGGGACCGGCGCTTGGCCTCATGACCGGCGCTTGGCCTCAGGACCAAGCAAGCCTTAGCGGATTTCACCTGAGTGTTAATGTTTGGCCATCGACTTCCCAAAATGGCACGTGAGATATCCCTCCCTCGAGTACCAAGTGTGCCGACGCCTTGGCACTCACACACTCACTGACTCGAACGGCAAAAGCAAGGAGGCGGTTTGATCACAAGTGTACGAAAACTTGAAAGCAAGGAAACTTAAAGACAAGGAGAATTTTGATAGCAGAGACGACATGCACCCCACCATTACTTGTTTGGCCTTGGCCTGATCCTCTTTAAGTCCAGCCGTTACCCGAGCTCTTTCTCCTCCTTTAATACATTCTATTTTGTGTCTCCCTCCGCAATTGATCTTTGTAGCCGAATTAAATGCTTTCGTTCTCATTTCTCATAAACTGACCACAAAGCGCACGAAACCCGCCTCTTTTTTTGTCTCACAATCCACCCATTCAATCAGCAAGACGATGCAGACCATTTTGAGTTTGAGTAGCTCTGGACACCCTCTTAGCGCTTCAGGGATCAGACCGTCCTATCTCAACAGAGTGAGTGTTTCTTTAATGATTTCTGCTTGTCAGAAGTCTTTACACCTAATAACTCTTTGCAGTTTCTATATTCGTTTGCAGGATTGCAGATCATGACAGAAGGAGAGAAGCCATTAAAACTCAGATATCTCTTGCTACAAACGGCGTCAATACCATATATAATGAAATGGGTTCTCTTGCATGCTGCCAGCAAGCTAAGGAGATGCTACTGAATTATGAAGTTCTAGAAGATCTCTTCTTTCTTCGTGTCTGTGCGAGAGCCGCTTAGTTGCTAATTTTTTACTGTAATTTTCACTCATATATCTATCTCTCTTCTTGGTTTAGATCTTGGTCGTGGTTTATGTTCTTTGTTGCTCACACAATTTGTAGTATGATATCATGAAGGCTTGATCGACACCTTACATGAATGGCTCCGTCAAACTTCCATTTGCCTTTTGGTTTTGATCTTCTTATGTATGCGTTGATATATCATCTGCTATTCGATAATCTTATTGATGCAAGCATCCAATTCTAGATGATGAATGTTTTACCTTCGGCATTAGAGACTACCGAACAGATAAAGTAGAGAATAAAAGGATCAGGAAGGGAAAGACAGAAAAGGATGGTGGTGATCGGCAGTGTGCATGTGTGGTGCCACGATGGAAGACGTCAGGAGAAAATAAAGATGCGTTGGTGTGTGTATGCACGCGCGTAAAGGCGAAGATGTGCAGGTGTTGAGGCATATTTTATGAGGGATCCTTTTTTCCTTCAGCTGAAAATACATCTGATAAAGAAGTAAAATTTATAGAACTAGCAGATCTAGAGTGCAACTCGGTTCTGCACTAAACCCTTAATTTACGTGGGATTTGATGAAAGCCATATTTTATATGGGATTGATAGGGGTGTTGAAGGGACCGATTAAACGGAACCAAACCATCAGAAACAAACCAAATGGCCAGAACCGAACCACGCTTGGTTCAGTTCCAATGGTTAACTGATTTGGTTTATTTTGGTTTCAGTAAGGAAAAAATCTCATATATTCGCGAACCAAGGGTGAAGCTGAACCATGAGAACCGAACCAAACTCCTTAACATGTGTATATAAAATGAGAGTGTGGATTTGAGGAACCCACTAAAGCACTAACCAAAGGAATTCATCTGGTGCATTGGACATAATCCGATTAGATCTGGATGGACGGTAGAAAATGTATGGGGCACAAACCCACCAATATCTAGTTGCCCTACAGCGGAAGTTAAATTTTGCTGTTTATTTTATGGCATTACTGAAGAACAAGTACTAGAAATTGAATTATTGTTTATTAGCACGTGCTATAGTTTTCTAAGTTTAACTATCAATAACATCATTTTGATATAGTGTTTGCTTCATATTTATTATTTGTTGTACAATATAACTGTCATATAAAGTATATAGAACTGTGGTTTGGAATCAAATTGAACCTGAACCGATGGTTGGGTTCTAGATACTATAATGGTTTTGTTTGGTTCTCCAAAAATCGGGAACCGATTATTGGTTTCATTCGAGGTTGAGGCTAGAAACAAACCAAACCCGACCAACGACACCCCTAGAAATTGACAAGCTGGTGTAAGGAAGAACCGTATTCAAACTCATGACCTTAGACATCTAAGGGTACATCTAGCCCACCCAAGGCGTGTCCCTTACGGTGGACCTTCTTCTTTCCCGGTGAAAACCATTTTCCCGTTTTGATGATGGACTTGGCAAGAGTTTGTTGGTCTTTCTGCCAACAGATAAAGCACATTCTTGCTTTGTATTGTTTCATGACATGACAGATTAGTTGCTTCGTGACATGACAGATCAGTTGCCACGGAAATCAAGTGTATGTTTGTCTGCGGAAATCTATGCATCTCGTGAGAGAGGTGCATAATTGCTAAGCTTTTACTGCAGACGGTAAGTATTGTTAAGAATGGTTCATTAGTTCAATTTATTTAGTCATCAAATCTGTTAAAACTAATCTTTTTATTTTAAAAAAGAATCAAATCCTACACAAAAAAGAAGTTAGCACATGCTAGCTCTAACCTTACGAGTTTCACTTTCTATTTTGTATATTCCATTATTTATTTCATAGATTGTCTTCATAACAAACAAATAAACATGTAGGTACAATGATTTCATATCGTCAGGAAGGACTATGATCTGAAGTCGCATGCTTTCATTCGAATATGTATTCAACACATCACAACTGTGACAAATTATTGTGCTCTAATTTGCACTACAAAGTGCATGCATAGATGTGGCATATAGATTTTCATAATAAATTCCTTTGATCATGGTGTAGCAAGCATGAAGAGGAGAGTGACCCCAATTGGTGCTGCTCTCTGTTGCAGGTTCAGTCTCATATAACTCAAACAGGAAAATTCGAAAGAGCATCCTTTTGAAAACTTGGAAGGAGTCTGTGTACATCCCTTAGGTTAGATCCTGACCCGCAAGGTTTATGGAAAAGGATTGGCTTTGCCGGACTGTGCGGAGTTCTGGTCTATGTCCTTGGGAGTTGAACCTCCTACCGGAGTATATCAGCCGGCGGGGCTCTTCTCTCTCGCAGTTAGGTATTATAAATGCTAAGACATCTAATCCCCATGTGTTGTTCTACTTCAGGATCATGTCTCTCATGGCATTTAATGTATCCTTTTAATTCAAATTCATGACCCACACCAACTAATGTTGCATAATATTTCTACAAATAAAATAAAATAACTCAACCAAATTTAAATTATAATTCATGCGATATAGCCTAAGCATCCACTTCTTCTAGCTAGTCATGTTTGGAGATGAACAGCCCAATCTTCAAAATAGCTCCTTTTGCATAGATCAAAACAAAATCCAACGAGCCTAGCGAGCATGTATGGGTGTGTTTGTATTAGATTTCAGCCTCCCATTGTAACAAATGAAATACCAAAAACTAACTAATCTCCAAAACTACGTGAATTGGGCTACGTCAACTTTTTCATCAATAGCCATGAACTCGATCTGCTACTTTTCCCGAGAGGGGAAGCAAAATAAGCATGACTCCAACTAGGTGTCAATGGGGACAGAAAAGAAGCTCGTACCCATTTCTTCGGCAATCATGAAAGTCAAACTTAGGGCCGAATGGAACTGTCAAGCCCGCCGTTGCCTTTCATCCATCAAAAGGTGTGGTAATATGAGCAATAGCTCACCTGGCTAGGGGGTCGATTCACAAGCCAAAAGTCAGATACCTGAGATGTGCATCTGGCGTAGTCCTCCACATTGTACCCAAAAAAGATAAAAGTATCATAAACCGTATTCACTTAATGGTTAGTACTTGCAGGCTTTTAACCAGTTGAGATGTACCCATACGGATAGAGTTCAAGCCCTTTACAGGTATAGCCTTCGAGACACACGTACCTCTTCGTTTCCCAGACGGACAGACTTCCCTACGGTAGATCAACTCTTAGTAATCATCGACACGGAACTAATAATTTGAAGGGGTGCTTGTGGTGCTAAAAAAGAAAGGCATGATATTTTATCATAACACAGAAAGGGACTCATATATGACCACGTCCCTTCACAACCATTGATAGTTCCAAGGAAGGTTTGGGTTTGTGAGACTTTATGTTCATAAGCTCAAACAGATGCATGGCTGAGGCACAGATAAGGTTGAGATGATAACGTCTGGCAACCTAAACTCCAAGAACCATAAGATTCGTCGATTTCAAACCACCAAAAAGGCAATCGTCATCTCCAAAGCCAATGACTTCATAGATAAACACTGTCGACAGCAGCAACTTGGCAATGCGCATGAAATCTTGATGGGGGAGTTGATGGCTATTAGAGCGGGATTCTGTTTAGCTAAAGAAGCCCAAACTTAGAGGCCATCGAGGAGCCATGAATTGGCAGCCTTACAAAGGCTATTATTCCACACAAAATATCAGTATGGAAGGAAACCCTTCCTGATCAGATTCAGTAGTTGATCACACAGGATAATACATAGCTTACATTCTGCTCCCCCACCCAACAAAAAAAAAAGCAGTGTCAAACAAGACTCTTGTGGCACCAATCCGCCTCCAGGAGCTCCTAACCAGAAACTGAAGGACTTTGTGACCTTTAGTATACGGAAACATGGTTTTCCAATCTAAACATCCAATAAGTGGAGTGTTTCTTCATAAACAAATCTCCATGAAGAATTCAGATGCACTCAATAACAAAACCTAAATCATGGTTACTCCAATGGAGAATCCATATCCCGAATTCAACAACAAAAATTAACTTTGAGGATTTCTAGCATTTAAGTACTTGAAAATCTAGCTTGTACCAAAAACAAAAAATTGCACCCAAGGGGTCTAGAACAAAAATTACAGAACCTGAATCTTCTAGAGCTCTTGCCTCACTTCTTCTTTCCAGCCTTGGCAGCATCCCCAGCCTTTGTCTGCGGAAACAGAATTCCATTTAGAACGGGAAGATATAAGGTTAACCCAAAAAGGCCCAGAAGAAACGTCCTTTTACTTACCTTCTTGACACCACGAACTTTCTTGGACCTGTTCTTCCGCTCCTTGACCTGCTTCCTAGATTTTTCCACTTTTATCGCCAGGCCATTCTATATATTAAAGATTTCAATCGGCAAAAAACTGATTCAGTGCAAGCGTAGCTCAAAACTTGCGCATCACTAAACAAAGATTGATGAGGTGATGACAAGAAGAAAGAACTGAACCCTCAGATACAAACAGCAGTCATGAAAAAGGGAGAATAGAACGCACATAATTCCACATTACCATCATTACCAAGCCTGGGAAAAATAGATCATCATTACCATAATATAAACCTAAAAGCCTAATAATATCAAGTACAAAATGGAAGAAACACCATTGATGTCCTTCTGTTGATCTTACTATCACAAGGATGAACTTTGGAAGGCTGATATTTATTTGTACTCGATTAAGAGAATAACCGGATCATATTCAACTCGCCAACTACAATGAGGAAAGATGCATCAAGAAAACCTAAAAGAGACTGCAAAAGGAGTCCTTTTACCCCACTTTGCCCCATAACTGTGTCCTAAGGCTGCTCATGTGAAAGTGGTGCACTTTAAGTAATGGTGCTTCATAATAAACAGCCAATTGATATCTTATGGTTTCACAGTGCACTGCACGTCACCTATGAAGATCACAGCCAACTGTACCAACCAAACCAAGACCCACCTTTGGATGACACTAGATGTCTTCAGCTACATGGATCTTGTACATCATTGTAACACCTTCACCTTAATCGCATTTAAAACCCAAAAGAGAAAATATCGTGATTTTAAGATTTCCAGTGGGCCCTTTGCCATATAACCAACCAATGATTTTCGTTGATGGCCAAGTAGGTGTACCATTGTCACTGCATGAAAGCCGCGTTTTCACTCATACATCAGGTTTTTTCCTTTACAAATAACAACAATTATTTTTCCTATAGGTTTGTCTCCCAAATCCCTATGTTCACCCGAGACAACTGCCAATCATAAGGAAAGGACATAACAAGCAGACTGTGGATGTCCCAACTCCTAGTAATATGGTCACAGAGCAATCAATTATAAATGTATTGGAACACATCATTCATCCGAGTCTTAGACCACAACCTTTAACCAAATAAAGTTAGTTCGAGACAAAGAAGCACGACTATGAGTATGAACGTCAAACACCCTAACATGAACAACTAGAATGAAATTCCCCGAGATTCATTAACCTTCGGGTCTTAATTGCATAAAGAGAAAAGCACACAACAGATGGAGTAATGATAAGCAAGCCTGCGCATCAAATGGAAATGGAAACAAAGAAAACGAAGTTCAGGAATTCGCACCCTAATAAGCCTATACTTGGGCTCGTACTTCTTGGCATTCTCCACGGTATCGTAGATCAACCCGAAGCCCGTAGACTTGCCACCTCCGAAGTGTGTCCGGAACTTGAAAAGGAAGATCGTGTTGGAATCACGCACATCGTACATTTTCGCCAACTTCTCCTTCAATTCCGCCTTCATATAAAGACATTCAAGCGCTTAATCAAATGGAAACTTGAAGAGAAAATCATAGGTTCCACAAAGCCGAATAATCCAACAAGAGAGAGGAAAAGATGTACCTTAGAAACGTTAGCCCTTCCGGGATGAAGGACATCGATGACCTAGAAAGGAACAAAATGAAAAAAACCAATCAGATGTGGAAATCGGTCCTAGAAAAGAAGGGATCAAAGACGAGAAGAGTACGAATTGCTTCCGAGAGAGGAGACGGTTGGTCATGAACTTCCTTGTTCGGATAGTGACCGCCTTCGCGTCTGCCATTGTCAATCAAGCCTCTGAGATTCGCCGGTCGCAGTTCGACGGAGATGAAGGTGGAAGAACCTTAAAAACCCTAGAAAGAGAGGCGTTGGGGTAAGGGAAACCAAACCGTATCTCTCGGGAAGACATATGGAACCGCTCAGAGACGAAAAGACATAAGTATCCTTGA
The DNA here is from genome assembly GCA_036023115.1 of Brasenia schreberi. Classification (NCBI taxonomy): domain Eukaryota; kingdom Viridiplantae; phylum Streptophyta; class Magnoliopsida; order Nymphaeales; family Cabombaceae; genus Brasenia; species Brasenia schreberi. The sequence continues at coordinate 9,647,630 of JAYKKT010000057.1, read as the reverse complement.
AACTATTTTCTAACCCACCAAAACCAGCCTGTATACCACTCTAAGTCTCGTGATCGTGGTGGTCTTGCTCTATTTCGTGTCATATTTAGCATTTGACTGAAAAACAAGATCGTACGAGAGCATAGTCCATGTGCATACTCATTCATGCTAAAATCTTATTAAAGATCTCAGCAGTTCGATTTATATGATCAACCTTTAACAACTTTAAAACAAAAAGTAAAATAATATAAAGTATTATGATTGATTATAGATAGAATAGTTGAGATAGAATGCACTGTTTTCAATCGCTATTTGTATGTTTCACTAATTATGAGCTTTTCACATTTTAATACACGAAAGTGAGTTCTCAATCAAAAGTGGCCGGTTTACCAATAAACTGCCTGTCCCTTTGACATAGAACCGAACCACCATTAGGTAAATCTGGCTTTATTTTCAGATGGTATGTGTTCTTTTCAGGATCCTCAATTCCGGGGCTCCGGCAGGTTTACACGAATAAGTTCCGGCCTAATTGAACCCAATTGCTTCGGAACGGGCCTTGTTAAATGGATTCAAAACCAAACCACATTTAAGCTAACCTTGAACCAAACATGGTTAGGTAACTGATTCTAATTGCCATCGTGCTTCATCTTGCATAACATAAACAATTAGATCCTCAACAGCAACGAGGATCCACATCAAATATTGATTACCTTCAGTACCAAACGAAAAACAAACAGAAACAAAGCTCATCCTCAAATATGGAAAGTCAAAATCGACAACAGCGGGAAAAATCACAAAGGCCACGACCCATCAACGATGAAGCACCCAAGTTCTGCACCATCTGAAAATTTACTACCAATTGGACTAAGAAAAATGCCAAATCCAAGCATATCTTAAAAATAGCAACTGGTAACCCACATTCAACAAACCCAGCATCCACCTCAAGAGCTACTCATTTCTTCTTGGCAGCAGACTTGGTCACCTTGGCACCACTTGGATCCTTCTTCTCTACGCTCTTGATAACACCAACAGCCACAGTCTGCTCATATCACGCACGGCGAAACGCCCCAACCGAGGGTATTCAGAGAAAGTTTCGACCACCATGGGCTTGGTAGGGATCATCTTAACAAACCCAGCATCTCCATTCTTCAAGAACTTCGACTCCTTCTCGAGCTCCTTGCCAGAACGCCTATCAATCTTTGTCAGGATCTCTGCAAACTTGACAGCAATGTGGCAGGTATGACAGTCCAACACAGGGGCATAACCATTTCCGATCTGCCCAGGATGGTTCATGATGATGACTTGAGAAGTAAAGTTGGCTGCTTCCTTGGCTGGGTCGTCCTTCGAGTTTGAGGCAAGGTACCCACGCTTAAGATCCTTCACAGCGACGTTCTTCACATTGAATCCAACGCTGTCGCTGGGGAGGGCCTCCTGAAGAGCTTCATGGTGCATCTCCACGGACTTAACTTCGGTGGTCAGGCCCGTGGGTTCAAAAGTGACAACCATACCTGGCTTGAGAAATCCGGTCTCAATTCGACCGACAGGGACAGTGCCAATTCCACCAATCTTGTACACGTCCTGAAGAGGCAGTCGGAGAGGCTTGTCTGATGGTCTCTTTGGCTCTTGAATCAAGTCGAGGGCCTCAAGGAGGGTTGGACCTTTGTACCAGTCCAGGTTGGTAGATCTCTCAATCATGTTATCACCCTCAAAGCCAGAAATAGGAACAAAGGGAATTTTCTCAGGGTTGTAGCCAACCTTTTTCAGGTAAGAGGACACTTCCTTCACGATTTCGTCATACCTAGCCTTGGAGTACTTGGGGGTCGTGGCATCCATCTGTAAATAAGATGTGGACACATTAAAAAACAGCAGACATGTGGAAGCAACAAGAGGTTATTAAGAACCTTGGTACAACGTAAATTCATGTATGAGAAAAATTTATGCTAAGTACCATAGATACATATGAAGAGAAGTTTTCAGGCACAAATTATTGCAACAGATTATGGAGCCTAGATAAGGATACCAGAATACACATGAAAAAGGATCAAAAACACCATAAACAAACAACCACTTCATGTTATACGAGCAAAGAAGTAACTAAGCATAGAAACTTAAAGCTACATGAAACTGGATGAATTGAGTCAAGGAGATCACTCAGGTTTCCAGGCAAGCAAATCCTCAAACTAGAACATGAACAGCTAACCAACAAATAAAAGTGAAGCCATCTTTCAGTTCCAACATGATGAACAGCGAACAATATTTCATACAAAACGATACAGCAATGGACTCATTTACCTTGTTACAGCAGCAAATCATCTGCTTGACACCAAGAGTGAATGCAAGCAATGCATGTTCACGAGTCTGTCCATCCTTAGAGATACCAGCTTCAAAGCCACCAGTAGTAGAATCAATGATTAAAGACAGCACAGTCAGCCTGGAGATGTCCCAGTAAATCATATTCTTACATTAAATCTACTATTGTCCAGGAGCATCAATGACAGTGCAGTAGTACTTGGTGAGTTGGTGGTCTCGAATTTCCAGAGGGCAATGTCAATGGTAATAGTACCACGTTCACGCTCAGCCTTCAGTTTGTCAAGCACCCAGGCATACTTGAATGACCTCTTGTTCATCTCAGCAGCTTCCTTCTCAAAACGCTTGATCACTCGCTTGTCGATACCTCCAAGCTTGTAAATGAGATGGCCCGTGGTAGTCGATTTTCCAGAGTCGACATAGCCAATGACCACGATGTTAATGTGAACCTTCTCCTTACCCATGATTGATTTCTAATGTTAACATGGAAACAACAAAATTGCATCAGCTGATCGCGTAGACTAAGTGCCAAGTATATAAAACCATTTCCATTTCTACTGCATCAAGGCGTGGCCATGAAGAAATGGTATAACTTGAGTTATATCACAAATTATCAATTGCTAAGCAAAACCGGCAACCAACTACTTTACAAATATGTGACCCTTTTTCAAAGATAATTATATATTTTTTCTTTCAACCGATTCAAACCATATCTCTCCAAAATAGAACCTCAGGGGTTCGAGGACTATTTGCACAAATCACTTCAAGTCCATTCAGCAAGACTAAACTCCCCGCCAAAAAATATTTTCCAAACATAATCACCATTTCTCCTAGAATTTCAAATGCTCACATTCTTGTCGGCAAAAGAATAATGAAACCGATGCCATCAGTAAATTTCTGATGAATTTAAAAATCTGGGCCCTTTTCTCTTACTTTTGTTTGCTTTATTTTAGGATATTTTTGCAAGAAAAGAAGAAGAAGAATCCTTATTATAGAAGGAAACAATGGCTTGAAACTTTGAAAGACAGCAAGTAATTTTTTCATAAAAGAATAGAAATGAGAATAAGGTATCGTGAGAGACAAGAAAAGGGCACCTCTTGTCCTTTAAAAAAAGCGACAGCATGTGTGCAACTTAAAGAAATTAACTGTGCAGGGATAAATGTATTTTTGAAGAATCAAGTGGGTTAACGTAATAACATAAACAGAAAAAACATCCAGCAGGAAATATGGATCTATCTAGATCTGTGTGTGATACTATTCGCTCAAGCAAACGCCAAACAAAGATATCACAAATTTATCGGAACACCTTTGCAGTTAAATTCTTGCAAAACCTACACAAAACAACCAAACTTGGATCGTTCAGAATGTCGCATAACTTTGTTCCAGTAATACGGTCCCCGGATTTAGTAACCAGAGATGGCTTTGCCCATTACAATAAACACCAACAACGCAGAAAAAGGCTACGGTAATTGCAAAAATTCTAAACACCCATCATCATAAATCGACTGAACCACGATATATAGATGCTCCCATTGATCCAACCGATACATAAAAATGAACAAGCAATAATAAGACAAGCCATCAATTCATGAAGCAAATAACTTCGATCAATAGCCATAGCCATATTGGGAAAAGTCGTCCTCGGTTAGGGTTTCTTCCACAAGCGTCGGATCAAGAGAAGACCCACGGTCAAGATCTTTCACACGGTCTTCGGCGATGCAGATCGTGTGCTGCAGGTTGCTATTTCCCGGATATTCGACCCTACTTGTTTATGGCCCCTGGGTGCTGTGGAGTTCCAACCGGATCGAAAACCAGCTGGAACCAGAACAGATAAAACTGGGTCGGTACCACCCGGTTCGGTTTTGGTCCTACCTTTCACGTGTCGCAGCCTACCCAAAAACAGAACCAGTGGTTTGGGTCAGAGTCTGGATTTTTTTTCTTCAAATCAAGGCAGTCTAGGATTAAAACTGGAACCTGGATCTAAGATAACCGAAACTGACGGTTTCAAATCACCGGTCAAGGTTTACCCAAACCCGTTATTATCACTATTCATGTTTGGGTCATTTGAGGCCATGAGCAGAGCATCGACGAGCTAGGAAAACTCGAACCAAGCCGATCTGTGAGCACTAAAGCTCGTTTATCAAGTTCCACTTCCTAGTGTCGAATGAAAGTTGTTAGGAAATTTAATTGTTCATGCAAAAAATCTTGGGCATTTTTCACTAAACCCATCTCTTGTTTTCGCTAAATGTCATAAGAGTGAATAAGACTTCAAAATCAGACTTGGTTTTCAATCAAAAACTGACAAAAAGTTCTTGAATGAGGACAAAATGCATGCATAAGATAAATAATGAAAAAAAAAAAACTAATGTATCTAATTTTATGTCATACACGCATCTATTCACAAATTCTTACCTCATTCATCCTTTGTCACGGAAACACATGCTCTAAAATTTTGAGATTTAAAGATCAAAACTTTGAGAAAAACAAACTACCTACCTTAAACTCCACCTATATAAGGGATCACTCTTGCATGACTAGTTCTAAGTATGAATAAAGGCGGAGAATATTGTTAAGTTTCTAACAACCAACGTAAAACTTTGTCGGACTTAACACGATTCTAAAAAAACAAAGAATCCATGTAAGTGATCCATTTAGTATGAGAAAAGGCTTAATTGTAGTTATAATAGTAAGATCAAAACTTTATTTTTTTCCTCTCTCTATATATAAATAAGATAAAGGGTGATTTGGACAACCACAAAGAACTATCATAATCGAGATGATAAAAGAAAAAATATGGTAATTCAAAAGGTAGTGGTGATGGGTTTGTCGTGGTTCTTTATGTTAGAGAGTTTCTTAAGAAAAAATATGATGCATAAAAGTAAAGCAGTACATTTAATTCAAATCTCGATGGTCGATCATATACTGGTTCTTTAAATCTAGATTATACTCACTTAACTATGACCATTTAATCCTCACTCAAGCTGTCCATCTTTGAAAAGAACGGCTCAGATCACCTGAAGCATCTTCTGGACGACCATTTAATACTCACCCAAGCTTCACACTGATCACACCGAAGCGAGATTCGTTGCCCGACGACCGGAAATCTTTCCGGAGTCATCCATCCATTCTGCGTAAGATCGATCGAAAAAGATAAGGGAAGGTACGATGGCGCGTGGAACGTCGCAATCACAGTCGGCGTCATCGTCGACGTCGAGGCCTGGAATGGTGGCGACACCGCAGGGAACGGCTAAGCAGCGGCCGGGATCCGGCGTAGGAGGGAGACGGCGGGAGGAGGGGCTTCCGGCGGCGGATTTTCCGGTGGTGGAGGTGAGGCGAGCAACATGCTGAGGTTCTATACTGACGACGCTCCCGGGCTGAAGATCTCACCCACCGTCGTTCTTGTGATGAGCCTATGCTTCATCGCCTTTGTCACTCTTCTCCACGTCATCGGAAAGTTCTACCGCTACAAATCCGCTGGATCTCCTTGACTCTCTCTCTCTCGTTCACCACTTACCGCCTGTAAGAACGTCTCTCTGTTCTGTGGTTGAAAATTGGGGAGTTCTTTTTTGTATGTCATGATTTTAGGTGCTAGATGGTTATGGAACGCTGATGAAGAATCGTTGCTTTGAGAGAACTCGGTTTACGTTTGATGTTGAATGGTTATGGAGTGATAACAAAGAAGTTTCGTAACTTCCTTTGTGCCTTTTCTTGCTTTAATTCATAATGAGAACTTGGCTGTTTCTGATCTCGTGGGTGTTAGAAATGCATTATAACAATATGCGAATCCCGTTATCCTTTTCATTTTAAGATTGCATGATTTATAAATGGGCCATATGAACGGAACTGGTGAATATGGGTCTTCTTCTTGATGAGATCTTTTCATCTCAACAACCTTCTGAATTCCAACTGTTTGATGTTTCACCTTTCCTTTTGTTTAATTTTATAAAAGACAACAAGCCTAGTGAGACAATTGTTATCAGCTGACTTAGTGTTATAATCATATGCTAATATGTATCTTCTTTTCGAATAATTTCTTGATGCATCAGTGCTGAATTATGTTAATTATTTGACAAGTGTATTTATACATGAGCATATGATTGCTTCTGCAACACAATCTTAGTACTGTTCTTTTGCATAATGTGGAGAATCAGACTCTGGCACATGAGCTTGGAAACATGCAAACACTCGGCACAAGTTTTCTGTTAGCAAATGGATATTATTTTGCAATGAAAAATACTCCTATCTTATGTGCTTCAAGCTGACATTGTTGTGAATCTGTCTTCTTTGCCAAGTACTCTTGCAATGAAAAATGTACCTTCTTGGTAATTGGGATTGTGATAAGAAGTTTACAAGAAAAGACGACATTTAGGGTTTGAATCCAAGTAATTCGGATCTGATCTTATGCCTACTGAATTTAGGACCTTCACGTGGCACACAATGTCATAACTTCATTTTTGTCTCCGAGAAAATTAATGGATCTGAATTCTGTTGATCCAACATGTTCTGTTGTCCTGAACCAAGTTATTTATGAACCAATAGGCGTTTCTTTTGAGATTGCAACTGATCTGATCCATTTCCTTGAACAGGGAAAATGTCTTGTACAGTAAAAGAGAGTTACCTAAGGAAAAGAACGTTCTATCAACCTTCTATGCCAATAGTTCTAAGGTTTGCCATAAACGTGCTGTAGAATTTTTGTATTGAACTCAAGCCTTTCTCGATTTTCATGTTAAACCTAATTCTGGTTCATTATGGAGATCACTACTCATTTGAATCCCCTAGGAGACGTTGAAAATTGTACCCAATGCATACTTGTACAGAGCATAGTTGCTGTAAAGAAGTGAAAGTGATCCTTGTCACATCTTAATTCAACTTATTTGGTTTTCAACATTAAAATCCAAACCAGAACAAGGGAAGTGTAGCCGGGGCTTGCATCTGGCTCCGCCCTCCCCATCGTAAGAATAACAAGGGAAGTTGCGTTCGAAGGCTCTTCTCACTGCGATGGTGAATTATGTGATTGTGAAGGAAACATCAAAACCAGTTTGACAGAATACAACTTGCACCAAATTTGAGATTCAAGAGGATTAATACATTAAAATCCTTTCCATAAAATGCTTGTACTTGACTTCAAGTGCAATGGCTCAAAGAAGAAATCTTTTCCCGCACAACCAAAAGAGGGAAAAATTTACTTGGCTTCAGAACTGTAGATGCAATAGTATATTCAGGGGGCCACGAGACATATCTGATGGAGAATAGTACTCACTGCATAAGTCATTATGGATTGAACCGGGCAAAGGCCACCACCGAGTTGTGCCCTCCGAACCCAAAGGAATTGGATAAGGCTACAAGACAGAGAATTAAGATAAGGTACGATACAACAACAACTAAGCCTTTTCTCATACTAGACGGGGTCGGCTACATGGATTCTTTGTTTCCACAAAGCCCTATCATTAAGATAAGGTATGATAACTTACCTAAATTCGAGATTAGAAAAGAAAAACCATAACTCACAAACATTCACTTCATGCTGCTGTTTTACGTTTGGCACTGTATCAAACTCTGATAGCGCAGGTTCCACATTCTGCAATATGGTAAAAGTAAATAAATATGTAATTGAAAACCAGGAAGAAGGTGATACATGTGTTTTGTCTTTCAGAAGGTAAATAGTTATCACAAGAATTTCAAGAAATTTAACTTACAAACTGGTTTATGCTAGGGTGCAGCCAACCAGTTGTTATTGCCTTGACAGAAGCAATAGCTTCCAAACCCCCCGCTGCACCTAGGCAGTGCCCTATCAAAGACTGGAATGAAAATCAGATGCAAATATTAAGTGTTCTGCAGTTTACTTTTACTGTGAAACAGACAATCTTTACCTTAGTGGCATTCATCTTGAACTGAGAAGTTTTCTTGAAAACCTTCTTAATAGCATTCACCTCAGCTAGATCACCAGCAAGCGTTGAAGTTGCATGGGCATTGATGTAGTTAACCTGAAAACACCGTTTTCGCATTTTCCTTCAAAGTGCTTCTCAAAGCACAAACCTTCTTGTCTTACTACATGAAATAGGGAGCAACTAATGGTATATAAACCAGATCGGAAAACTATAATGGAAAATAGGCATTTTCTTAACTATGTCCCACATATGAGTGTTATTTGCTCCCATCAAGGTAAATATCATTTGCTAAATGCTTTCTTCTGCAATGATGAAAGTAGATCTAAAGATTCATCAACTATTATTCTCAAAAGAAACGGAGGACAATATGCACACAAGCGATACCATGCATGCATGTTTGTTGTTGTTGTGTTGAGTTGTGTGTGTGCGTGTGTGCTTGAAAGTTGAAACACTATTGACAGAAAGATATACCTCTTCTGCATCCACACCAGCATCTTGAAGGCAGCGCTCTATGCATGATGAGACACCTAGGCCATCTGCTCGAGGGTCAGTCATATGGTAGGCATCACAATTAATAGCGCCACCTAAGTATTCGGCTATAATTGGAGCTCCACGTTTCATAGCGTGTTCCAAGGTTTCCATTACCTACAAATGATTATATGGCAGATGAGGAAAACATGAGTCCAGAGTCCATGCACAATCAAGCGATGCTAAAATTAGTACACAAAATTCAAAAGCTTCATTACGTATTCAAAAGCTTCATCACATAGAAACTTTCAGCCATTTAGAATTGGGTTGTACTTGGAAAAGAAATCACTAAAGAACTCACCAGTACTCCAGCACCTTCACCCATCACAAAACCATCACGATCTTTATCCCATGGCCTTGATGCAGTTTTGGGATCATCATTTCTTTGGGAGAGAGCCCTACATGCGACAAATCCTCCGATGCCAAGAGGGGTCAAGGAAGCTTCTGTCCCACCAGCGATCATTAGATCAGCCTCACCCCTGCGGATGTGGTTAGCAGCAGCGTAGAAGCAATAGTTGGAGGTTGCACAGGCAGCAGAAATAGAATAGTTTGGGCCCATAAACCCGAGTTCAATTGCAAGCAATGCAGAACCCATATTTGTAATAGTGTAAGGGATAAAAAATGGACTTATTTTTTTATAGCCTTTCTCAATAAGTGCTTGTGCTGCATCTTTGAACACTGTAAGGCCTCCCATACCCGTTCCTACAAGCACACCTACACGCTCCTTGTTAAGCTGCAATAGAGGACAATTATCACAAGAAAAATCAAAGTAGAAATACTACCTAACTACCTACTTTTCATGTTAAGCAGAAGTTTTGTAATGTACATGACATGTTTTCCCATAATCATTGGACAATCAGGTACTTTCACGACAGTACAGCAAGTTCAAGAAATACAGCAAAATTACATCACTAAGAAAAAATCCCCAGGTGTTGATTTTTTTTCCTTCAAAGTCAAACCTTATCTTTGTCAACCCAAGTACTGGAACATGAAACAGCAACACAATTACATGAACTGAACCGACATTCATCAAATCGGCAATGTACTTTAACTAATACAAATGGATAGGGCAATTAGGGATTCCAAGTGACAACAAAATACAGTCAAAGATCTATGGTAATAAGTGTTGGCCAATCAACCATCAACATGTGCACAAAGGTCCATGACAAAACCGGAGGTGGATATGTGGTTAAATTGCATCGATAATGAGGTTTTTTGGAGAAAAATTTAGTGTGGCACCAACATAAGATAGAAGGAGAGAGACACACCTGATAGGTGGTTTGGACATTTGACCATATGAAGCGTCAGGTTGGAACACAAAAGGAGACAGAGACATGCTTAATGTGGTTTGGACATTTAGGGAGATAATCATATGGAGCCTCCAGTAAGAAGATATAAGAAAATTAGATAGTGCATTTTGAAAAAAGGCAAAGATACCTGTGAAGTTTTGGAAGGGAACAATAAAGCATGATCTCTCTTTTTCGAGTTAAATTCTAACATGGCAGGGATCGAGCTTTATGGAAACTAAAGTTCATGTAGCCAACCCCACTTAGTGTGGGAAACGGCTTGGTTTTGGTTAGTTGGTTGGTTGGTTTAGAGTATAACCTACAAAAAGAGAAATCATATGCACATCGTGCAGTGTTTTTGAACAATTGTTACTGAATATCCATGTACATGACCCTTTTAGTGTGAGAAAATGCCCGGCGTTGGTTTTAGTGGATTCTGGGGACAAAAAGCGTTACACCATACTTTGACGTAGAACACTAATGAAGAGAAGCCAGCTAGGAAGCAGAAGAAGAATCCAGTTTGCTCGGACAACATGGACATCTGCATACTCCATCACTGTTTAATGTTCTCCAATCAACCTCAAAATTGCGCCTTTCTTGAACTTAGCTGGAATCTCATTCCTAGGTCAAAAAGACAATTCATAATATTTGAAGCTACTATGTACACTTTGCAGTTTGCACACCATAACAAATATAGATTCTCAGTACCTTGAACTACAGAGGGTACATCGAAGACCCTGCAACATTAGGGTGATTAATGAAAGCATAGGTAGCATGGCAAAGTTACAAAAATCATGGCAAGTAATCTGGGCGTTCTTCTCCATCCAACTTCAATGAAGGAAACCAAGAGTTACTGGAACCATGTGAACCTCATGCATGCAAAACTTTGAGTCAACAATGATCACGTTAATCGGTTAACTCTTCATCAGAAAAATTACGTATGATCTACTTAAGCACCAATAAAAATCATACTTGTCATCACCAGATAGAATGTCAAAGCCACGAAAAACACTAAAGAATTTGCAAATAAGAAGAATTAAAGAGCCTCTTTTCACTTTCTTTTTCTCTCTAACCTTGTCGAGCTTACTGAGCTCGAAGCCCGCGCTCTCGACCGCCTTCTTGCCGCTAACAATGGCGTAACGAATGTAGTCGTCAAGGCGTCGATCATTCTTGCCATCGATGTATCCCTCCGAGCTGAATCCATGGATCTCACCGCCGAATCTGGTGGGAAATCCCGAAGCATCGAACTTTTGGATCAAACCGATGCCGCTCTCTCCAGCCAGCAACTTGTCGTAGTATGCTTCGACGTCGTTGCCGAAGACAGAAACAAGTCCCATCCCGGTGATGACCACGCGTCTCTTCGGATCCTTCTCCCGCCTCGCGGACCTCCCGCCCGAAATCGACATGCATTTTGCTCCAGTTCTCCCTGTGCAAGAACCACAAAATCGGCACAAACACAAAGGAAGTTCAACAAGAGAGGATCAGAAGCAAGAAATAGTAGAAACCAAAGAGAGATTAGAGCAAGATTACGGTTTTGCGGCAAGAAGCCAGAAAACGAACCTGGATTTCCTGCAATTGCAGGGAGGCACCGCCGTAGGCGGCCGGAATCGGAGTAATGGTGGGAGGAAGAGGAAGGAGTGGAAGTTGGTAGGTGCATAGACAGCATGATGCTCCCCCGGTGACGGAAAATGCGATTTCCCGACGACAGATACCCCAAGGAGGAGCAGAGAGCGGACAATTGATATTTGGTTGACGCTGAGACAAGGCGAGCGTAGCGCCGCTCTCTTCAAAGGTTGAGGCGAAGATGGACTCGGTTTCGATCTCCCGGTCCCGATCCGCTTGGGTCTCGACCGGATAGTTCAAAATGAATCGGGTCCATGATAGATTGTGGGGGATCCATGCAAGATCCAACTATTTGAGATGCCCCAGTTGTGGCTTTTGTGCTCAGGAGAAGCGGGTATATGTAAGGTGGCTGGTTCAGACCCAGCCGGTCGAAACCAGAACAGAGGACCCACACAGTTAAGTTCTCGTTCCACCTATATGGGACTGAACCAAAACCGAAAAGGGAGATCCAACTGACGGTTTCAAGTATATATATTTTTTCAAATCCTGCTCCCGTTCATTGATTTTTTTTTCAAAAGAAACCAGGACCAGGCCGAACTTAGAGGAGGACCGATCTGGTTCCACTTCTAGGCTTCGAGGAAAACCCCCATCAACCCATTCAATGCACCTCATGAATCTATATCATGCCCCACATCAACCCATTAAATGTGTGATTCCAGATCATACCTCCATTTCTGGGATTGGGTTTCGCTAGAATCCAATTCGGCGAAAAGTGGTGAATCAAAATAGCTTCGTGCTGCACCCTCTCATTGTGCAAGAATGACAGTCCACTATGTGACCATTTCTAGACCGTACATGGAATATCTATCTTGGATCACTAAGACCCGAATGGTCATTCTAGTAATAGGGCTCGGATCGTCCTAATCTACTCACCAAACTTGAGTTGGATTAAGTGTTAAGAGACGAGAATCGGTTCCCAGTACTGTCACAAGAGAATCTCTTCATAATCATAAAATAACGACTATACAGGTCAGTCACATGGCGTGTTTTGCCTTAACTGCCTCTGAATGTGCGTGTGAATTGGCATTTCCACAAGCTCCACTTGGATAATATAATCGGCCGGTTGTACCTCACAAAACTTGAACTTAGACCACCCCTCTTCATCGGGCATAGTGATGGCTTTTGTGGAGTAGTGGTGTTCACGGTTCCATTTGCTAATGTTCTAGCGTCAACTTCAAACCAAACCGTTGGTTTTGATTTTCAACTTTTTCAGAATCTAACTGAACTGTACCATCATCAGACCAAACCAAAACAAATGGACGATTCCGGTTTGGAACGGTTCTGAACCATGGTTCTACTTATTTAAGAGTTTTATTAAATACAATATATTAATATATTATGTTACAAAATTATTTGGATCTACGGTCCGTGTTTTGTTTTATATGCATGAGGTTATAAAACTTATCAGTTCTCATGACTCGGTTCCAACAATTGAACCATAAACTGAAACACCGTGTCTTTTTCCTAATAAAACTGAACGGAACCGCCAGACATCTAGAACCAAACCAAACTGTCAATGGTTTGGTTCACCAAACTTAAAAAAGGACCGAGCTTAGCACCCAGAGCGTTAGCTCAACTGGGGCACTCTCTCTCTCTCTCTCTCTCTCTCTCTCTCTCTCTCTCTCTCCACAATCGTAACCCTTCAAAAAGCAACTCCATCACTACAACAACAACAATAACTAAGTCTTTTTTCATACTAAACAGGATCGGCTACACAGATTCTTTGTTTCCACGTAACTCTATTATGTGTCATATTAGCAGTTAACTCACAATAAGCTAGATCATTCTTTATTGTTTCTTTCCAACACTTCTGGTCGTCCTCTAACTCTTTTAATACTTTCCAAATTTAGTTTTTGATACTTCTTGCAGGTTCTTCTGATCTTTTGATAGCTCAAGGAAAAAATCTAAGCTACCATGAAGAACACAAATCTTAACACTGAAAAGATGAAAACTATACAAAGGGCATCATCACAGATGGTCCTTTTCCAGATGTACACCATTATGTACAAAGCACAGTAGCAATTGAAGTAACACATAAAAAGCGGGGCGATAAAAGAGAAATAGCAGCATCACCGTTCTGCTCCAAGTGCAGTCGCTTTGCAGATTGGGCACAGATTCTTCAGCAGCAACCACTGCTTGATGCAACTATAATGGTAATCATGCCTGCAATCCAGTATGCCTAGCTCGTCATTGGTATCATATTCTTCCTGCAAATCACAGAACCTTGAATCTCAGCAACCAGATATAAGTGAAAGATCCAATAGCACCCCGAGTAATTATCATATTCATCTTCTTCTTGCAAACTGTGAAATCCAACAGCTAGGAAAAGAGACGATATGCGCAAACGAACCTGGCAAATACTGCAGGTGCCATCCTTTTCCAATCTTTCTTTAGCCTCGCCTGAGTTGATGAAAGTTTCCTTTTTCAAACGTCTAGAAATGATCTTTTCAGGTAACCCAGTGCAGACATCACCAATGTACTCTTCAAGAGCAAGCAGTTCCTGATCCAGGAGGGCTTGTAAAATTCGATGGGAAAACAAACTACAACAAGAAAATGCAATCGAAAAAGAAGTGTTTACCTCATAACTCATTCTATCTATGTCTAGGCGCATGTCCCTATGATGATCGGTAGGGTACTCGGATCCATAATAGAAGCCGTCAGGCACAGCCGTGCCCTGAAAGAATAGAATCTCGGTTATCTCAATGCTCATCAAACACACTGCAAAATTGCACTCGAAGCATCATGTTTGGTTAATACAATTACAACGACCGTGAAGATTAAAATATCTACAATGTACTGGTCCTATTGCCGCAAACTGTACTTGTTTCCTGACCTGCAATGCAAGTGGTTTGCTTTTCTGTCAAAGCGGTCATGTTTCTTGCACCGATATAGAGAAACTTATAGGGCCTAAATCTGAGAGTCTAACTTCCTATTTGACCATCACTTTTGACAGGAAAGTACAGTCGAAACTATTTTAAGAGTGACTCATCTCTTCAATCGTCCCACTTTCCCCGCAAAGAAGGTAACTTTTAGATCATGATAACTCTCTCTCTCTCACACACACACACAGATACAGATACACACACACATGAAACAAACGAGCCTCACATCAACTTGGCCGTGAAACTCAAACATGCTACATAACATGCATTTCATGGCGCATAGGAAAAACACAAACCAAACCACGTACACGCCAATTTTCCATACCCATTCACCATTTCTCCGGTACAAATATTAGAACGTGGAAAACCGAGAAAAATACAACCAAACCTCAGAAAAATGGTCGAGAAAAATATAACCAACCTCAGAATACAGCCTAGCACGAGCAGTTGTCCCACCATTTATTCCAGATCCCCCTGAAGCACTGCCAGTGGTCCAAGGGAATCTATTGTTATGCTCTTGGATGGAAGATAAAGGTCTTGAGAATCTGAACGTCGGCCGATAGGGTTCCATTTGAGATTGTGAACCATATAACGTTGTATTCGTTCCAGATGCTGCATTGCTATGGAACCGATAACCTGAAGCTGGTCTTTGAGCAGCAACACTCCCCCGCAGAAACTCACTGTGTCCACTTCCAGTGGGTTCAATTGAAGTTGCATGTAGATTTTGTGAAGTTATAACAGAATTCCTGATAAAAGGTAAATTACGCTCATTTGTATCCGTGATACAATTACCATCACTCACTAAGGCAGGCACATGGTGAATGGCAATATTTAAGGCATTATCTGCAGAAATGCCAAATCAGTTCAGAGTAAGCTCACAACGAGATGTAACAGAAGTGAACGCTTAACTACTATAGCCGTGCTTAAGAAGCTAACCAGGAAATGAGATCCTCCGATAGGGGACAGGAGCCTGTCTTAAACCTTGGGAACTTGTGGCTTGCCTAACATTACTTAACTGCTCGTTATGTGGCTCATTAAGATGATAACTTGCAGAATAAAAGTGGCACATGGAGCTGTCCCAGGAGTTCTCAGGACCAAAGCCTGCATCAAAGGAGCTAGACACTCTCTTTCGCATGTTCCTCTGACCATAAACTGAAGGAGCTTGGTCTGTGAAGCCAGAATTCCAATAGTTGGATCCTCTTGTTGAGTCCTCCCCAGGATGACGACCAATATGCACAGGCAGACCCATGGAATTACCATGAGAATCATACCTCAACGGATCACCCATCTCAAGGTCATGACCGTCAGACCTTTTTCTTTTCAATCGTCCTCCGTTATTCACCACAAGATTGTTCTGATACTCTACTTGAGTACCATAAGCAGCAGTAGGTATGGGTGCTTGATGAAGACTTTGTATCATGGGGTTGTTCCTTTCCACCAAAGAAGGTACAAAAGAGCCACCAGGCATGCCAGATATGTAACCTGGTAGTTCAGTATAGAAACTTATCATGTGAGAGACATTAGAACCTGAGGATCAAAGAAAACTACTCCAACTAGCTACTTGGTCCTCAAGAGGGATGCTCAGGCAAGCTGGCAGAACGTGAACATATAAAAAATCATTAGGCAAACTAACAGTTTAAGAGAGGGCATCTTTTGTCTGTCTAAAATCTGAGAGCAAGAATACCTGAGAGAGGATGAGACTGAGGATGCAAATGAGTACTAGCACGAAAATCCATCTCAGTGAGATGAGGAACATGCATGTAGTTTCCGTACTCCATCATCAATAGTTAATTCTGTTAGAAAAGGAAATATGAACTTTGTTAGGATATGTAAACAACTGCTTGACAGTATAGATCATCAAACAATAAAAAACTCAAACCGCACAACCAACAACATAAAGCTCCAACAAAATAATAAACATCACATGGCTGCTCTATGTTGTTGCAGTCCTTGCTCCTAATTATCTTTTTAATGAGGAAAGCTAACATAAGCTTAAAAACCTAGAAACCTTTCTATAACTTCAACTTGTATCCTTGTCCCATGGGCAATCCAAACCCATCATATACAGTTTTCAACCAACACAGGACCAGCAGTTCATAGTTGATAGTTACTGTTCATCATGGAAAGAGAGAGACAGAAAATAGGCTAAAAATTTGTGAAATTAATCAGCCCAGCAAATCCACTTTGATAAGATCTACATTTAGGAGAGGTAGACTCATTGATCTTACAAACTGTTGATGGCTCTAGAACTACTAAAGAATCATTTCATAAGCTACTGAAAATTGATGATATGCTATCAACTGTACACAGAGCCACATACTTCTGTATCCAATTCTCCAACTAGAAAACTTCGAACAAAACACCAGGCGCAGAGAGGATAAGGGAACAATGCAAGCATGCTAAATTAGCAGGACAAATTTCTTATTTCTTCTCTTATGTGCTAATTATGCTAAAATACGATAGAGTATACACAACGCCATAATTTCCCAAAAGCTGTTCACAGTGCAAACGATGTAAGCAGAAAATCCCTGGAAAAACGATACTCAGATATTGCCAGAACTGACAAAATTGTTACTGAAAGAGGGGCACTAAAGAATACTAGAACGCAGAGAGAGAGAGGACGGAAAAGCAATAATGAGGTGACGTTACTGATATGATCCCAAGGATTTCCATGTGCCTGCACCCGTTCTTGTTCAAGTATGATAATATTAATTGGTCCATCATATCTTTATGGACATGAACTAGAATACAACCATAAGACTGGCCAACAGTACTTCCCAACCATTGGCATGTTGAAACGATCCACCATGGTATAGGGTCCATTCGCTTATGTTTGTTTTGTTGTCTTAAGACAAATTGTGCAAGGGTGTTCTCCGCCATTGAATTAGAATTCGTTAAGATGTTTCTCTTGTTGCTCTGATGGAATGGCGACTTGTTTTGTGTATCGCCTGCTCCACTTTTCCCTTCTCCCGCTAGCATGGTACCAGGTGCGCCACAATATGTGAAAGAGGAGCCCAGGTCTGACGATGTAGGAAGTTAAAACCTTCAACACCAGATGACGTGAACGTCATGAACTGACACTACCAGAGCAGAGGCGGGGAAAAGGGTTCTGAACCTCCTCAGTTGCTGAATCATTTGGGTTAGTGTTGGGATGGTGAAGACTTGACAAAATTTCTGGTGACTCCGCAATGAAGCTATGGCCAATCACCTCTGCACGTTCTTGCCTCCAAGTTCCTTCTCCAATTTTCTCTTTATTACACCAGCATTTGGTGGACATTACAGTGCCATGCTTTGGCAACAAAGGTTGTGACTCAGGTGATGTCATTGCTATCCACCATGAGCATCGACTCTTATTCATTAATTGAAGGTTATGGTGTAATGAGTACGTTTTGTTTAGCAACCAATAGTACCTTGGTGCCGACAAATTCTGCTTAATACCAGAAGAAAAGAGCCAGGTCCGTATAGAGGGATGAGAAGGATGGATGATCCAACTAAAAACTCTCAGAATCGTGAAGAAATCTCTAACGGAAGGAATTGTATTCAATGAGCATAGAAGTTGAGTTAAAGTACACCACCCATTTTGTCCCCCTTTAGAGTAAAGTGCCCCCCCATAGGATTGTTGGATGGAATGTTGGTCAAATGCTTGACAGTTAGACCAGGATGATGTACTCCTCCAGCACAGTGTACGCTGGGGGTGTAGGTGGGTTAGAGTATAAGATGATCTACTACTCCAGTATATGACACTAGTAGTTGTTGGAGTTGTAGGTGCGGTATGCTGGGATCTATAGAGTGTACGCTGGGGCGAGTGGTATGCTGGAGTAGTAGATCATCTTACTCTAACCCACCTATCCTTTGGATCAAGCACCAGCCATCTCCTCTTGCAAATGCCGTCGTCTCCTCCATATGGAATGTCACTTAGTAATCTCTGCGTGCTACAGGTCAGCACCTGCAAAGTAAACGGAGGACTTCCTGCAAAAATCATGTGGAAGTACTTTCATTGATATTTGAACACATCTTTAAAATCCAATCTACTTTTATGATTTTTTACCATCAAATCACCACAAAAAATTAGGCTTTTGGTAAAACCTGAGTTTTTCTCTCCCACCCACACCTTTTTTCATGTTTTGCCACAATCATTACTTTTTTAAGATTTGAACCCTATTTTTCACATTTCTGTAACAACCATATTGTTCATGATAGAAGTACAGCTTGGGAACCACATTGTAAGAAGGATGTGAAGGCATGTTCACCATAACACACAAAATGCTTCAACATTTGGAGTTTGCAGAGGAAGAAAATGAAACAGAGGACAAATGAAAATGATGATGATGGGCGATGATAATATTGATGATACCAGAATTTTGAGGATATGAGATGGATTTGATTTGATTATTATTGTGGGTCTTAAAGGAATCATGAAACTCCGGTTAATGAGATGCTTTTGAGTTTTGACTCTTTACGTTGTTTACTTCCTTTTTCTTTTCTTTTAGACTTGTACTACTGATTTTCTTGTGTCATACTTTAGTATTTTGGTTGGCAATTATATTGGATGTTTGGTGCTGTTACTTTGTTTGATGATAATATTATGCTTCTCTCCGTTTTTGTGAATGCCTATGTTCATTGTATGTTTTCAAATTATTTTTCTTCAGGAAAATATACGAAGGTCGGTGTCCCTAGTATTCATGGCATGATATGCTGTCTAAAACATTACTCATAACAAATGTTTGGTAAAAGTTTTCACTTCCTCTAGTCAATTTTGGTTCACAACGCCCAAATGCACACCAACAAGAACCAAAAGAAAGCAAAAGCTGAAAGCATAACATTCTTTCTAGTGTTGCCTTGTGTAGAGATATTTTCACTGATACCAACTCTGTCAAAAGACAGCAGGTAGTGGATCAGTAAATACCAACTAAAATATTTTACTTTCCTCATTGTTTTTGGAGCAGGAAGCCCAGTTATAACTTGTACATAAAAACTGCGGATAGAGTTTATTGTCCCAGAATAGGGTTCTGCAACAACCAAAGACCAACTGAGATTTCAGCACTGCCAAAAAATCATGCTTTAAACAGACAAAAGAAGTTCAACCGAGAACTTGGTGTAAAAAATTAAGTGGTTGTTAGTTTCATTTATTCACACACACCGTGATACCAGCCCCATAACAACCAAAGAGACTCAGGATACACATCAATTATACTGTCGCAATATGGGGACACAATCTGCTCCGACCTGCAACCTCATTTAACCAACAATTATGCTGTTATGGTAACAAGTATACTGAATGCAATCTACATTTCTTGGTGGAGAAACATACCACACAACGAGCCAACAGTTGTAGATCATTAATATAAAAGAAGATCTAAATGAACAATTTTTAAAAAATAGAAGTTACTACAGTTACATGTAAACCATTGATGCCAAGATCAAGAAGCTAAAAGAGTGTTATTTAAATACTCCATCACACTTGCACCTCAACCAAGTACAGTGTAGCCTTTCCCTTTCTTCCATGACCACCGAGCAGACACGACTACTCCCAAATAAATACTGAACAACCAAGTCTAATCCTATAAAATATGACAGAATATGTCATACAAAATAAGAAGAACTTATTACTCCGATAAATTGTAGTCTGTCACAACATCACAGAATCTGTGTGGGCAACACACTGCACCTCCGTCAAACATGGTTTAGAATCAAACGGCATAGAGATAGTTGGATAAAGCAAAGGCCATCTATCAAGTTTCCCTCTCTTCATACTCCTCGGATGTTCAGCACTTATTACTGTTAAATTGACAAGCGACAATTATGTTGCACCGGAAACACAATTTTCATCTTTCCTAATATCATGTGATATGATAAAGTTCATGTAGGCTTGCTGAAATTCACTGAGGTTACTATGCATGTATGGATTAATTTGATAAAAAGAGGAGCAACATGCTGTTAACTAATGGTTGTATGATGCTTGTGACGAGACTGTTATTGTTCAGTGTGTGATCTAAATGAGCCAAACGACAAGCCGACTGACTAAGATTTGTGAGTGAACATTAACACCTATGGGTTTGGCTTTAAGTTGGTTCATATAAGCTCATTTAAGAAGAATGTAAACCTCAAATATTAAGAATTTTGTAGTGGAAACTGGAAAAACGTGGATGTGGAAAAAGGCTTGGTTTTGGTTGGCAAATAATGTATAGGCATGTGTGTTTCAATGGACTCAGCCTCTTTTAGTTACGGTGATCACCTTTAGCCAATAATTTCCAGAAACAATAAATTATGGATATGCTTAAATTAGGACAAAGAATGCTAATCAGTGAAGTCATCCTTGAGCAATCACTCTCATCGCTTCCAAATTCAGAAAATGAAAGCCCGCCTTGTAACATCTCTTGCAAGAAAGATATCCTGCATAAATGTCCAACACATGGCCTCCCTCCATCAAACCAGAAACAAAACAAAAAGAATATCCAGACGAAACTCTGACTAGAATTAGCTAAATATCTAATTAGCATGTTTATTACAAGTAAGCCTTTTGAAAGACTTCTCTTTGAAGTACATATTGTTTCGTGAGAATGGTTCCCAGTCCTTAGACCTCCATAACTCACCCAAAAAGGAAAGAAAAAGAAACCTCAACAAGGGCTGCCTAGCACCTTCTCATGCAATTCTTCTCATGACCACATCAAGTATTATTACATCCTTCTTCTCAAACTCTACAAAAATAAGAACATGCTTTCAGAAGCTATACATCATCGACAACCTCTTAACATGAAGTGGCCAATTGCCATCTCTGAAGTAAAAAGCAGTCCACGGCAGGATGTTCTTCCAACCCAGAAGCACTCAAAGAAACGACATATTCAAAGTACTGCAGCATCGGCAACCAGACACCAAATGAAGGGCGCTACCAACAGCCAAAAACATGGCCAACAGCCTTAGACAACTTCAACCATGACTTGTTTGCATACAAGCAATTCGAAAGAACTTCATGAAGGTCTCAACGGGTAGTCAGTTGCAACATGCTTCCATGAAACCCAAATACTTCACTACGCCTCTCATAAACCATCTTCCAATTAGGTCAGAGCATTTGATGCTTTCCATATCTTTGAAAGTCCCGTTAGCTCAATTTTCAGGGATAAAGAGCACCAAATTGACATACCCTAAGATGCATCCTTCCATAGATAATGATGTTTTAGGTGACTGACAGCAGTTAAGTTTTAGCCATGTAGCATCAGGGAGAGTACGCAGGGGTCATAACTATAAAGTGCTGCCCCCGATTAGAAGTCCAATGTTCAAATAACTCAGTAAATATCCACCATTCAGTTATCAAGATCTTTTCCTTATCTATGAAGCATAGAACCCTACTCCAAAATTTGGCATCCAATATGATGCTCTAACAAGAAAAATTTCTTCTCAGTCACATACCAGTACACTGGATCAATATGCTACTAGAATAAAAGTGGTCTCCAGTAATTGATCCGATTTCCACTCTTTCGGTTACTATGGAAATTAAGGAGATTGGACTTCTCAAAGTAATTCCATTAGAATCCAAGAACCGCCATGTCATGGTCTGCTGCAAAACCTTCACGATTATTCCTGACCAAACTCTTACTCAGGAAAATCCCCACACAGTAAAGTCACAGAGACCATTGGAAACCATGATAGAATCAAGATTTTGCTCAAGTTACAAAATCAAAGTAAACGGAAGACCTCTTCATAGAGGAGCAATCGTGAGAGATAAGTGCAGACACGAACCATCTGATTGCTCATTATATCAATAACACTCTAATAAGATCCACTGGAACACTCTTGTGTGGACTCTGACCGCCACATTTCTCCTTAAGAAGTCATACCAAAAACTATTCCCATTTCATGTTACTATTTCTTCTAAGATTTCCATGTCCATAGGATGAAAACCACTTCCAAAACTTGCATTTTAGCACAAGGCAGAATAGAATGTGTACACATCCTACCTACAAGACCACGCTCCATATGCATGGTTTCTCTTCAAACTGAGCAGGTTATGATTAGCGCTTAAGCTTCCGACTGAAAACACATCAACTGAATGGAGCTTTAGAATCTAGTGATGTAATGCAGTTTAAGGTCGATCATTCCTAGATAAACATACAATGCAATGACGATAAGTACTGGTAACCAGGATATCCAAACTGCAATTGGTAGATCAAATGGTACAAATGCATTGGGTGGGGTGGGGGAAGAGGAGAGAAGATGGTACAATCACGATCCCTTACTTGTTTGAAGCCAAAACCTTCATAGGACCATCAAGGACCAACAGAGAAGATAATAGTCAGATAAGATGACAAAAATGGAAGATGACGAATACATATGTAGGTGTATGTATGTATGCATAGCTTGATTTTTGGATGCATCAAGTGCCAATGCTTGCTCATACAAAATGTCTAGAATACCATGGCTAAGACAGTATATGATGATCTAAATTATCCTCACCTGGAAAACAAGCGAAACCCACATGACAGTAAGAAACAGATGAGGAAAATCTAAACTTTGAACTGTTGGTTGCATCAAAGCCAAATCCTGCATATGTAACCTGTCACAGGTAGATGTCTAGAAGCCTTTGGAATATCCTCCAGTCTAAATTATTGTCACTAAGGAACAAAAGTATAGATAAAAGTTTTAAAAGCGCACTCCAAAAACTACTGTACAAATTCTATCCTACCTAACCTTAGTTCCACCTCAGAAAGCACCTCCAACCTTAGACTGAGTAAAGGTGGATATTGAAGATTTAGGACAGCTACGGGATACAATTCAGAGTGGAAGTCCATAACCAGGACATTGCCATTAGAGATCTTCTACGGCTCAATAATCTTCCTCTGAACGGATCAGATCCTGGCCTCTGCACCTGAAGTTGAGATTATTGAAGTTATTGGAAAACTTGGATTAACTATTATAGTAATAAGCTTTATTTGCACCAGCCATCAAAATATGCAGATAGACAAGGCCTTGGCTATCATTCTCGTCTAAAAACCTGCAGAGCCAATAAAACTACCTAGACCAAGCACAACTAGGTCAGTGTCAAATGGAGTTATTAAAGGTTAGAGGTCAGCATTTACCCAACAGTTTATGTTGTAAAGATTACACTGTCAACAAAGGAAAAAGAAATGTCAACATCTGAAGCCAGACCACGTCTTCCACATATACCCCAAAAGAAAACAATGCAGATACAAGAAACAAGGAATTGCATAAAGAAAAGAAAAGAGATCCTTAAAGAAGTTGATGGTGCGTAAGAAAAATACTACCTTGCAATCTTTAATACTAGTCACAACACTTTCAATAGCCAAGTTCTGATGGACCGTGATCTGGAAACAAACTAAGAAGAAAAGCAGCAGATAAACGACCCTCAACAGGTTCCTTCGTAAAACCAGCAATTGATGGAACTAGCACAGAGTTAGGGTTTGATTTTTTTACCAAGATATTCCCTGGGGATTATGGTATTAACGGCTGAGATTCATAAAGGTCCATGCACAGTGTCATCGATCTACCGACGAGGACCTAGACGCACCTCTGACGAATTCGAGAAAAACAACCGATTGCGGAGTAAGGAGGCAAAAAAAAAGGTCACCAAGACACGAACGCACCCACTGAAAAGTCTTTGCGGTAATAACACAAACGTTATAATTAGTTTGGTTTGATACAAGAAAACAATGCGAAGGAATCTGCTAAACTCAAGAAAAAAGAGAGACAGAAGAAAAGGATGAAAACCAAAGCAGGAAAATGAAAATAGCCTAGTAACCAAAAAAAATCGCCCATCCACTCCGAGGGAACAACAGCATATCATTACCGGCAACAGAAACCGACAAATAAACGCAAACCAAAACAAGAAACACCAATTCAAGGTGCATAAATTGAAAATAGCCAAATCCCTTCCATCAGATGCAAAGGAAATAAACCATCGCACAAAAATTCAACAAAAGAAAACCCTATTTCGTCAACCGACCGTCGCGATATAAGACGAAATCGTTCCACAAGCAATATGAAGAGACAAGTCAAAAAAGAAGAAGAAAAACTATTGCGGGACTAAATCTTACCACCTTCAGATCCCGTCTGAAGCGGTGAAACCCTGATTTTTCGTTCGCGCGCGCGCGAGAGAGACGTCCGGTGCCTTCTGCCAAACTTGACTTTTATAGGCAGTGGGAATACCATGATCCATTGACACGAACAACAAGAAGGGAATTACGGAAACGGTCACCTATTGTAAAGCCAGGACGATAAAGGCCTTTGTGAACGTGAGAACCAAGTGAACGTGGATTCTCTCGTAAACGAGCACGATCGAGCCTCATGGTTCAGACCCACCTAAATTTGTCCGGCTAACTTCCACCAGGCCATGAAATATTGAACATTACAAGACCAAGGCCTAGCCTTTTCCCGACTTTACATATTCAAATGCAAATACACAAAACTGTATTCCCTTCCCCCTTTAAGGTCAAATAAAATTCGGATGTATTCGGGTCAAGAATCTAATTAATTTGATTGATTTTTTTTGTAACAAGAGCATACCAAAGCCTAACGACACACTCATGCATGCACCTCATGGGAGTCAAACTTTCCATCAGCAACATTAGCATCAAAGCACACTGCCATTGAGCTAACACTCTCGGTGCAATTTGATTGATTTGTCATCCTTAAAAAGCGGTTCGCATGTAAAATCTCGATCTCTATGAGCGTGAAATACAACTTATTGGGATTAGATTTGAATCGAAGCAATCACATAGTTAACCAATTTGTCTGCGAAACTAGCATCGCCTGTTTCACTGGTGATAGGAGGATGGGACTTTCAGGTCTTTGACTAAAATGCCTAGTGGCACCATGAGGAGTTATCGATGAAGACACTGGAGCATGATGTTCTGGCAAGCAAAGGGGTGGTTCCCGGTCTGGAGAAGGCCTAGTGGCACCATTGCCTTCTCCGTCCACAAGTCAAAACGGGCTATTCACCGAATAACACAACCCCAGATAGTATATCCATATAATATACGTTAAGGTGGCCGGTTTAAGCCCGGCCCGGTAGGTTGAACCGAACATGAACCCACTCAAGTTGACTGAAACCGGAACCAGACCTCATCCAAAATCTAGGACCCAAGGTTTGGTCCCGGTTTCACTTATTGGGTAACCGAACCGGAACAAGAGGTTCTGTATCGATGGTTCCAAATAGTTTTATCCTCGTGGTTTCAAATCACCATCTGTCTCGTCAAATTTTGAAATAAAATCGAAACCAAATCATGGGCTAAATCACCCTAACAACACCGATAATCTTGCAAATTCGAGCAATAGAAACCAATTAGCTCTGGTTCTAGCGAATGAGATTGTCATTGGCCATGTTAAATAATCCAGAAATACATTGATTATTTTGCTCAACATATTAACAAGAATCAAATGGAAACGAATCCATGCACACAAAACAAATTCACATCAATAAGTCGAACAACAAGGTGGCGGCGACCGGCCGTGCTAATAAAGTTTACAGATACAAAGAAATGGCGGAAAACAATTCCAAGTAACACAAACACAAAATACAAAATACAAGGCCAGATATAAACAAGTGGAACCACCATGTTGAGCATCAACCTTCTCACTTCTTTAGCACACTGCAACCAAACACCACAACTTTTAGTACAACATATCAAACCAAAAGAAAAGAAATAAAGGAAAAGAGAAAATGCCAGAACTCGCATCTTCTGTCAAGTCTGCTGAAGATATGACCGATAGACAAATCGATAAATTTTATGATGAGAATGCATGGCAAGCTGATCCAAATGCGCCGTGAATCACCATCATCATGGATACATCACCATAATAATAATTATAGTAATAACCATTATTGTTTCCATCATCCTTACTAATCAAAAAGCTGGAAAAGTATAAAAATTGAAACTGTGGGACAGCAACACATGAGCATGGACCCCTACCAGCTGTGTGTTATCTAACCTTGAGTTCGAGAAAAATTCTCAAACTTCTTCTCATTGTCAAGCTTGAATTAAGCAGAACTCTACCAGACATACATATTGAACTCATGTCTTCAACTCGAAGGTTCTTTTAAGTTGATAATCGCCAGGGGAGTCATCGCTTCTTGTGCAAGAGAAGGCATCAAACTAAGAAATACTTGCAAAATTTTGGCATAAGCAGCAGTTTTGTTCTACGCATTCTTTTAGGGGTTGCTTATTCTTATAGATAGTTCCTCTTCCAGATGAAGCAAAAAGGCTAGAACAGGGAAAACAGTCAGTTGTCTAGGTTAATATTATTCCTGAACTGGAGAGAGAATAAAAAAAGTTTATAAGCATCTCCGTAAGTATGTACTATTCTTAACCAATCAGTATGAAGATTAGAAACTTACTTGTACAAGTATGCAGCAATTCCAAGAATGACACATAAAAGGATAATATCAATACAGAAGTTCCGGCTGGATCTCAGCTGCAACAAAGGTTACATGCATATTTCATCAGAAGATCAACAAGCAATGGCTACATGTGCTCCATTAGAGATTACAAGTTCAAGACGTGAAATATGAAAACTAATTACCTGCATCACAGTCTCCTTCAGTCTAACATTTGTATTCTTAAGGTCTGATGCCGCCTTGTCAACCTACAATTGCATAGGAAGTTTTCCACTAATCACCTACCAGAACACTTAAAAGAGTAAACAATTATATACTGATCTCTTCTTTTGGGAATACCAATACATTCATACCTTTGTCTCAATCTCATCAACTAAAGGGACCTGCCTGTCTAGCTCCTGTTCAATCATTAGAAAGCTTAGAAACCCAGTAGTTTCTTCACGTAAAGGAATTGATAAAGATGATCGAAAGAGGGTATCAAGAAACCTCATTCATATCGTGTGCCATGTTCTTGAGCGTATCCAACCCTTCAGAGATAACATCTAGGCCTTGATCCTGAAGGTAGTTAAAAACAGGATTACCAGAACAGAAAAATAGTTGCATCTTTCACTAGATCAGGATCATAAACTATTTTGAAAATCATCCATAACCGCATCTTTCATTTTGTCCTGGAGAACAAAATAATTGAGTAAACTGGTCGCTTACCCTGAAGCATCCTATAACAGTCAAGAGACAATACTAAATCTCCAAACTCACACACAGAGCCACGGAAAAAGGTTACTAGGCAAAATTGTCATATTTTGGAATCCACAAGCAAGTGACAAATCCAAAATAAAGCAATAAAAGAAGCACCAAAGTAACAAAGCACATGTAAGAATGCTAAAGCGACAAATTCTATGGTTAAAACAATTCTGGATTGATCTCTCTTTTCTTGATTAGATTGTTTATGGAATTTTCATGATAAGAAAAGAAAATCTTGTTTGTCATTTGTATCATGATCATTTCTAACTCTGCCTCATAATGGAAAAAAGAGCACCCTATTTTCTTCTTTGTCCCTCAGCTGTTATTGAGGAAGAAGATATGTTAGAAGGCACACAATGGAATGGACCTAGTTTAAGATTGCCTCAGAGGGTCAAACCAGAATGGGAATCTCTAGCCCGAAAAGAGGGATAAAACCCCAGGAGGTCTTTCATTAAATCAGGTGCTTGAAGTTCCTTCACATCATCAAGAAGCTCTGTACCATGTACCATAAAATGGAGGCATTGCATATGCAGGAACCACAATGGGTGCAGGTTCTTCACACACACACAGAGATCCTCTGGCTTTTCAGAAAGAAGCCAGCTCCATCATTTCATTAACTAGACGAAAGGGATTCAGAACCCCAGCTCTACTTCTCTCCACTAATTGACCCTACTCTTATTGGATGCTTCTAATTCTGCAACTGACACCAACACCAAGGACACAAACCAACTTGAAACTCCAAATTACTTTGGGGAATGCATAGCTTAGTTCTAACCTAGAGAAAACCTGGTAATTGATTCTTGACAATGACATAATGGTCCAAACTATCAAATGCATTATCGTGTGCAAAACTATAATAGTCCAAACTATCAAACGCTATAGCGGATTTAGCGGTACACTTTCATTTACATTTAAAAAATAATATATATATATAATAGATTCTTTAATTTCTAATAAATATCAAGAAACATGGAAGCACCACTTTCATAAATATGAATCAAACTAAATAAATAAATTCTAAAAAGATAAACATTAAATGTCACGTGGCATATGCCTATTGAATTGTTATACTTAAATTAAAAATAAAAACATAAATGTAACCAATTCTAAGTAGTAAGAATAAGAATTAAAAGAAATTAATATATTATACTTATCTACGTATGGTGACTGCAATCTAACTTGACCAATGGAATGGAATGGATTGTATTTACATGCAAAAAGAACATAATAATGTTACAGTGGAGAAATAAATACTCTTAAAACATCTAAAAAATCTTTAAGATACGTAAGAAAATATAACACTCACCAAAAAATCATAGGTTTAAAATCAAAATATAACATGCACCGAAAAATTATAGGCTTAAAATCAAAATATAACATCCGGAAAGAAAGAGACACAAAAGCATAAAGAGAACATTAAGAGTCAGAAAGATGAAATGCAGACATAGAGCATTACCAGAGAAATGCAAAAGCATAGAGAGAAGGGGGTGAGAGATGCAAAAGCATAGAGGAAAGGGTGCGCGAGAGAGCCACAAACGGAAGGTGATCATAGGGAGCTGCAAACAGCCAACGTTACTTATTGAAAGAGGGGCCAAAGAGAGACGCAAACATTATACGAGAACTTTGCTTGCTTAGAGAGATACCCTGGGTCGTCACGTATGGGAGAGAGGCGAGAGAAGACATCAAGCACTGTAAGAGCTTTGCTTACTAAGAGAGAGAGAGAGAGACACCAGTGGGTCATCGCATACGGGAGAGAGGCAAGAGAGTGAGACACAGACATAAGGGGGAGAAGAGAGAGAGAGAGATATGTGGGACATCACATACATGAGAGAGGCGAGAGACTGAGACACAGACATAAGGGAGAGAATAGAGAAAGAGAGGGAAAGGCTTAGGTTTATTTTTAACTGAATCGGGTCGATCTAATGGATATAGGATCGACCCGATTCTCTACGCTATAGAAATATAGTGGACCGTTATAGCGGTCTGCTATAGCATTGTTAACGGTGCAATTAGCACTAAATCAATCCACCCGCAAAAAGCAAGCTGCTATAGCACTCGCCACTCATTGTGGTGCTTATTCGCTATAGCGGACGCTATAACACGCTATTGGTAACATAGGTCCCTATTGGCCCAACCCTATTACATTTTAACAACATTAATCTGAAAGAAATTTGTCACTCTTTCGTGGGGTCCTAATACATGTTTTATGTCATATTATAATTCATGAGTTAAATTATTTACTTAACTGCCAATGTGTTTGTCATTCATTTTTTTCTTATGTATATTCATACTTAGATGAGTGGGAGGCTCGATTTAGTGTGCACACGCTAAACTTATCAAGGTTTTCTGAATGTATATTGAGCCAAACTTGCAAGACTAGTGGATCTGAATGAAATTGGAGTTTCTTTGATAACATTCACTCAAAGAAAAGGAATAGATTGGAACACTCTTGACTTCATGATTTGGTTTTTGTTGCGTATAACATGAACTTGCCACAAACATATACTAATTTTATAGAATTCTATAGTTAATTTTATTAACTAGTTTTTGTATGTGCCTATCTTATGTACTTATTTTTGTTTTCTAGGCAGATGCAAAGAGAGAATAGAAGGTGAAAGCATGTGCAATATCAGCCTATTTGCTTTAAGGTGATTGATGTTTTAGATGAATGGGTCCAAGAAGAGCCTCCCATCCTTGTAGATGATAAGGATTGGAAGGAGCTAGGAGTAGGTGAACTTGAGTTAATGATGATAGCATTGACTACATTGTTGGAGAATTAAACAATGTTTCAAAGGAAGAAGTTGGCGGTAGCGATAATGATTGATCCAGATTATACTAAATCTCATGCATTTATTAATTATGATCCATGATATGTAAATTGATATAATCCTTTTGTGATTATGTGATGCAATAGCTATCAATTATGGGTTGTGAACCTATGACTTAATACTTATGGGTTGTGAACTTATGCACTTAAGTTATGTGTTGGATTTTGTTACCCGTTAATGACTTAGTTGTTAATTTCTTTGTGTTTATGAATATGAACCATGATTTTCTTTGAGAGTAAATTGTTTGTAATTTAGTTGTTATTATTGTTACTTGTTCTGTTTACTTATAGTTTTCAATTTGTGTATACTATATGTGTTTTATGTGCTAGCTTGTCACTTATTCAGTTTGTATACCATATATGTTTATTGTTGGAAGGAAACAATGAAGAATAATCTAGCTTATGTTGAGTTAACTGTTAGCATGGCATATGATCGAACTCTATAAAAAAAAATCATGTAGCCAACCCCATCTAGTATGGAAAAAAGGCTTAGTTGTTGTTGTATATGTGTTTTTTGTGTTATATTGGATGTTGGGATATTGTTCCTAACTTTTCCCATTTTATTTTTAAAACTTTTCTGATTTTAAACATTAAATAATTTTAGAAAACAAATATCATATTGCATCATGTGATATGGTACAATTTTGTGTATCGAACACCAATTGACACGGGTCCGGCACGATACTTACAAAATTGGGCCAAATCACCTTTGTAGTTACAATCTCCGAAGAACTAAATTCATGATAATTGTTTGTCCATAAGCATGATACTTGAACATTTTTTTAATTAACTAATAGTATCCAGAAATGCTATTTAACTAGACAAGGATTTCAAAGAAACATTTTGCACATCAGTCAAGAAAAGCACAGCTTGCCTGCTTCATCCTCCGCATTTCATATTCTTGTCTGAATTTGCTTGATTCTTCGGACTGCTGAAAGAAACCCTCATCAAAGTTTCCATCTGTTAGCCATGACAGAAGAAAGCTTTTACAATCATGAATGATTTTCAGCAACAAGATTTGCCAAACGAAACTGAAAATAGAAAACAACCAGCACCTGTGGAGTCAAATTTAATTCCAGTGCGTGAACCTGATGCTGCCCAGCTGCTGCTTTTTTTCCCAGCATTTCCCGTCCCATCCGGTATTGCTTCTATCCGCTCAGATAATGCAGCTACCAACTCACTCCGAGTAACTAGTTCTTCCCTTGAAAGACCCTTAACCTACCCAATTAAATTACCAAAAAATATGAAATATTGCACAAACAGAAAACCATTTACAGAAAGGAGGATAGGAAAGGGGGAGCACAAGAAAACAATTACATTTGGATGCGGTTACCAATAATATCTTGTCAGAAAATCCGTAAAAAGATGGATGGGAAAAGGGAAGATTAAAATAAGCAAACAATAACGCTTGGATGCCAGTAACCAATAATATCTTGCTCCGAGAACACAAACTTCAACTGTTCGTGCCACATCCTACATATGATAAGCTTTCTTTTGCGTGGTAATTTACTTTTACGTTAAGCTTGGGATCCTGGTTTTGGAATGCAAGCATGGCTATCAAAGTATAACATGCTTGGGGGTGTCATCTTGGTTTCAACACGCCTTTCATCAGTCTGTTCCCATGTAATCAGTTTTTCCACCTGGTTTTCACATCATATGGATTGTGCATCAAGAATCATTTTCGATTGTTTGTTAATTTGTTGTTCTCAAGGAAAAGAATATCCTCAATAGTACTCATGACAACAATGTATGGCTGGATTCACCGATTCCATGTTCCCAGCTGGAGCGTTAATGTCCAAAAGAAAGGCTCAAGGATCCACTCGAAATTTCTACCATTCAGGCATAATTCATCCAGAAATTTATAAACCACTCTTTTAATCCCTATAAAGCATAATGTAAATATTATTCTAATTGAATGAAGATGATTAAAAACAAATTCGCAATTGTGTGGAGACAGATGCTTAATCACAAACGAGTTATAAAATGCTCCTCAGGGCCTGGATTGTTGATTCGCTTACGAGTTACGAGTTTCTGAGCAAAACCCTCCCGTTCATTATCTCAAAAACAAAATTATAGTGACAGGAACTCATCGACGCTAGGAAAATTTGCACCCACAACGGCAATATTTCACACGGATGGCTACCTCGGTAACAACAATGGCAGACAGAATAATGAATTGGGGCAGAAAATAAGCAAAAGACATGGAGAGGATGCACATGATTCTGGATTGGAACGAGAATAATGATGGATCCAACCTAGATCTCGACAAAGAACCTTAAACTCAACAATTCTTCCAACACCTAACAAAATACGCGCCGAAAATAAGTAAAGTCAGATTATCAAGGAGTTCAGAGAGAAAACCAATGAGATAAAAGAAGAGAAATGACCTTCTTTTGCGCCAGCCTCTGCAATTTAGGGATTTCCTCCAATAGCCTTGCCTTCGTCCGCCGGATCTCCGCGTTCATGGCCACAGCGGCCGCCCGATTCTTCTCCCTCGAAGCATCCTCGGCTTTCTGACATGGTTTGAAAAGAGAGACGGTTCGGACCCAATCCCGATCAACAATGCTGAATGTAAACAAGCGAAAAGAAGGAAAAAGAGAGAAGCGAACCTGAATAGCGGCGTCGATATCGGATTGAACGTCGGCATAGAGGCGAGCGAAGGCATCCTCGCCAGAGACGTTTTGATCCCGCTGCTTCTGGACGTCGTACTTGTCGTACTTCTTGCAGATGACATCGACACGGGTGAGAATGTCGATCACGCTCATTTTTGTCCCTTCTTGATCTCCTTCAACGCCAAAACGTCACCGTCGTCGTCGTCCCCTCCCTCTTCCTCTTCGTAACAAAGAGGAAGCAGGGAAAGCTGGTCGTCTGTCTCTCGGTGGATTTTCCGACGAAACCGACGTCCCCACTCCCAAAAGAGCAAAAATTAACCAATCGTTCAGACAAGTAAATTTCGCTTCGCTCAAGACAATCTATGTTACGCAGGCGACCTGTTGGACACGAACCGAAAACTTCCAGACTTCTCAGTTGGCAAATCGCATCATCGGGTCGAAAGAATTCGACCGATTTTCCTTCAACTCGTGTTCTTTAATCCAAACACCACCTGCTCAGCTTCGGAATTCCAGGTCGCACCTCACCGTGACCAAGTATAAACACGAGACTATTATAAATGCACTATACTTGATCATACAAGGTTTCACGTCACAAGAACAAAGCTAATGTTGGCGTTGTTTCGGTGATTCAGCATATAAGTGGTCTTTATGTACTTTGGAGAGTCCTATCATTCTTATTTTATATATATATATATATATATATATATATATATATATATATATATATATATATATATAAAACTGTTTAATGCACTTTCATACATAATCTTACTACAAGATTTTTACCGTCCGATTTTGAAGATTGACGGTGAAAATTATCACTTATCACTTTACACTTAATGTACTCATGAGTACAACAGTATATTGGATTTGGAGATTAGATGGTACATTAGGCTCTCGATATGCATATTATATATATAGTTCGTTCGTAGGTACCACCCTCCATTGCACCATTCTTGACCGGTTTCAATCTGGAAAAAGTAATTATTTAAAAAGAATCATTTAGTATCATATATTTCAAACATGGATTCTATAGATTTCGTAACATAATTACTGTTTGTATACCTTTTTTTAGTATCCATATATCATTTTTTTCAAAAATATCTCAATACAATTTGTCTCATGTCTTTCTCATGCAACTATAATGTGCATTAGATGATTCAAGTTTCTCAATATCTTTCGGGAGCTTTTTACAACTTCCAACAATATTCAAAATATCTTTTTAAAATAGTTTAAGCATTACTGATTTATATTTAATATCCAAATAAATAATTGAATTAATAAACCAATGAACCTTAAAATAATCAGCAATATTTCTCATCAAATTGGAGAAAGAAAAGAATAAAATCTATTATATTTGAGATTGAGTGGTTGATTAAACATGAAAGAAGTAGGTAGTATAAGTTATTTCTCGAATCTTATTCTTTCTCATATTCTTTTCATTAGATCATCATAGTTGATGATATATGTGCAGAAGAGCAGTAGATGCCGCTTAGTCATGTCTCTACCCCAACTTGTCTCTACCCCAACTTGCAGTGACTTCATAGTTGTAGGATCGATGGTATTAAATAAAAACTAAAATATATCTTAATCCATGAATATACCTATAAAAAACATAAAATACCTCAACGAATAAAGCACTCAAACTTTTTTCTCTCTTCTTCTTTTTTCTTTTATTTTCTTCCTTTTTTATTTTTTTTTGTAAGAGAAGGTGACAAAGCTCCAACAGAGTTGAGCTATATTGTCTAACGGTAGAACAAGGAGTCAAAATATAGAACAAGGCATCGGCATCAATGGAAGCAAAGGAGGAAGAGAGTTCGCAGCAAAAGATAGAGAGAAACCACAAGTGAGGTCGGGAGTAGTACAGTGAATTTTTTGAAATGAGTGGGGATATTTTTTTAAATATCATAAAAAGGTGTGTGTATATAGTAATTTGAGGTGAGTAAATAGTAATCTACTAGTATATTATTAAATTATAAGTGATTATATATATATATATATATACATTTAACTTATATAAAATAATACACAGTATATATGAAAACACATATATATATATGATCCACATATACTTTAGAAAAAAACACATGTATAAACACATATATACAAAGAGAGAGAATGATAGATGCTAGACAATCTCTCATGCTAGATATTGCTTAATGATCATTACCCTCCATGTGATCAATAGTGATCAAAATACCCGTCTAATGTTACATTTAATGCACTCATATGTATTTAATGACATCAATCCTCATATGGTCTAGTAAAGTCTAGCAACTCCGAGTTTTCTTCTCTCTATAATATAAACACACTCCTTCATCTGGCATGGTTTTTCTATTCAAAACCTATTCGGGACCGGCAGGTAGATATTATCGTCCTTAATACCAATCCACTCTTTTTCAATTTTTTTTTAGCTGGTCATGGGTCTGCTTAACCCCATGTTGGTAAGTTGGGAAAGAAAAAAAGAGACCATAGGCAACAAGGATAGCAGTTGGATACACATGAAAAAAACTCAAGCGGTTCGGCTTCATGTCCGCCCAGTGACACTTAAAAACCAGGTCCCGTTAGGGTTGACCTGCTTTTTTATGCGACCGCAAAACGACACAACCTGAAATACAAAAATGTCAAGTGGCTTCAGATGCAACACGGAAAACCAACATGAATATAACTGCAATAATCTATGTTATATTCACCCAAAGTGTCACCAAAACAATTGGACAGTGTGTGGGTTGACCTGTTTTTCGCATGGACATGAAATGGCACCACAAGAACAGAACACGAAGAACAGAATTGCCACCCCATATGCCTGAGTGAACCGTCAGTTGTAGACTGCACTGGCTTGGGACCTTATGTGCATTCCTGATCACTTCATCCTTGGTGTGTGGCCAGAATCATATAAAAATATGGTAAAAGCGAAATCTAAAAAAATCCTTTACATCAATCTTGTTAATGCTGTGTACCTATAAAGCAACAGAAGGCCGTGTACTACATATGCACACGTGTGCACACACACAGAGGCATTTATAACACGCACACACAGATAGGCGCATACTCTCTCTCTCTCTCTAGAGAGAGAGATTGCAATTTATGTTCTCAATAATGTTAATTGTTTGATCAAACAAATGGATGATTAACATCAGAAGGGAATAAGAAAAAAAGTTGCTCAACCATTCATGTATTTTATCCTATGGTTGAAATCACTTTGGACACATTTAATACGATTACCGCATAAACCACAGTCTCTCTCTCTATGTATATATAGTCTAGAAATAGAAAGAGATTGCAATTTATTCGCTTCAACATTCAAGTTAAATATTCTGTTAATGGTTTGATCAAACGGACGATTAAAATAAAAAACAATAAAAAAAAGGTTGCACAACATTCATCTCTATGGTTCAAATCACTATGAAGACATTTAATGCCACTACAGCATAAACCACAAAGTCTCTCCCTCCCTCCCTCTCTCTCTCTCTCTAGAGAGAGTACATACTTAAGAAACTCACAAAAAGACCACAAGAAACTCATCTATCGTTGTATGACCAATACTAAAAATTTGAATTAAATTTATTATACTTTTGTACTTAACACAAACCATTATGTGCATGGATGTATTTTAGTACCACAACCATTTATGTCAAAGATCAAAAAGTTATCATTGATTTATGATAGTTCTTTACTTTTATGGGTTTCATATATCTATACTCTATTATATATATATATATGAAATATAAGTATGTTAAATATTAACATATCCAAATAAATCTCAACAATTCACTTTGAAACATGAATAATTAATATTTCAGTTTTAATAAACGTCACGAAGACCTAGAGATCTCCTCGACAGGGGTTCGATTAAAATGAACCTCATGAGTTCGATACGCAGGCTAGGCATCTCGCAACAGCCTTCCTAAGTCCAGCTTCTCCCGGATTGAGAATTTGAACTATCACAGCTTTACAGTGGCTGATCTAGAATTTTTTGTGGGGTGGGCGAAAGCCTATTCAATCATTTAAGTGGGGGCGAAAGTATGTATAATAGTTAGGAATTTGGTTGCTCCCTGTAAATGTTTCATTAGTTTTTGAAATCCCACCTTGCCTCGATGTAGATCCGCCATTGATCATTGTAGTTTGAACCCAGACATTGAGTGTTTGATGTGTTGGTTATTCTCTTTCACTCAAATCCACCCCCCCCCCCCCCCCCCCCCCCCCATCCTCAGTATGAAGATGCCAAAGACGAAATCGGAAAACGGAAAAGTCACGGAGAGCAAATTCTGAATCATCAGCTACGGTTTCCATCTCGAATTTTTACATAAAATATTTTATGTAGAAGAGATTAAGAGTTTCTCGTATACGTTTCTTTCATTTTATTTCTTTTTTATGTTTTTCATTCTGGTTTTTTCATTTTGAGTCTTGGAGAAACGGTTCTGTGATTTCCTCAAACGAAAACGTTTCTTTTGTAAATGGGTTTTCAATTAAAAAAATGCATCCGATGAAATTTCACCAGAACACACTATTAAGGTCACTGTCAGGCATGGTAACTTGCACAACCTTTAAGATAGCGATGACCGGTATAGGATTAAACTAGACAAGTCAACCGGAAAATTTGCGCGAGAAAGAAGGTTACGTTCCTCAGCAGGGCCGCGCGCCCTTTCTTCCCCCTAAAGTGATTGTAGAACATGGGAGATTATCGGTTGGTCTCATGCCACTGCAGGAAGAGTATCAGATTCCACCAGATGGGATGTGACAGTGATCCACCATCTTCAACCAAAGAGCATCAGATCCGATTATTGTTGAGACAGTCCCGGCTTGTGCAGGAAGCATGATGAATCAAAAAAGTTTAATATATGGTTTAGGCTAAACCAAAATGATTGGAAGTTCGTTTACCAACAAAATTAAATAATATACAATATGCATAAACGAGCAACTCATTGGAAAACACTTGTGCTTTTATATTCTATGCTGATAATTCATCATGCATGTACTACTTACATACTACCTACTTGTGCAATTCATTGGAAAATGTATGCACTAACAAGAAAAAGTTATAAAACCTAAGTGTGCTTACACGCACACACACATATATGTAGAGAAAGAGAGATGGAACGGTTTGGTTGCATCTTTCTGTCCTCCCATCTATCTTTTTTCATGAGAATCATTCTAACTCTAGTCTGTGGTTGCAATTAACTTGTTGCCCACACAGACTCAGATGTATGGATGGAATAGTGTAAAGTGGGAATCTATTCTCGATATATTTTTTCCTACAGAGGATTCCCTTTGTGATGGAAGAAATGCAGAGTTAGACGTAAGGGTTATTGATTCATAGAGTTCTTACGTGTGGGCTTTGTTGGAGGAGGGAAGTTAGTACCCCATCTTCTCCTTCATGAATTGAAGCAGGGCATATGGGATCGTAATTGATTGTAGCGGTTGCAGAGGGAAGTGTTATATGCTTCTTGGTCTCGCTTTGTTGTTTGGTCAGATTGGAAATTGCTTTATTCTTGGAGGATTGTGAGAGATGATTGAAGGAATTCATCCCCCCTTATTGTAATTCAATAAAAAAATTGGTTTAGCTTCATTAGGTAGAGTTCGCCCTTGATATCCGCACTTTTGATTATATTGTTGAAGGATTCCACGAGGTGATTGACTGGATTCAGCTTGTCGTTTGTAAAGAACTTCAACCTGGTTGGTTTTAAATTTAGTACTAAAATTCTTGGTGGTCGACTTCCGAAGGGATGCGCATTGAGAGAGCTCATAGCCAGAATTGAGGCTTTGTTGAGTGCAAGTTAATTTCGTTTTAGGAGGTTGTGATCATTGAGCATAGACGGGCGAGTGATTAATGGGGAATGGTTCTAAGGCCAGTTCCAAGTCGGCTTCCTACCAGCTTTTTAAGACCAAAGCTAAGAACAGAGTCGACGATCTGCAGAGCATTTTTTCAGATTTGCAGTGTGCTAGGAAAGAGAACCGTTTAAAGGATATGACAGTTTTGGAAGAACAAATTCATCAGATGTTGAGGGAATGGAAGACAGAGCTAAATGAGGTTTCTCCCCCTACATCTTTAGAGCTTCTGGTACTCTAAAGCCTCTTTGTTTTATTTTGTCTATTTGTGACCAACAAGTTCTTAAGAGTCTACCAGAGTTGTTTTCCGTTGGTTTATGTGTTGCCGGGTGGGATTCTAATTCTCCTAATACCTCTCATCTTTTGATTTCTCCAGCAAGCAGGGAGCCTAAATTCTTCAGAACTTTCCTCCGACATGCGTTGGTTATTGCAGCTCCATGAAGAAGATGATGATGCAACTAGTGTACCAGCAACATCTCACTGTCATAAGATTCAGAAGGTGGAAAGCGATATTAGAGATGATGGTGTTAGCTTCCATAAGGTAATGAGGACTTGAGTTACAGATCTTCCCTGTTCCATGTATTTCGTCTGTTTACTTTTACAATGTTATGGATTGACCGAATAAACCAAGTGGTGGATCATATGTCACTTTGCATTTTATTTTTCAGTATTTTTTCATCCTTCTTGTTGTCCTTTGATCTGTATAAATAAAAAAAATTGCTCACCAATGTATTCGATGGGCTTGGATAATGTGTTATAAATTGACCAAATAAATCAGCACTTCTTGTCCAAAAACGACAGAAATTGAAATTTCTGGGGGGGGAAATCTCCTTTATGATTAATCCTTGGATTTTGTTTCCTTGACACGTGATTCTTATGCTCGGGGATAAAGATGAAAATTGTCATGACTAGTTTGTTTCAGTAGCTGTAAATTGTGTCATCACTAAAGAGTCGGATTTCTGGTCAATCTCAAACTATCTATAAGGTTTGGGCAGATACAAATCCTGCCTCCCACTGATCGCAAGTCATGATCTCATGACTTATCTGCTCTTCTTTTCTCTTTAAGATAAAACGTGCAGTGTGCTTTCTAAGGTTTGATCCGAGCTATGAGATGGCTGAAGCTTCTCTCCTGAAAATTGTATGCAAAGATTTCAAAGTACTTCCCATAATTTGCCTGATACTTCATCATGTAGCACTTGGGATTGTTTAAGTGATTTCATTCTTCAGGTACAGGATTTATTCTGCTAGTAAGATATGTTTCATGGATTTCATAACTATATCTATTTATTGCTTTTAAAATATAATCGATTTTGTATTTAATTTTGTCTACTTTTAGCTTTGACCACAATCCAACACCATCGCTTTCTCAAGATCCTATGCACGGTACTCCTTGCTTTTACCACTTGGAATTGAATCCTTCATATTTTCCCTGTAAAACCAGTTATAGCCTGAAGTTTGTCACACGTGGCATCTACTTCCATGCTGATGGGCTGTCTCTGTTCATTCAGGGGCTCTACTTAAACCAGGTTTTGTCACAATACAATGTCGACAGACTGGATCAATCCGAAAGTGTCCTTTTCGAGAGCCTGCTGCATACTGTTGGGGATGGATTGGAGGGGAATCATTTCACCTAACATAAACAACTGACTCATGACTTCTGTCTTAGTTTTGCAATCGCAGAGGATGCTCATGGTCTACCAGAGACTCATATTCTGCAGAATGGAATGACTCCTGCACCATCTGCCTTCTTGGGGCCAAGATGTGCTCTTTGGGATTGCCAGAGACCAGCCAAGGGATCAGGTTGGTTCGATGACTATTGCAGTAACTTTCATGCAAACGTCGCTCTTAACGAAGGCCCACCCGGCATGACCCCAGTCATGCGACCAGGGGGGATCGACTTCAAAGATGGACCTCTATTTGCATCTCTGAGTGCCAAAATACATGGGAAAGCTGTTGGGATTCCAGTTCGTGAAGGAGCTGCAACTACCAAATCACCATGGAATGCTCCTGGTAGACTAGCACCCTTTCCCTTAATTTTTTTTACTAAATGAATGTCTTGATCGTTTTCATTATACTTTTACAAGCATGAATTTGATAAATATAATCCAAATTGTGTATGGTTCAGAACTTTTCGATCTTTTTGTTCTCGAGGGAGAAGTTATCAGGGAATGGCTGTTCTTCGACAAGCCTCGTCCTGCGTTTGAGAGTGGTAACCGAAAGCAACGATCTTTACCAGATTACAGTGGGCGCGGTTGGCATGAATCAAGAAAGCAGGTAATGAAAGAATTTGGTGGCTTGAAGAGGTCATATTACATGGATCCTCAGCCATCAAACCAATTTGAGTGGCATCTCTATGAATATGTGATGAATAACTGTGATTCAATTGCGCTGTATCGTCTGGAGTTAAAGCAAGTCGATGGAAAGAAAAACACGAAGGCAAAGGTAATGACTGACCCATTTTCAGACCTGCAGTATCAGATTGGAAAGCTAACTTCGGATCTGTCTCCGGATGTTAAAGAGGATGCCAAGTGCAAAACATGGTTCGTTGAAAACAACGTTGGACATGCCTTCCCAGCTTCTAACCAGCTTGTTCAATTGAACGACGATTTTGTTTTCGGAACAGCTGCATAATCCCACGAATTTCTCGAAGCAGTCCCAAAGGGCTATGTTTAAAGTTTTAAAACCTTTTAAAATACGTTTTGAAACCCCACAAAGTGACTTGACCTGATGAAAGCAGGACCAGAAGAGAAAAAGAGAGCCCGAAATCGGAGCACATATCGAGCCCAACACAGCAACTCTCGTATTAGATTCATCCCCAGAATCTCGAACATCCAAGCCCCTCTTATTAAACAAATCATCCGAAATCATCTCTGAAAGGTGAAAACAGAAACGGACGACCATGTTGGCGAAGACCCAATGCAAGACGGAGTACTGATGCTGTCAGGCCCCGCACAAACCGTTCGTTTCGAACATACCCTGAAGGAGTCAGAATTCAGCTTTGGATTGGATTTGGACCATATATACCCAGATTCCAATCCAAATATATATGTGGATTTGGATTTGAATTTGGATCCAAAGATCCAATCCAATATCCACATCCATGGCCCACATCACCTTCTCATAAATGGAGGTGGGGCCCACTTGAAATTCACATGAGATCTTGGGCATGAGAGAGAATGAGGAGGATAAGATTTGAGGGAAATG
The DNA here is from genome assembly GCA_036023115.1 of Brasenia schreberi. Lineage (NCBI taxonomy): Eukaryota > Viridiplantae > Streptophyta > Magnoliopsida > Nymphaeales > Cabombaceae > Brasenia > Brasenia schreberi. Next base: position 9,605,575 of record JAYKKT010000057.1, on the reverse strand, counting down.
TATTAAGCTTGACTTGTGTGTCAAGTTTCGGGTTAATCATATGGGTTAGCCTAATTAGTGTGGGTTTAAGCTTGTATGAACCTACACCTAACCTAGGGCTGCACCAACATGATGCAATCAAGTCTATGGGCCATGCAAAGGGATGCTCCTAACCCAATCCCAAGCTAAACCCCCTAATCCTAGCCATTTACCCTAATCCCGACCTAATCCTAACCTAATCACCTAATCTACTTCCCTAATCCTTCCCTAATCCCAACCTAATCACCTAACCCACCTCCCTAATTCTTTTCTAAACCTAGCTTAATTCTCCTAATCCTAGCCTAAACACCTAACCCACCTCACTAAACCTCACCCTAAAACCAACCCACCTAGCTAAGCCCTAAACCTCTAAACCACCCCACCTAAAACCCTAGCACACCATATCCCTAAAACCACCTACCCTAAAATATCTGGCCCACCTTATCCCCAAACCATCACCACCTAACCACTAAACCAGCCCCCCCAAAACCAGCCCAACCGACCCTATCAAAGACTATAAACCCCCCTAGTGGGCGGGTTTTTCAACTTTTTTTTGGGTCAGCCGAGTCCTTCCTCTCCTCTCTCATCCCTTGCTCTCTTCTCTCACCTGCTCCACCTTGGAACTCAGCCAACTCCACTCCACGCCACCACCACCTCCCGGCCAGCTCCATCCTTTGACACCCGACCGCATCAACCTGTCGCATCCTCCCTTGCCACCCGCAGCACTTCATCCTTCACTCAGCCACCCTCCGGTTAGTACCCTATCCTAATACCACCCTCTCTTCACTCCCCCTCCACTCTTAACCACCACCCGTAGCACATTCCTCAGCCTAATCTCCACTTCATCCAACCGGCCACCACCTGCCACCGTTTTCCCTTAAAACCGCCACATCCTCCCTTGCCACACCCGCAGCCTTACATCCTCTCCCTTAGACAGCCCCTAGTTAAGACCCTTAGCTCTACCTTCCCTAGAACCTGCCCTACACCTTAGTGACACCCCCTAACTACCCCAGCCAAGGAGCCACAGCAGCACCCCCTCCGTTCGGCTAGCGCCAAGGCACCATCACCCGCGCCCTTGTCATTCGGCCAACACCCCTTTGTCGTGCCTTTCTGAAGAGCTCCCTCTTGCAGCCCAAGGCGACGCTCAAGCCCAAGCTCAAGCAAGTCACCTCCGGACCAGCTATACGTAAGTGCCTAACTCGGTCCTTGTTTATAGACTTGCTTAAGCTTAATTAAATTTGATACGGGGTTGTAATAACGGAGCATTGTCTCCTCCCGCTTGTAATAACGTGGCTTGGCACACTCACACACACGTGCACTTGAGCCTATCTCGCTCTTAGTTGTGCACGATTTTGAACACACACATGGGCCTAATCAGCCCTTAAGATATATACTTATTTATATAATTTAAGTTGCGTGGGGTTTTGCTTAAGTTGTGTGTGTTGTCTTTCAATTCTCGCACTCACACACATTGAGCTTTCGCTCTTATTTGTAAGACCCTAGTAAGGGTCGTGCTATTATTTCCCTTGGGTGTTTCTACTTCATGTCGTGTGTGTAGTATTTCAATTATACACTCACACACATTGAGCTTTCGCTCTTACTCCCAAGACCTTAGTTAAGGCCATATTGCAATTTATATTTGGGTTTAATTTCATGTCGTGTGCATAGTACTTCAATTATACACTCACACACATTGAGCTTCCGCTTTTACTCCCCAAGACCTTAGTTAAGGCCATATTGCAATTTATATTTGGGTTTCATTTAAGTCGTGTGAGTTGTCTTCCAATATACACACAACACCCATGCAACACGTTGGTGACCTTCGGGCCCATATATATTATAAGTATTTCCCTTTCGGCTATGTCTTTAAGATTTGGGTTTTAAGGTTCAACAGTGTGCGTAGTCTTTACATATATATACGGCACACACTTGCACTATTGAGCCTTTCCGCTCTTAAGATATAGTCATATTTCCCTTTCGCAATTTTCCTTTTGCAATTTACATTTCAAGTCATTTCCCTTCCGCATTGTCTTTCAATTTCGGGTTTTCCCTTTGGAGTTGCGTGAGTTTGCATTGCATATACGTCATACCACGAGTTAAGACGCATATTGCATCAAAGCAAACCCCATACTCCCGCTCAAACTCGCCCCACTTAGGTCACATGTTCATAATACACACCTAGTTGGCCCGAAAAGGGATGTAAAAAGAAAGACATAGGCACGTGCAAATTCACGTGAAATAAAATCTGAAAATCATACAAAAACAACCCGAATCAAACACCTCAAACATTTTTATAGGTTCTCATATTAAAAACTCGATTTTTTAAGCGTACAGACTGACCCTTGCGTACCGGTGTAAGAAGGTCTGCGACGAAAAGAGCTTGCTTGCTCATAGTCGCTACGTTAGGAGTCAGATTTCAAAGTATTTCTTCGCTAGCTTAGGTAAGCTAGTTGGCACGCTCTTTTTGCTTAAATAGAACTTAGACACACGAAAAGATTCGCTTGAGGCCTAAGAACTAGAAGCGGGAACTTTCTGCGTGTATAGTTATTTTCTTGGTGATACTAATGCCTTCCATGGAGGTCACTCAGACAAGATGAGATCATGAATAACAATTTTGTGGCAGAGAAGGAACTCCCCACCAAATAGGTTGCAATCTTCTTCCTGCCAGCTTCATATTAGTTGTTATAACCAGTGGCTAATGGTACATCGAATGAACGAAACACCATCGCTTCTTTAGAGAATATGTATCTGCACTATGTTTGAAGACGTTAAACTTCTCGTCGGCCTCATGAGAAAAGAAATGATTTAGACATTCTGGTTAGATTTTGTTCTCTGTCATTCATTTTCTGAAAATTGTGAAGGGTTGTGCAATTTTATATGGGAAGATCTTCTCTACATGGCATATGAATTTATTTTCCTTAAATTCAGCCTTTTTCTTTGTTTTGGGCAAGGAAAGGGGCCGAGGTGCCAAACAGAAAGTGCTACTGCAACATTGTTAAGCCATTGCACAAAGAACTATAGATCACCTGACTAGGGGGTTGACTAATAAGTTGAAGGTCATGAGTTCCACACCGTTGCATGCTTATGGCATCGGCCTCCCCATTTGTACCAAGAGAAAACATATACCGTTAAGACTAGCGTTTATAAAGCTTCCTACACACACACACAATATATATATATATATATATATATATATATATATATATATATATATATATATATATATATATATACACACACATATACATACTGCCAGCAGAATTAGGAATTCATCCCCAAAAAACATCTAAATGCGTCACTTCATTGCCAAACAACAGCATCGGTGGCTTATAGTGGAACACAAGTTGCAAATTTTGGAGAAGCAGGATAAGCTGGTACCACTTTTTAAATGCTCTTTTGTTATTTTATATTTGAGAAAAGTGCAATACACTGGGATATTCAACAGTCGTTAATAATAATAAAATAATAATTTCCTTTCCATTATGAACAGTGGAGTCATACCTGCATGTTTGTGCCGCCTTCGATTATGATCATCTGGTGACCGACATGAAGCGTTCTAATTAAGGTGGATTTGGTAGTGATAGAAGGTAAATGTAGATCCATCTTTTGACAGTGTTACTGTTGCTTAACACGCGCAATGGCGCAACCCCATATTTTCAAACCAAAATTTGCATTTGATATGTTCTTTGGCAAATTATTTGGTAACAGCAGGAGAATGATTGGTGCTGGTTCTCTCTCTCTCTCTCTCTCTCTCTCTCTCTCTCTCTCTATATATATATATATATATATATATATATATATATATATATATATATATATATATATATATATATATATATATACATACTTTCTATTTTTGGGAAATTTGAAAGTTCTCCCTTGGACATAAGTTACAGCATCAGATCTGCTTTCTATAGATTGGAAATTTTGACTGAAATCAGCAGATAACTGCAGTTCTTGTTTTCAATATTCAGTATGACAGAAAACAAGTGGAATCCGCATTGATAAAATTTCTTTCTAAACTCGGTTCAACTTGACTAAGGAGTTGATGAATACTTTTAAAGAAAACTTTTACTTTAGTTAAATAATGATCTAGCTTCTGCTAAATTAATTATTAGACATGATACAGTATCATACTACATGGAAACTAGAAATCCATGTAGCCGAAAGGACCCCAACTAATTTGGTTTGAGCCAGGTCAGGCCGCTGCAGGGTCCAACTCGAGACCTAAACCACTTGAACCGACCAAGCTGTGGGTAAGAAAGGCTGTTCATCTAAGGGTTAGGTTGGCTCGTTCGCATAGAAAACGAGCTCAGCCAGCAAAGGTTGTTCGGTTAGCTCAGCTCGTTCACCAGCCCTAGTAAAAGGTATAAAACGCCTTTTTCGAGAAAACAACCCTAAGATTGGGTTCTAAAACAGAATTTCGGTGAAAAGGGAAGGAATTACCCGAGCCGTACAAGGCAACCGGCATAACGTCAAGATAACGGGCTGCCAACGCTCCCTCACCGGCGTTTATCCGTGGCCTTCGTCGTCGTCTTCTTCACGTCATCGACACTGACAGTCAGCCCATATCATCACAAAGACTCGTCGCCGTCGCCCGCAGCGACCACCGTCACGATTACGCTCTCTTCCTTTCCTATCCAGAGCTTTCGGAGGTCTTTTCGATCTTGGCCGAGTTTTCGCCGGGAAGCACTTCCGTCTTTCCTCCCGCCCACTGGGAAAAGCTTCCTGCTTGCGACGTCTCTGCGAAACGTTGCAAGTGATGAATGCCCATCACAAGTACTCGCCGGAAAATCAGGTTTCCGGCGTCGTACCTCAGAAGGACGTTACCTACAGGTTGGTGGAATACACGTCTCGGCTTTATAATTTGCCCCTTCTTCTTCTTCTTCTTCTCTCTCTCTGGCAGCCCTTTTTGTTTGCTTTTTTGTTCGATCTGTCGTCGAATTTATGTAAAATAGAGGCATTTGGGGTTTTTCTTTGGAACAAAGATTATGAGGAATTGGGATTTGGAGAAGCTGAGGAACTGTAGGAGGATTAGGGTTTTTACCACTAAACAGCAGGGTCTTAAATTATATTTGTTTCTCAATTACATGTCTTGATTTTGCCATCCGAAGTATCTTTCTCTGTTGATTTTTCCGTTTTTTTCTATTTTCTTTGTCGATGGTAGCAACGATGATCCCTTGATTGGATTTTGGTAATGAGTTTTTTATCCTTACTGAATTTTGATTTGGTGGAATTTTGGATATTCTTAGCTTGCATTTGTGCGTCATTTGTGTGCAAAATTTACTTTCTAGTAAGGACTTTGGAAGTTCAAGTAGAATTCATAATTGGAGCAGTTTCAAAGTTCAAAGTTCATCTTTTCCTATATGTTGTCTTAGAATTGGTTGTTCATAGTTGGCTGACAAACTAAGACTTTGGTATTCCTTGAATTGGTTAATACTTAATACTATCTTACACAAGTGGTCAATTATTCCTGCCAATTTGAGTTTGTAGGATCTAGCATCAGAACGCAGATTATTTTTGATTTCATACTTGTAAAATTCTTGCTGGAGATATTGGTCGCATGTGTGTGTGATTGGATTCATAAGGCGAAATTGCATCTGTGAAGAACTTCATGCTGTTTAATGTATAAGTAGGAGAGTGCGCCAAGTTGATTTTGTTGTTATTATATTTCCTCTACTGGTATGACAGGTTAGAGATTGTAATTTCGGAACTCTGTTTATGCATAATATGTATCATTTCACTGAATCTTTCCTCAATAAGACGCTGCATCTTTGTATTTTTTCTCTCTATGCATTTCCCGTGGTCAGTCCTCTTTAGCTGTGGATGTCAGTATGAACTTTGAGATGCTACAGAGATTATAGGTTTTGATCACATGGGCATCGCTCTTTCTCCTTGAACAAGGAAGTAGTTAGGTACTTCCTTTTGTAACTTGAATTGCCGGTTCCAATCATTTGATTATGGCTACAGCTACTGTAACTACCAAAATCTTTTTTCTTGTTGATCAATGTGATGATGCAGTTGATACATCTTCTTTCTTATTGTGACAATATTCCCGGAGTAAACAACGATAAATATGAGATCCTATACTTGTTCTCAGAATTTGTTTTCCTCCTTGATTGTTTCAGAACTATGATTGTAGTTTAGTTCTTAGGAAACTCGTTGAAATATCCTCTGTCGTACAGTTGTGGTTCTTGCGGATATGCACTTAACTTGAGGTCTTCCAACCGAAATACTTCAAATATAGACTCAAAGTACGGTAAGGCACTACGGAAGGGAATCATATCATTCATTTCTATTGATGAGAGCAAATTTGCTCAGGTTGATGAACTGAAATGCCTGCCATATTTCTTGAGTAAACACTCTTGGGGATTTCTTCAGTCTAGAACCAAGCTCCTCTGCCGTAAATGTGGTAACCTGATTGGTCATGCATATGAAGAAAGTATCTCTTCGCTTGGATCTGCTGCATCTGATTCAAGTTCAGGAACTGGGATGGCTATGTGCAGAAAGTACAGTGTGAAAATTCGAGCTTTGCAACCTTCTGATGAGACAAATCTGCCTCTTATTGCTTGATATTCATCAATGCATTTCATGTCTTTGATCGAGGTTCAGTTATTGCTATTGATATTTAAGGTCACTTGCAAGTTTGGTTTCATAACTGGACTGCCCTTGAGTATTTTGTGAAGAGTCGAAGTACATGTGCATTTGAGTTGTAAATGGATCATATGTTGGCAATAAACAGATGTTGGTTCAGAAGATTTGTGCATGTAGATACTTCTTCTTCTAAGAACCAAGAAGCTACCGTCTGAAGATATTGTATTTACAAATTTGTTGGATTGTTTTCTGCTTTATCCCTCATTTTTTCTTTGTGAAACTGCTTCTTGTGCATTTCTTTGCATGTCAGATCTCAGAAGAAACTTGGAATACTATTTTATGGGATCGGTAATGTCCACTCAAAGATGTGTGTGTGTGAGTGAGAGAGAGAATATTAAACCATGAATAGTTCACATTTTGACTGATACTTCCAGCCCGGGGACTCACTTTACCATGGTTAGAGTTCTGCAATTTGGATGAATACAACCAGAACGAGCATATATGTCATAGAACCTTGCCATGGTTGAGTGTAGGTAACACGATTAAATAACCTGCGGCATGTAAGGTAGGTGAGCTCAGTTCCAACCTGGGTGCGTTTGGCTTTTAAGGTTCTTGTCTGCAACAACTTGTGCAACGGTGTTATGATCACCTTGCTGCCATAAAATATCAAATTATACTTATGATTTATATGGTATTAGATTAGTACAATAGTCTGTATTTGTTGTGTCTTTGTATTTATGTGGTATTTACACCATATACTTGCCATGTATATGGCATAAATAGAACATACTGGTGAAAATTTATGCTAAACTGCCTTTACCAAATCAGTCTCTATCTCTATTTTCTTTTTCTTCTTTTGAGGAATAAAACCAGTGTGGCTTATTCAATAATGAAAGTTGCATTTGATGCACTTAACATAGAATGGGTGCTTCTGATGGGTTTTCTTTGACATGTTGATGTGAAGAGAGGCCTGGATAGTCAGCTGTGAACTGCCTGGCTTCACTCACTCGTATACTATGTCACATGAGTGCAGGTTCATCACACATTGTGGGTGCTGGTGTGGGATATTTGGGTAGTTATGGATGACGAATCACGACAATTTATTAGTTACAATTTATTTTATATAATTGATAATTTCTTATAAAATTAAACTCAGATCTTCATAAGCTATTATTCTCTAATAAAGTAATAATTGATCAATATTCTGTGAAGTGTGCCTGTGACACAACACTAAATTATGTCCAAGTTGGATTTTTGAGTTTAAAATATATTTGAGGTAGTTAGTGCTGAGCCAAACACGGGAAGTAACAGTGTCAGATATCAGAGAGTTCGAGAGAAATGCTATATCTTAGTAAAAAGCATCCATCTGAGGTGGATTCTGTATATTAGATTTGATTATCAGTGGGCTGGTAAGGATATGGCCAGCTGCCAACTTTGCACTATGCACCCAGAAAACTGTAAAAGAAAATGTTGTTTGGTCTTCTGCCTGACAGCCCAATCTGCATCTCTTTTGTTCAACTTTGTTGGAGCAACGCAACTATGCTGGTCCTTTCTTATTTGCAGGCAACACAATGGTGGCCCTTCTTCCATATTAAATTTTATTTTGTGACAAGCAGATATGGACGCCCACAGGTATCAAACTTGTGACCTTCAAATCAAAATCAAAAGTTGTTTGAGTCGACTCCCTACCCTGAGTTGGTGATCGCCACAGAAGGTAGTACTCCTTTTGCCCTAATGTGATGATATATATGGCATAGAAAGAGCGGGTGCCTGCTGGCAAAATTATAAGGAAATAGCTGATGGGCCACATACAGCACTGCAAACAGCTCATTTCAAAGCAGATGGTCACTTTCAAGCTTGTCAGAATGCTAAATATTCAACATGATCTCAGCAACTAAATGGCATCCTACAAACTGAACTGCTAGAATTCTCTCATGCAGCTGAATCATCCAATTTATTCTATAGTTGGAAGGTTCACGGCAAACTTTTCATGTTTTTGTAGCACTGGAAACTCTTCGGCACGGCATGTTCACGTTCCTTTTATAACTTAATGTGCTACTCTTTGGAGGCACGAAGTTGGAGCAATCCGACATAAAATAACAGTGCTAAGTAGGACCTTCCCCACAGGAATGCCCCACATATCATATAATTGAGAAAACATATGTACACACACATATATATTTATATATTCATTCATAATTGATGCTGATCTATCTTAAGGTTTGGGTTGGCTGCATAAATATACTATTAAATTGGACTATTTATGAGCGCTTGATATTGTAAGTATTTTCTTTCCTTTTCGTTTCTTTTTTAGTATAAAATTACTTTATAGCTTCCTTTTTAAGTGAGTTCTTTTCTGCTATTTCAACCTTTCACTATTAACGGTAGACATGGTAGACAATTTAAATAAAAGGTATTTGTTTATTTATATTTGTGGGAACGTTAGATAATAGATCCGGTTTGAAATCATAGTTACGAAAGAGGAATTGTATATTGCTTATGGTACCTTTTATATTATTGATAGAATGAGTTTTTGAGGGGATACTTTAGTGAGTCACAGTGAACTTTTTCATATAACAGTTCTCATTTCGGTAATACATGGATGTGATAGAGAATACCATGTGAGTTCCAAAAGATTAACCGGATATGACAGCTCTAATAAGATCTCATTCTTGAACATAAAACTATTTTGTTGTTCATTCCTAGGACCGGAACAAAGGAAGATACACTTTGCACCATGATTTTGAATGAGAGAACAGATATCAGGACATGGCAGATATATTTACTCTATCAATAACTGAGCCTTTGTAGAATCTGTTAGCATTTAATCTTGATGAACTTATTTATAAAGGAAATGTTTCTTATATTTGTTTGCCTTTTGAAAGTATACCACAAGCATTCGAAAGCCAGAAGAGCCCAAGAAATCTGGTTCGAGCATGATCGCCCACTATAGGGTAAAGCTCTCCCTGGTTTGCTCCATTCACAAGACTTGAACTTGAGACATTGTTCAACGGGAACAAGTGCTGAACGACATGACAACCAAGCGTTGGTGTTTATTATACCTTTTAGCAAAGGGGAAACACAACCTGAAGAGGTCACCTAAGGTTGATAGTAGAATGGCCGGTTTGGAAATCGCCTGGAGGTTCCAACTAGAACTGAGTCGTGCTACTGGAACAGGTTGAATCCTTAAACAGTCAAATTGGACCCAGAACTAGAAACCATTCGGTTCGGTTTTGGTTCCAGAAATCGACCCGATAACAAAGAAGGATTCTTTCAAAAACATTTAAGGAGGATTGAAAGAATCAGCCAGATTAAATTTAATTGAGCTTATTAGTTTTAAGAAAGATAGAAGGACATCAAGGTAGATAGATAATAAGCACTTCAAGACGATGTACGACAAAAATTTGTGCAGAATGTCGACCAAGAACATCAGTGCTAAGAAATATAGTTTTTATTTGAGCACAACAGCCAACCAAAATTCGGGCACAACATCGAGTGGGGAGTTCGGCATAGGTTCCTTGGTGGGTTTGCCGGTAGCAGTCTCGTGGCAATCATTAATTGGAGAAAGCGACATCGATGACCCCACCCTCTTTCAGATGGGACGACGAACACGGAGCTTCTGGAACTCGGGATCGAAAGAGAGTGGAGAACCTCTCTGCCTTTTCTTCTGTGCCTACACTGCTTTTCCTTTCCCGGATTATGTAAGGGACAAGGAGGCAAGCTCCACTTCATCGTATTCCTTCATGCGTCGATATGTTTGTTGTTTGGTTTGGTTTGGTTTTGTTCTTTTTCTTTTCCAATCCTTGTTCTCTCTTCGCGTTAATATGTCACGGAATTGTGTTTGCTTGTGTTACTTATTTCCGGGTTTACATGATAATCAGCGGTTGTTTCGTTTCTTTATGTAATTTATTGGTTACTTAATAAACGTACTTGCGTTGGTTGATTAGCTGTTACTTCTCTGGTTGCTTCTACTTCGCGTTACTTGCTCGGTTGTACTGGTGATTGGACGGTTGGTGGTGCTAGAAGAATTTGAGAGTTCGTGATAGTGCGTAGGGTTTTAGATCAAGTTAATGTGCTGGTTTATTGGTTGAATTATGCTTATTGATGTGAATCTGAGAGTGTTTTTACATTAGACTTGCAGAACTAGTGATCTTTCATGACTCGGAATCATGTTTAAGCACAGCATGATCATAAGGATAAGACAAAATTCAAATCCAATGTCCGTCTAGGGTACTGCTGGGCATGATTTGTGATTATCTAGTTGAGAATTAAAAAGGTATAACATATGTAAGTGGTTTTGTAAAGAGATAGTTTTATAGAGATCTTTAATACATTAAGAATCTCATTTTAATAGTCTCTTGTTTTTCTGAGCCTCTTCCTCTCTAGGTACGTGGATTCCTACAAACCCTGTTTCCTTCGTGTTATTGCGGCATCTAGATAGCGAGCTTGCCAAAATCAAAATTTCATGTAAACATTTTCCATGTCAAGCAGTAAAAGAACTATATGAATTTGTGGCTTCCTCCAATTTTCTTCACTGTTATCTTTCAGAAGAATCCTTTTCCTTTGATTTCTTCATTCCTTTCACATTGTACTACATCAGTCCCTTTTCACACGGTTCCTATCAGCCAAGTCAAATACTGCCCTATTGATAGATTTCAAAGGAACTATTTCTTTGTATTCTTGTCTCTGCTTTAAATTTTTTGTAATCTGTATGTGCAATTGGGGATAGTTAAAAAAAATATAGTATGGAACTGCTTTTATCTGTATCTGAGAGAGGCCACCTTTGGAGGTGTTTCAGAACAACCCAGCATAGAACATGGAGGCTAGGACCCTCCTCCTATGGCATGTGCTGGGCATCGTCTTGTGCAGAGAGTGGCAAACCATGGGAATTGGACCCCATCAAGCTGTGTGAGCCCTTCCGTTATCTGAAATCCTCTTGAGGAAATTGACTGGTTTTATAGTCTTTAACTTGCTATTGCTTTTACAAGTGTTGCTACTAATTCCTGTCAAGACCTTTTCTCGTCTTACTGCCTTTCTCCTTTCCCTATCTTAGTGACTTTCTCCTTCAAACTGACAACCATTTTAAACATGATTTTGGTCTTTCGTTCTGTTTCTTTCCAATTTTAGTTTTCATTTATCTGACAAAGAATACATACATACATATGTGTTGGGGGAATGACAGAGAACACACACACACACACACACACACACACACACACACATATATATATATATATATATATGTGTGTGTGTGTGTGTGTGTATCATATAGCTTTAGAGTTCAGACATTCCTAATATTTATATTCCCAGAAGAAGACAATTAAATTTCTTATGTTTACGTGTCACTTTTATGCATACCATCTTTCTCATTCTATATTGTTTCCTAAGTGGTGGGTTTGTCGTGGAACTTTAGGACATGAATATTAGGTAATCACTAATGAGAGCTGAAAAATCTTTAAAGTTGAGAAAACAGGACTGGTATAAGATTCTTGGAATTCCTAAAACCGCCAATTGCAGAGATTAGTCTTTCATACAAGAAGCTTGCTTTACAATGGCAACAAGATAAAAATGTGGAGAACAGAGAGGAGGCAGAGGCAAAATTTCGTGAAATGGCAGAAGCATATGAGGCATGGAAGTTTTTGCTTATTGGAGTATCCAACTAAATTAAAATTGCCCTGCACTCTGTGAAAATCGTTATGGTTGATCATTCTTGTTAATTCCTCCTATAACATAATGTTTTAAGCTGGTTCTTGGCTTTCAGTTTTTGGGACTTCTTCGAAGAAATTTGTCTAATGCTCTGATGTTTTTTAGATGTTCTGAAAACCCATGTTTTCTAAAACCTGAACTCAAGTTTCTTGTGAGAACTGTTAGGTCAAGTTCTAAAGTTAATTTCATAGTTAAGGTAGAAAAGAATCTGTTGTATTGATCTGCAATGGGGTCAGTTATAATTTTGTTATACAGAACTATTGGGTAACCTGACTTATTCCAACTCAGGTTCATTAGACCCATTTTATGTGTTGCTCCAGAAAAGGTGTGTTCTGCCTACTTTATTATGTACCCAAGGGAATTTAGCTATTCATCATTCGTTGTGCAAACTCTGGCTGAGTTCTCATCTGACAGATTCAGTAAAAGTTGTCTTGAAGCTATTTCTTTCCCTTGAAAACCTGGTTGTTCATTCTCAAGGAGCTATGGTAAAGATGTCTCCAATCCCTAAGAATCTCAAAATGAGTTCTTTTTGAAGAGTTGACAGATTTGGAGGACTTGTCTCATCAAATGTACGCCAGATGGCATCACTGGAACCTCCTTGGGGTGTTACTGGAGCATGTTTTCCAAAAGAAACCCGACCCTGGGAAAGGGAATTCCATCTTGTGAGAATTCTAGACATCAAGAATCCTCAATCACTCGAGAAATTAACCGAAGATTTCCCAAGTGTTTGGAAATTTCCCACATTCTCAGTGAGAATGATTTGTGTATCGTTTCTGCAATTTTGGTATCACACTTCTAGACGCAATTTTCTCTTAATGGGCAGTTGTACTGCATTTGATTTTCGGACTCACAATGGTGATGATTGCACAGATTCTTGGGGATGAAGAAAAGCGTATAAGATATGGCAGAGGTGAGGACTTGGATGACATAGGTATGGGCGTTCCAGGCTTTAATCCTTTTGATGGTGGCGGACATCAATTTACATTTCACTTTGACGGCGGGTTCCCAGGGGGTGGGTTCGGTGGTGGTGGATTTCAATTCAATTTTTGAGAAAAATCTGGTGGTTGGTAAATGCGGGTTCTGTAGCACAAGCATCTGAACTGCTAACAATCAAGTCAAGTTACGCTAGTGAAAACAAGTGGGTGAGGCGAAAGGGGGAGCTTCTGAATCCAGCAAGCAACGTACCAGCATGCATGGATCCAACAAATAGGATAGGGATGTTTACAATCGAGAGAGAGAGATGATTATTAGTGACATTGATTACTTAGTCCGTATAAGGGAAACATGCATTGTGCTGGTTCATAAGTCAGATGAGAGCGTCATCCTCCACTTTTTCTTTTGTATAATGAGCTTCACAATGAATGGAAAATTTTGTTCTGTTTCTTGTTTCTGATGTCTAAACTAATACTGTTCATACTATAGACCAGTTCTATGGTGTTGCTAACTTTTCGGCCGCAGCCTCTTGATTTCCATCGTCAGTTTGATGCCTAAAAGCATAAGTTAGCTTTTGCGTCGTGTTTGGTGTCATTTATTGTCCGCATTTGTGCCAAATTTTGTCGATCATTGATAACGCCAATAATATTGAAGCACTTTTCCCCCATGAATTGTGAATGATCGGTCTTCCTCATCTTAAACTTCAAATGTTACATCAAGCGTCTTGATATAACTGTGAGAAGATGGCAAGTGCAAATTGGTTTCTATGTAAACCGATGCAAATCGTGTCAAATGATCAATCAGAAGACAAGAATGATTTATATTAAAGTAGTAAAAAGTTGCTTCTTTTTCTTATAATGGAAGTTTGTAAAATAAGGAAAATCATATATATTATTTTAAAAACAAAAAATATTTTTTTACTGTTTAATTCTCAATCATATCCTTGTGGGATTTAGATTATTGCAATTTGCTAGTCATTTTTCTGGCAATTCGACCTGGCCATTTAGTAATTGAGCCGAGCTACTCGAGATTGGCTCAATGACAACTGGAATTCAGCTGAGTCTTGTCGAGCTCAAGTGGAGCTTGACGGATGAGCTAGTCGAGCCCAAGCTCCACTAGTACCGGCTCGAGTCATTCGGGAGCCTAATTGAGCTCCACATATATTATATAATAGTATATAACTAATGTCATCCACTGAAGCTTCTCATCTTTACTTCCAATTTAACCTTATTTTCTGCCTTTGTGCTCTCTCATCTGAAACGGTTCCCACTCACTACTTGTATTTTCAATCTCCTTTCTTTCTCCTGTAATGAGACCAACAAGCTTGAGTTCAAGCTGCTTGGGTATAGCCCGAGCTAAGCTCAAGCCTGAAGATGCGAGCTTGATTGAGCTCAAGTGAGCCGAGTTGAGCTTGACTATACTCAAGCTTGACTTGGCTCAATTACAGCTCTACTTGCTTCAAACCCTGTATTGTACGGGATTGAATCCATGTCCACTTCCGCTTCTCCATGGGGTTTTGTAAGAGTGATCCAAATCCATAATCAGACCCATTCACTTAAATTGGATGAGGCGTTGTGTCAACCCCAATCCAACCCATAGACAACCTGTTTTGCAGTCCTAACCCGAATAGTAGTTAGCCACCAGACGATCGGGATTATGAAAGATAAAGGGAAAAAAGCGAAAGGGGAAGCTTGATGAACACGAACACAGTGAAAGCTGAGTAAGTGGAGGTTTCCTTTCTCGGATGCATGTGCTGAGAGACAACTAACCATTTCTTTCTGAAACTTGACAGCTCTAATGGGTTAGATTTGATTCAGATCCATTTTGGATCTGGGTCCAACCTGCTTTATTTTCTTTTTTGACAGATGGATCCAACCTTCTTTGACTACTTAGTAAGGTCCATTTCCAGGTTTTCTCTGGCCAAGAAGTCTGCAAAAATTGTGCATGTCCTTTTCTTTTTCCCTTTCTTCTTTCTCCTTTCTTTTAACTGCCATCCTACCTTTTCCACCCAAAAGAAACCGACTTTCCACCCAAATGCATTTTGAGTTTGGATCTGGATTGCTTCCCTAACAGGATCTAATCCATGATGGAAGTAGTTTTTTTGCGATCCATCAATCAATGATCCCTTCTAGCATGGCCCCCCACACACATCTCTACATGGTGCTCATCTATCTAATATGTATATCTATATATCTATATGGAAGTAGTTTAGAATTCAGGTTGGACCCCATATAACAGCAGCAAGGAGCCCTACCTGCTGAAAGAAAAACCCTTCTCTAAAACCTTTACACATAGACCTGGAGGCATCTCCTGCATCGAGGCACCCACTACATTATTGGGCAAATTATTCACACAGGCGAGTGGGACCGAATTCTACTGCAGCTGAATAATTCATTAATTAATTAATTAATTAATTTCTGCATCATTTCCAAATCAATACCACATTAATTATTTCGCTATTGGGATTTTTGTATTCTTTTGTATAAGATCACAACCCTAAGATGAGAAGGTCATGGCAGGGTGCGCATCTGGCTCGGCCTCCCTTTTGTAAAGGAAACAGAAAACGCTTCTTTTCTCATGTCATAAGCCTTTTATGGTGCTTAAATATGTAGCTCTGGCAATCTCTACCCGCCTTATGAGTACCCAACCTGCCCGGCCTCCGTTAGGGCAGGGTGAGAAACCCCACCAAGTAGAGTGACGCGGGTTTCATTTGATATTTATCATGTGGGGGTCGGGTTTAGGGTAAACCTGCCCCAATCCAACACTAAATACTTATATAATAAATAACATTTCAAAAATAAATGTTTTTACTTAACCAACACTTTAAATTGATTGTTGGCTTTAAAAAAAGGTCTGTTTTATCAACTTTTATGGTTTATTTACATTATGTATGTTCAAATGCATTGACTATATTTTGCTTGATTCTTATGTGCTAAATAAAAGAGAACGTGCATGCCGGTCGGGATGGGTAAAAGTCGGGTTTTAGAAGTCACGTACCGGTTGGGTGTGGGTTATGAACCTAAAACCCGTGGAGTGCACAAGAATGGGTTTTATACACCTTTTTGAACATGGGTAGGTTTGGGTCGAGCACCAGCCTGGCCCAAACATGAACAGTCCTTAATTAGCTTCAAAAGGAAGGATGATGGTGAACTCTCGACCTCTTTTAGATGAGGGGGGGAAAATTATTTGTGGCCCCCTTCATGCAGTAGCCATTGTCTAAAGTTGTCTCATATAAATGTTATTTAAATAAATATTGTCAAATTAAACAGTTTTTGGCTTTTGGGTTGGTTGTAAAGGCTTTGATGAAAGGTCAAGGGTTCAGTGGGACACACATAATCAACTTGAACTATTGCAAACTTTGCATCACCACTCTTTGAAAAGGAAAAAAGAAGGAAGAAGAGAAACACAAAACCAATTTGGGAACTCTAAAAAAATGACTAAACAAGAACCAGAAGGCATTTTTCAGTAATAAAATACTTGTAAAAGTTCAATATTTAAAAATAAAAAAGAGCAAGGAATAGCATTTAAATGAAGTATTATGCATGTTAAAAGCCCTTTTTTTTGTCTCTTTAGTTTGGATTAAGTAACTACTTTCAATAATGGTTCAGGTTTTTGGACCTCGTAGATCAGTATTTGGTTCAATGACTTCCAGCTGAATTATACATTCAGCACCAAGACATCGCTTGGGTCGTCAGTGTGTGCACGCATGTTTGCATGCGTGCACACACTCTCACAGAGGCAGGGTCTCCAACAGCTCGAGATTTTTCTTTCAGCAATTTAAGCATATATGGTAGGGATCTGCCTTACCCCAATTTGTCAATTAAGAAAGATACAAATATGCATTGATTAATGAAGTGGTTCTTCAATTTAAAAGAGTGAAATAATTATGCATTAATTGATGAAGTGGTAAAGAAATTTTATGAAGGTTCTTCCAATGCTTGGTTGGCTCAAGTGGTCTGGCATTACTGCCCTTAAGCAAAGGGTCTCGAGTTCAAGCCTTGTGAATGGTGAAAACCACCGCCGAGAGAGCTTTACTCCGACGGTGTGTCGACCCGGCTTGAACCAGATTAGTTGGGTCCCTCAGGCTTCGATGATATACTTCACAAAAAAGAAATTGAAGGTTCTAATTAAGAAATGAGCGGTCCACATTACACCAAACTTTCATAATAAAAAATGTTTAGTCAGAATAATTGGATTCAATATGCATGTACCAAAACCTGCTGAAAGACATTCATGATACGATTGTCCAATACAGCATAAAATATATCATGGAGGTAGCTAATTTCCCAAAAATGGGGAAATCACGTAGAATAAAACAGTAAATCTTATATCACTGTATGTGCTCATCATATGACCTGCTCTCTCCAATTTATTGAGGAAATCATATTGGTCACAAGCTTATTGGATCATCATACAAATTCATAAATGCTGTGGCCAATCTGTTTTGCGTGCTAAAGTTTCGACTGCTTAATGCCTCATTAGAAAGTTTACTTACCGTCAATGTATATGTTAATTCAGTAGGACTACACATACAAAACACCAAATACAAGTTCTAAGTGTGTGTATGTGCACGCATATGTATATACATAAGGGAGGGAGAGAGAGAGAGATTAGTCCATACACACATGGATCCATGCTTAAACATTCTCAAAGATACCAACCATTTAATTGGTGAGATCGGTACTTAAAATTCAAATTAAAAAAATGAAAAAGAAACTTATACTTTTTGTGGGTACATTAAATGCACTCGATATTATTTGCTTTTGCTTTAAATATCTCAATCATTGATCTTAAACATAGAATGATTGAGATCTTTAAGAATATTAGAAAATAGATGAATGTGCACATGGACTATGCTCTCTCTGTGTGTATATATATACACACAAAATTTGGTGCATAACAAACATAACCAAACTAAACCAAATGAAACATTTTATTACATTAAGTGGGATACCAGCATAATTCTTAGTTGCTATAGAACTAGATCTATATTAGCATTCAACTTTATCAGAGAAAGATAACGCTTTGTTCTTTCCTTCAAACACTTCTATGGACCTTTCACTATCACTCTTAAAGTGTTCACTATTTATTTTGTCATTTTGTTATTAAAGCACCATAATATTATCATTTTGAACATCAAAACCGTTTTACTGATGGACCTTCCACTGTCTCTCTTAAAGTGTTTACAATTTATTTTATCATTTTGTTATAAAAGCATAGTAATGTAATCATTTTGAACATCAAAACCGTTTTATTCATGTCTCTCCTTTTTATCTTCTATTGGCATACAACAAATATTATTGAATATCTTACAAGTTCTTTTCCACCGCACTTAAAGATTTGCCCTCTTTGTTCAGATTTCCACAAACTCAAGGGAGCCCGCTGGTTGATCAGCCGTGGGCTGCAGGGCCCTACAAATAAAGAAAAGAGAAAGACACAACTCATACCTAATCATATTTATCTCCAAAATACAACTGACTCGGGGAAAGAGCTCCCACTTGAGATGTGTGAGAGTGGGTCCACACCCTCCATCAACTGAGCATGCTAGGGATGCACGGTAGAGATTAAGTGTATAATATCTAATTAGCAAATGAATTAAAACGAAAATTACTGACCAGCTTCTCTCTTTTTTTTAATTAAAAAACCAATAATTAAGAAATGGGAGGGAAAGGAATAGGGGTCCGACAGAGGCACTTGGGATGGTTGAAGTCTAGGGATGCAGGGGCGGTCCCCCATGTGAAGCGAGCGATGTCTTCAGACGCATAGGACCAAAAGCAGAGCCATGTGGGCTCTGGGGACTCGAGACTCAATTAATAAAAAATTCTAGGCGGCCGTGCCAACACGAGAGATCCTTTCAGACAAACAATAAAACAACAGTTTTTAACTTCTCAAATGCACGCCGCACTTCGAGGTTTACCTCAAGAATATGTGCCGGATTTAGCATGTAAATCGGGATTGACCAACTGCCGTAGTCTCTCTCTCTCTCTCTCTCTCTCTCTCTCTCTCTCTCTATATATATATATATATATATATATATATATATATATATATATATATATATATATATATATATATATATATATATATATAAAAGTGCATAATCTTATACAATATTTTTATCATTCGCTTTTTAGATCGATAATAGATATTTGAATCATTTTATATTTAATGCACTTATGTTCAATTAAATGTAAGTACAAAAGTATAACAATATATTTAATTTAAATTTCTACTAACAATTTTAAAGATCAAACGATAGAGATGTTGATACAAAATTATGTATAAAAATGGATGATGCAGCTAAGACTCCCTATATATTGTATATATAGAGAGAAAGAATGATAGTTGTATATATTTAAACCCATGTGTACAAATCTACTCAAACTTTGATCGATGTGATTAATGGTCGATATTTAAATTTATAAGATGCTTTCTAATTTTTAAATTCAAATCTTCATTGGTGGTCCTCCCAATCAAATTATGAACTTTTTTGAGTGTGTGTGTGTATATATATATATATATATATATATATATATATATATATATATATATATAGAGAGAGAGAGAGAGAGAGAGAGAGAGAGAGAGAGAGAGAGGAGGAGGGGGGTTATTCTAAGTAGGGTTAGTGAACGTACCAAACAACCAGAATAAGAAATGTCCACAGCTCGTTAATCGACTCAAAGTCGTGTTCATGTTTGGCTCATTTATGCCGAGCTGAACATGAACTTCACACAGGCCGAGTTGCATGAGCGAAAAGTAATCTTCTCGTTAAAGTTAAAGATGCACACATTTTTTACTTGAATTTGAATTTTGTATTTAAAACTCAAGTGCAAATTTGACTCTAAACCAAGACCTAATCATTTAGTTACATGAGACCCACCCAATCTGTTGGTACAAGTACATGAAATTATATAAGCTTAAATAGACAAGCTTATGCAAGTTGAGTTGAACTGAATTATATACTCCACAATGGGCTTATTATTGCTACGAACAAACGTGCATTATTGATGATGAGCTTGTACATCTTTGCAAAGTCAGCTTGCTTTTGGCTCTTCTTTACATATTACGAACAATGGGAGAATATCAAAGAACTGTCAGTTTGCATTTAACCTAAATCGAAGCTCAACACTTTGGTAAAAACACCAATTTGTTAGTTTCATGTCACATGTATACATCTTCTTTATTTACGTAATTAGTCAATATTTATTTATTTTCATGTATGTTGCAGTGGTTAATAGGCATCCTTATAGATTTGCTAACACCGAAAAAATCAGATGCGATAATGAAAGCTGTAGAAAGAAACCCAATTGAAATGGAAAGATTTATGACAAAAAATGGGTTCATTAGAAAGTAGAAACATGATATCATGTTTCTTTGATCAGCCCATTAAAGAGGTAAGTAATGGATATAAGAGAAATTAAAGCTCAAAACACAGTAAATAAAAACCGATATAATTTGAAAGGCCTTCTCTAAAACCGCTTTCGCAATTGCGTATAAATGAAGGAGAGGTTGGGACCGTCATCGCTTAATGAAATCTACCAATCATTTAATTTGTTCTTTTCAATTATATAGTTTACCTTTGATTTCTTTCTTAGTTTAAATTTACCCTTTTTTGTAATATTTTTTTCCTTTATTCTTTTTATGACCCTTTTAATTCATTTTCTCTCTTGGTCCCCGATACCTACTGTTCGAGTAAGATCTATATCCTCAAAACCTCACACATTCTATATGTTCCATTTTACGATTTAAAGATATTGACTGTGATATATCAGAAATTTACATTAAGAGGTTATTCGAACGGGTTCTTGTGTCAAGTTCGAGTGTGCTTTTTAATCCTTTTCTTCACAAGGCTTAAACACTATGAAAATGAACTAGGTCTAGTATTGAGATAGTTTAGCCAAATTTCCATTTAATTAGTACTGTTAGGTTATATGCATTTTAATACAAGATCATGATCTATTAGATCACCTGATCCGGCTGTATATAACTTGAAAGTGATGCAAAAGAAAGAGACATGCATGGGCATGAGAAACAGGTGGCGGGTCCATACCCGTATGGGGCGGTAGTGTGCTCGATCCGAATTTTGTGAACGGTTGATCGTCGTACTCAATTCAAAGATAAGCACCAGACATCATTCTCTTCTTCCTTTGTACATATTGACAAGAAGCTAGAAATTAGTGTTTTAAATCAAGAGAATTAATGTCCCAGCTAGTTCCATTCCCTCACGCGAGCTACTTCTCAAGACAATCTCAACCGTTCCTTCTTTGACCTTAACGCTCCAGATGAACCACTTCTCTCTCTCTCTCTCTCTCTCTCTCTCTCTCTCTCTCTCACACACACACACACACACACACACACACACACACACAGTGGTTGTGGCTGATAAATACAAGAACAAATCTCATCAAAGTTTCAGTAGTTGGATAGTCGATACTGCCTTGATTATATTCATTATGTAAACACCAATTTCATCTTTATTTGCTTAATCTACGTCCTTAAAAATATTCAAAATGAAATTTTGAGGAAAGCTCCAAAGCTAGGACCTTCATCTCCTGGACCACACACACACACACACACACACACACACACACACACACACACACATATATATATATATATATATATATATATATATATATATATATATATATATATATATATAGAGAGAGAGAGAGAGAGAGAGAGAGAGAGAGGGAGGGGGGTTGTATTGGCTTGCATAGTTAGGTGGCATGAATGGTAGTTGAACCATTGATTGCTCCTCCAGATGCCAAAGGTCATTTCTACTACGTAACCTTGTTGAGAAATACTTCACATGATTCTTTTGGTTACAATGGGGCGGCCGAGGCCAGATGCATACCCTGGGTATCCTAGGTATCGAACTCATGACCTTCAACTTGTTAGTCGACCTCTTGGCGAGGAGAAATTAGCATGGGTTTTAAGTAGGTAGCATGCTGTAGCACATAAGCCGCATATCCGTTTGTATGAATCATACAGGTTAAAGCCTTAGATTTAACATGAATATTATATAATTTTTAATCGGTATTAACAGTATTATCTTTATATCTAAATCGACTGAGTACGTTACATGAAGCTAATTTATTTATCCCGAGATATCCATGCCATGTTGGTGATCAAATTGCCGCTCTTAGAAAGCCAACATATATTACTCAATTTCCCCCCCAAAACTATACATATATTTATATTGTTTGTTTAGAAAGGCATTGAAGAAAATGTTAAAATTAAGCGTGGCACCTCTAGCAAGTAATGCTCTCTCTCTCTCTCTCTCATACATACACGAACAACCGACTGACTATAGTCTGGAAAAACTCTCTCTCACACACACATATACGCAGACGCACGCACACTCATATACAAAGATGTATGATCGACTATAGTCTGGAAAAACTGCAGAAAAAGTATAGGACTTTGCTTTGCTTCTCTCTCTCACACACACACAGATACACAGGCACACGCACAGTCACATACACAGATGTGTGATATTGACTACAGTCTGGAAAAACTGCAGAAAATGATAAGACTTCACTTTGCTCTCTCTCTCTCACACACAGATACACAAACAAACGCATGCGCACACACACACAGATACACAAACAAACGCATGCGCACACACACACTGATAAGTGGATTGACTATGCGCTGAAAATCTGCATAAACAGATACCACTTTTCATCCGATAACTTAGTCCAAAAGAAACTTTATGGTAATAAAGAAAGGGTAGGAGGCACAGCCTACGTGCATTATTTAATCTTGTTTGTATGTGTGGGGAGGGAATCTATGCGGTGGACGTCGTGGGACCCGTCGTTTCTAGTCGGGGAAAAACTCCCTGGGAATTAGGGTTCTTCCTTCAAAAACTGCAATTATTTTTTTATTTTTTCTAGTTTTTCTAGGGTTGGAAATCGGGTCCAGCATCGTTCTTCGGTGAGGAAGATCCGAACACATGAGCCAAAAGCAGGTGAATATACAAGTCCAGATCTCTGCCCACAATAGCGCTTTGGTTAATAAATCGAGTCATTGCCAACACAGGGTCCACACGAAGTCAGCTCACAAGCAGACGCACGCACAAACATCAAAAAATTCACTGCTCATGACATTCATTAATTTATCTTGTTTGATTCGAAATTTGGATCCCTTCAAATGGCTGTATTCTTGCTTCATATAGAAAGGGCATATTGACAATGAAGACCACAAAACTTTCATTTCTCTCTGAACGGTGCTTGGTAACAAAGTGGGGTGTCTTGTACTTGTTTCAGGAAAATGCATATATATTTTAAATAATGACAAAAATAAACTTGGATATGTGTAATGTTATTATATCAAACTACGTTTTTGGTGCCTTCTCGTGGTAGTTGTCACTTGAAAGATCTCAAACTCTGTCTTAACCTGGTCGGATGTGGTGGCTAGCTCGTGACAAATTTATAATTCTTCCTTTTGGTTGTAGTTGTCGCTTGATTTGTCTATTCTATTAAGAGACGACAGTGTTCATTGTTAACGTACAATTTATCACTTGCGATACAAGATCTTATGAATTTAATTTATCTGAAATAATGCCATATTATTCAAAGGTGTCCTGGACTTTGTTCCAAAGAGTACGTGGTGATTTTTTTCTTCACGAGGGCACAAGCTTAACAGTAGCATGTACGATCCAATATAATATATATATATATATTAATTAATATGGAGATTGTTTACTTCTTAACACTTCCATCATCCACAAGACCTATTTCTCATTTTAATTTATGCATTTTCTTCAAATTTGTAACTATACATACTTAGATGTTCTATACAGTTGACTACATAAGATTGGTCCCTTGACAATCATGGTTTCACATTAGAATTTCAATGATCTTTTCTCCAAATTTGTAACTTGATATATATTTAGACGTTCTACACATTCGACTACAGAAGACTGGCCCCTTGAAAATCATGGTTTCACATTAGAGTTTTGATGATTCGACAGATAGTGTACAGCTACTTGTGTGTATTTTAGATACATACATATATTCATGCGTGTTGTGTGCGTGAGCTTGTGTGTGTGTTCGATGGTGTGATGAACATATACAGGTACTAGAGGAGAGAAGCAAGCGAAGCAATGGCATTATCTGCCTCGTAATGTTGCATGAGAAAAGTAGTCTTTTGCAGAGTGCCCAGTCAGAGATCGCCACGGACTATGTGAAATGCAGCCTCGATATTATAGAGAATATGAGAAATAAACAAAATAAACTATACATATGAGAGAGAGAGAGAGAGAGTACAGTGCAAAGGAAGAGTCTGAAGGTTGAGAACAAGGGAACAGCCTTGAAGCAATTATAACTTAATCATTCTCACCGAAAAGGCAGAAAGTACTGCTTTTCTCTCTTTCACTCGTCTTTCCTTTTGATTTATTTTCCCTTTATATTTTCTACCAGAGATTTTGTCATTCTTTTGTAAAGAACCACACATCATCATGTACAAATAACCTCACCACATCACCAACATACTTCACCTTTAACTTTTTTGACAGTCAGCAAGAATCAACCTAAACCCACTAAACTAATACATGAAAGCTAAAAGCTGAACCACTCCAATAGATAAAAACCGTCCATGTGTTCATCCTACTTTAAAATAAGGTCGTCCTTTGCAAAATATGAATACCACTAGACTCTAAATCTACTTACCTTTGTTACTATATGTTAGAGAGAGAGAGAGGGTCCCACTAGTTAGGCATTGTTCAGAGACATGCAATGTATAAGAGATAAGAACGAGAGAGAGAGGATATTGTTGTGAAGCTGCCTCCTACACACGCATATTCGAAAGATTCAAGCACAAATTCGATCTAAAAAAATTAAAGAAGAAGAGAAATCTACCTGGAACACCAGGTCATATATCATTGGTTAAAGCATACTTTCCTTTCTACCTTTTCTTCACCTTTTTGGTTCTCAAATTTTGATGATCAATTTTTATATTGTTATTTTTCAAATGGGTTTTGTTTTGTGTTTTGATCATTACAGATCCAGATGCCGAAGTCATTGCTCTTTCGCCTAAGACCCTCATGGCCACGAACCGATTCATCTGTGAAATATGCAACAAAGGGTTCCAGAGAGACCAAAACCTTCAGCTTCACCGAAGGGGTCACAACCTGCCATGGAAGCTTCGACAGAGGTCTAACAAGGAGGTGCGGAAGAAGGTGTACATCTGCCCAGAAAAGACCTGCGTTCACCATGATCCGGCGAGGGCGCCCTTGGCGACCTCACCGGGATAAAGAAACACTTCAGTAGAAAGCACGGTGAGAAGAAGTGGAACAAGATAAATGGTTTTTCTCTGGGAGTGTGAGCCAAGGTCACAGGGGCCTTCACTGTGAAGTCCTATTAAGTTGGATATCGAGCAATACGAACCACAAAAAGGCTAGTCGAGATATGAAATGTACTGAAGAAACACCAGATCACCTTACTCTTTCAGAATAATACGAATCATTACTTAAGTAATGGAAAGAGACTTGGTCGTCGTTTTGCAATCTTAGTTGCTTCGATGTAAATCTAGACAGTTACCTTGTGAACTTTTGTGACTTTCTCTTGTTGGTTTTCATTTTTAAATGCAGGAAGGACAGCTTTATTACACATAGAGCCTTCTGCGATGCCTTGGCTGAAGAGAGTGCAAGGCTTTCCTCTGTGTCGTCAACCAATATAAATTTCAAGAGCGATACCCTCAACAGCGACCCCACTTTGGTAGGCTCCCCATCCTCACCCACCAGAGCCAACATGCTGCAAAGATCTGTCGGTCAACTCTATCCCATTTTCCAGCAGGGTACATTGGTTACAATATCATGGGAACTTCCCAGCTAGCCATAACATGGCAACCCACTTTTCCTTTAATTTTCAAGCCAATGCAAGCACTGACCAGTTTATGCACAACTAAACATCTAGGGGCCATCCTTTGAGGCCACATCTCAGGCTCAAGGAAACAATGGCTAATGCAGCAATATTCATCAACCTGATCTGCCACAAGCTCAGAGCAACATTATATGTGGGAACCCACTAGTTCAATGCTCAAATCACACTCTCTAATTATCAATTAAATTCTGGGTGTTTGGAACTAAGCTTTCCCCAATAATGGCAGCTAAGAAAGCTCACTAGCACCACTGCTTCACTTCCACCAGGCAATATTGTTAAGTGATGAAAAGCCATTGATAAGTGTTCTTCTTAGAGCAGCTCCCAACACTAATCATCAAACATTTTCTTAGCAACATGTCAGCCACAGCCTTACTGCAGAAAGCTGCTCAAATGGGTGCAACAACCAGCAATCCTTCTCTTCTCCGGTCACTCGGTGTAAGCTCGTCGGAGGTCGGAGTGACTCCACAAGTCGAAAACGCGAATGGGTTTCAGTTGTTCAGAAACACGAAACAATCCGAGAACTTCCAAGAACTCATGAATTCGCTATCAGCTTCCACAGGGAATGGCAGGTTTAGAGACGAAAATATGACTTCATTGGCAGATTCTTCGAACAGTTTTGTGGGGTTGATGATGACCAGTGATGGAAGTAAAAGAGCACACACGAACAGCGTTCCTTTATTTGCAAACGATCAAATAAAGTTTCAGGGAACACAAGAAAGCGGTCGTGGATTGACGAGAGATTTCTTAGGAGTTGGAGACCCGCGTGGACCCTTCTCGCAGCAAGAATTGGCCAACTTTGCGTCAATTCAATCCGCAATGGATTTGACCACTTACAGCAGCAATCATTGACGGGCATGAAGGAGAAACTAAGATTGTAAATCAACCGAAAAATCATTTCTGTTGATGAAGAACATCCGCTGCTAATAGAAGTCCAGTGCATGGCTGCCTCTTGTTGGCGAATCAAAGAAGATACCGTGGTCATGCGAAGCTAATCAATGATGGCAATGGCGTCTATTAGTAGTAAGACGTGAATATCCCCATGTTTTAGTTAATGATTGGATTCTTTTCCCTTTTTTACTGTCTTTGCTGTTGCCGTTGGAGAGAGCAGATCCAAACGATACGGAAGGAAACTAAATTTAATCAATGACACTGCTCTTCATGAATTCCCCCGTAGCCATTGTCGCCGGTCTTCATTGTTCGTGTACAGTAAGTATTTCTATCACTTTTTTACTTTTCTTTACAATCTGTTTTTTAATGCATAAACTAGATAGCATGTTGCTCGTATATTGACTCAGGCCATGCAGCCTTCTTTTACAAAGACTTGCGCCTTAAGTTATATATATCTCTTTCTTGCTGTTAGAACTCTTGAGCTATGGAATATATAGATATAGATATAGATATATATAGAGAGAGAGTATAACAACACTGGTTGGGTTGAAGCTCTGTCGTACATCTCCAATGGTCTCACTGGATGACGACCTGCGTGCAACCCATGAACAAAAATGTCTATTTAGTGCACGGTTTCCATGTCAATGTACGGTTAAGATTTAATTTAAACAGCACCGTGGTCATTTTATTTTCTCTTGCTCCCTCTATGCTAAAAAGGACAAGATTCGGCAACCTGGATACATCATCATATGGATCCACAAGTACGGTTCTCTGTCTCTCTCTTTGAGAGAACAATAGAGAGAGAAAGCCAAGTGAATGGACACAACTCATGCAGTAGAAGATGCATTTTTGTGAGATGGATGCCACTCTCTTTCTCTCTTCAGGACAACATACATATTGACGAACATATGAAGGTTGATCACAACCCCACAACACACATAGACAAGAGAAAGAGAGAGAGAAGCTAGTTGAGAAACTACGTGATGGACAAACGTGTCAAATGCGACACTCCTAAGTTATTTTTGTGTGCGAAGAGGGGCACGACACTTACAGGTTGACTCGCGTACTCGTGTGAGAAAACAGCCAAGGGACTGTCCATCTTCACGGGTGGTGGTGTACGGCCTTCAAGACCCTATTGATGGTAGCAGAGCTGAAACAACATAGTTGAAAGATCAATTCCAACCCACGAACACACAGAGCAAACGCATCAACCAACACAGACATGGGAATGCTAAAAGTATCACCAAGTAACTAAGACCGACCTGTTGGTACGGTCTGTCCGGACAATTAATGGATCTTCTGCCGTATCTTATATATATATATATATATATGAAAAATAAGATCATGCCCACCATATAAACTTATATGACTCACTCATATCATATTATTATTTTTAAGAAGAATAATATAATTTTAAAAGTTCTAAGGATATTTAGAAATGATGAACAACAATATTATTACACTTGTATCTTTGAGAAGTAATAAATAGATACTAGATCCGATCATATATATATATATATAGAGAGAGAGAGAGAGAGAAAGAGAGAGATGGCAGTGAGCTTGATTCCTCAACAGTCCATGAGTGTGGTGGTATTTGTCTTTTCATTGTAATCGGAAAAGAGAAAATGAATAAATTATACAGTGTTAAGGAACGAGTTTCAACACCCCGTTTCCCCATCTGACGATTCTGGACTAAGCATGCAGGCGTGGGAGTGCTTCTCTACTTGCCGGCATCTTGTTTGGTGTCGCCTCTTGTTATTTGAGTGGTTATGTTTGTGTTATTGTCATAGTGCCCCAGGTAGTGCCTCTATGTATTGGCCCTTGGAGTACAAAAGGGCCTATTAGGCTGTATGGAGAGGGATTGAGGTCGTCTTGAGAGAGAGAGAGAGAGAGAGAGAGAGAGAGAGAGGCGTGTGGAGAAAGCCTCTCTTTTTCCTATTATCTTCTTCTCTCGGTGTGATCGTAGGTGAGACCAGTTATTGCTCTCTCTTCGTGTGTTTGCAGTAAGAAGACTGGCGACTGATTGTCGTCAAAAGTAACGATTTTCGGCACCAATACTATCATCATCATCGTCGTCTATCTCTTTTGATTTCAGGTTAATTATATATCTATCATGTTTGCCAGCCACTGTTGTTCGTTTCCTTGCGTGTGTCCTATCAAAGGGTAGAAGCGACGGCTGGTCATTCTGATGGAACGACACCGGTGACCGGAAGGCTTCCGGCGATACACTGTTACGTTGACCTGACTTGGATTTCAAAGTCAGTCTATGTCAATCTATTAATTTAAATTTAAGTGTTTGTTGAAGTTGAAAGGATCGATCTCGAGAACTTCAATTAGTGACTAATAAATCCAGAACTCCTTTTTCTTCAAAGGATTGTTGAGTTTAAGAATGAAACAAATAGAAGAACATCTAAACAAAACAGATGGTTAGTAGTTTTCCCAATACAGCAACGTACACAAGCATTTAATTGGTAAGGCCGTGCTCAGTTGGTATATATTTTCAGGACCACGAGTGCGTACCTGAAAGCTAAAAGCATGCACCTTTAATAAAGCACGAAACTTTTCGGGGACCCGAACTGGAAAGGTGCTTTTTGTTTTCCCACCCATGTGATGATTGAGTTGGCTCCTTAACAAAAACCTTCAAAGAAAATATCCAGGATCTTCAAAGTTCCCAATATAAAATAACTTTTAATAGTTTGCTTTTGAAATTTATTAGTTTAGACGATTGTAATTCCGTTTTTGGTTCCGGTAGTCACATGCAAAATGACAGAGAGGAATCAGTATATGTTTTTATTTACTTATATATATATGTAGAGAGAGAATATCCAACATAAATGCTTAAGACTCAGTACTGAAAGAATGTTTTAGATTGCATAGTGCTTAATACAAGCTAATGTTTTCTAAAAGGATTAACAGTTTGTTTTATTGGCACGCTTTCTCTAATAACCTCATTCCGAATTTAGTTTTTCTATACACGACTACACATCTCACTCAAGATCTTATTTTCGGCCTGGAATATCTTTTGCGTAGCACTATACAGTGTGGTTGTTTGTACAACAACTTATAATATATTTCCTTTCAATTCAACAATATCTTCCTGTTAAACAAATTACCAATTGTACAGTACACACAAATATATATAAAACCGGATCCTACCCACTTCTAAGATGCTTATCTATTGCTTTTCAGTAGTATAAATATAATATAATTTAAAATTTAAAGTTTTAAAAAAACAATGAATAATGTTTTATACTCATACTTTAAGAAAGTAGTCGGGCATGAGTGAACGATGTGAGTGGTGGACATGATCCAATCACTCCATACATATATATGTGTGTGTGTTTATTTATTTTATGATTAGCTGGTCAAAATAGGATAACCTGGTTCATTTTAATTTTCTTCATAATCTCACGTTAACTTTTTTCCATATATATATATATATATATATATATATATATATATATATATATATATATATATATATATATATATATATATATATATATGTATTTGTTTGAATAGACCTTCTCACGTATTAAATATACAATAAAAGATATGCTGCAGTTTGGCAGGATCTAGCATAACTTGATCGCTCCATATTGTAAATAAGAATGCGCACTAGCAGGAGATCATATCATGGGATCTCAAACCACAATAGACAAGCCCCTGTATAAATCATATCTCAAGTGCATTGAGCTTCGTAAACTCTCTCTCTCTCTCTCTCTCTCTCTCTCTCTCTCTCTCTCTCTCTCTCTATATATATATATATATATATATATATATATATATATATAGAGAGAGAGAGAGAGAGAGAGAGAGAGAGAGAGAGAGAGAGAGAGAGAGAGAGTGCATGTTGGGCCTTTTATATAGAAAAAGTTGACGTTGGAAATAAAATAGGTACTCGTCTTGGAAGATTAAAATAATTAAGTGGGAGCATGTCTGGCCTGATTCTGATCCACGATGGCGCAGGGAGATCACATGCAAAAAAACAATGCAGAAACCATGTGTGTCAGCTGATCTCTTGCTGTAAGATGCAAATATTCTTTTGTCGTTTTGGAAAAAACATAGTTAAATTTAAAAAGCATCTTTGCATGGGGATAGTGTTGATCTATCGCACAGTTAATTTTCATTTCATCGAAATCCCTTGTGTGCGTGCGTGTGTGTTAGAGAGAGAGGAGGGAGATATAAGCATCATGACTGCGATATATATATATATATATATATATATATATATATATATATATATATATATATATAAAGAGGGAGGGGTTGTGGTAAATGCATAATGCATAATAGTGCGTAAACATTTTCATCATTCAAGCACTTAATGTAAAGTATAAAAATATAATGACACTTTTAATTAAAATTTTTACATTTAATCATGTCAATGGAATGGTAAAAATATTTATCCAAGATTATACACCAAAAGATATTATAATTTTACCATTATATTTTATTAGATTGTTGAAACCTCTGACATATGTATATTCATGCATAGTCTTTATTTTTTGGAGGGCAAAAGTTCTTGAAACATATAAATGATGCCCTTGTCACACTCATACTTTCAAGAAATAAAGGGTAGATATAAGTATGTATGTGATGATTGTAAGATTTAGTCACTTACATATATACAACAACAACTAAGCCTTTTCCCATACAGTCACTTATATATATATATATATAAAGAGAGAGAGATTGGATTCTGTCTCATGGTGTTTAACTATTGAATTTTTAGAATATAAGCATAATAATATTGTTTTTCATTCTCTTTTAAATATCTTTAAAAATTTATAAATTATCTTCGTACTACCAAAAAAATAATAAGCATCACATAATTGGACACATTCTAGTTTTTCTACTTACATATATATGTGTGTGTGTGTGAGTGAAAGAGAGATGTTGAAAGTGTAAATGCATTTCCATTTCTTCTTGTATTTTATACGGTTAAAGTATGTTCCAGGTGTTTTAAGTTTTGCCGACAGAGCCTGCTCAGACGTTGTTGAGACGAGCCGTGGGTACCAACTGGCTATGTTTGTGATGACCAACGTAGAACGTCATTGAGATAGTCGCACGATATTAGTTTATAGAACTGGAACTCTAGATCCAATCCACCTCGTAATCAAATGTGGGTCTTGGCAGGGTATAAAAAGCAGGGCCGTAATCAAACCGTTAAGCCTGTAGTTAGAATTATAGACCCAATATATTCATACTTTTTACTCGATTATAAAGCCGACCAACTGATCTCTGCGGATCCAACCTCATAATCAAACACCCTCTTAGATCTACAAAGAAATGTAAACTAAGATGGGTGCATTGGGCGATTCAGTGAGTTCACAGAGTATTATCAAGCCCGAGCTAACCAAATTCAATCAAGTCATCTTGAGTGACTCTCAAGCGGCTCAGCTCACTTGCAGCCCCAAGTCTAAGTGGGTCAAAGTGTCAAACCATTCTATGCAAGTCTGATGTAGCAGCTCGCACTCTGGTTCGAGGTCACCATGTGGGCGACCATCAGGAGGTCACTGTAGCATTTCTTCCTTTATCGGAATAACAAAATGAAAATATAAGTACGGTGCACTCATCTCCGCAGGTAGGATTCGAACCTAAGACTCATATGATATCTACAATCTATGAGGTTCATTGTTATAAATTAAATTTATAAGCCATATGGTACTAATGTGAAGTTTCACCGATTGTTATATCGATCAGATTTTAGAAACCCAAGAGTTTTAAATTATTAATTATAACAGTATTTTATGATACAACTCTTTTCACAAGAGGATTCAGAAATTATCGTCAAAAGTGGCGACTCAATTCAGGTAGCACTAAAAAAACTTGCTGGTGTGAGTTAGTTAGAGGTAATGCGAAACATACTAGAAAACTTTTATCCTCATTCTTAAAGGATACGACGAATAAAGCTTCAAGCGAAAGTGAGTTTCTAAGAATGCAACTTAGCCTATCTCGATTGCAATTGATATCACACTTTTAGGCAAGAAAAACAATAAATTGTCACGTTGAAGGAAACTTTGATAACCTAAGCTATGTCTACTATTTAAAATACACTAGGAATAAAATGAATTTTAATATGAATGATTTGATAATAAACATTAAAATTATTATTTATAAATCTTTCAAGACGGCAACAATTAAATCCGTCTTTTGTATGTATTATTTCCAACAACTTTCTACTCGCATCATGGATGATACATTTGCCCATCAATGACAGGTATGAGTTAACATGTGTCACCACAAAAATAAAAGCCTCCCAAATACACTTGTGTTCGTATGATTTTATCATTCTAGTCTTTGTGTTTTATAAGTGATCACTTATGCATGATCGGTCCCAAGCCCAGATAAAGGAGGAAGGTTACACTAGGCTTCCAACAATCAATATAAAACTTTGTCGAACTTAATATGAATTCTATAAAAAATAAAAAAATCTATATAATTTATTCCCTCTAATATGCAAAAAAGCTTAGTTGTAGTTGTAGTAGTAGTCCTTGTTATAGTTCTTATAAGTATTGAGGTCCCTTACCTCTTTTCTTTGTTTTATATTTACTTACATATGTCGTTAGCAAAAAAAATTGTCATTTAACACGAGTCATTTATTTTGGATTACTTCTTCTATATGTAATATATAGGAATGTATGTATATGTACCTATGACGTATATATATATATATATATGTATGTATATACGCATCACGCATATGTACTTTGATATCTTAACCGTCTACTTGATGTCTCCGCGGAATATTAAGAAAACGACGGCATGGGTAGCGCTAACCCCTACTATTTACGTTTCTGCCATGCTCTTTGGACCTACAAACGGGTCGGGTTTGGGTCCAGGTGCCCCACGCTACCTACTTTGATATCTTATCTCAATGGGGTCCACCGATTTTGATATCTCATCTGACAGTCCTCTCTTTAAGTACGAGCGTGCCTCAGCGACAATGACCAAAACGAAACAAATTTATATATATATTAATATATATAATTTTATATATTATGTATGATAAATTCTTAAATGGTCAAGCCAATTCTCGAGCTCAGTCAAGCTCAATCTCGAACTGAGCTTAATCGAGTCAATCTTCATCATGCCAAGCGTAAAACAAACCTAGTTAGATAAGCTCGAGTTGTTCTAACATAATGCAAGCTCAAACTCGATCGCTCAATTACATGCCTATTTAATTGTCAAGGTGCTGTGGGGTAGGTTGATTTGCCCTCAACCGATCATGTCTATCCTCTTGTACCATATAAAAAAGAAAAGAAAAAAAGAAGCACTCACTGGTCTCTATCAACATAGCCTTACTTTTAGTGCTGCCAATCGAACCAAGCGGCTCATAGGTCAGCTCAGTTTGACTAATTCTTGGCTCATCCAGGCGTGGTTCATTAGACCATATGAGCTGAACATGAACATGGTATGTTAGCTTAGTTCGGCTCTTGAAAGCTCGCTAATGACATTTTTAAACTGTTTATGTAAACAATATAGTATTAGTGACATTTTTTTGCAACTTTGGGTGGACATAAACACAAACTTTTTTTTATTAGTGTTGGTATTGTCTCGTTGTCAACCCTACAAACCTTCGTTGATCACTTGTTCGACGGTTCTTGATATTGTTTAAACCTATGAAAAAAAACATTAACCCAGTATTTACAATAGAAATATCTCTTGATGTATCATAACTTAAAGTGCAAAAGACAATATAATACCCAATAAACTGAAATGGAGCTTAACCATTTTGGATCTCCTCGGTCTAAAAATTATTGCTTGCAATTTGAGAGATTTGATAATTTAATTACCTTCAATTATGAGTGACAGGCTCCTTGTTGTACCACAACTTTAAGCTTAGATTCACAAGAGCTTGTAACTCTAAGAGGTTGTTTGACAGAACGGCCGCACAGAGACTGCAAAGGCCCATACATTTATCAAATACGAACGAACTTGTCAAGAGTAGAATCTAACTGAACCAATCCAAACCACTAGAGACCCGATTCATTAGAGCCCCATTCCAAAGAAAAGAGATTCGGGTCCAGAGAAATAGTTTGTCAGATCCAGATCGAATATCTGATTGTTCAAGACTCGAGCAGATCTAATCCAGGATTGAACCAAAGAGAGAGAGAGAGAGAGAGAGAGAGAGAGAGAGAGAGAGAGACGAAACGTGGAACCCGTTTTTTTTTACAAGAGGAGGCCGCAGCCTAACACACCCTCTGCGAGTGGAATTCCTCACCAACAGCGCAGGCTTGAATATGTCTTACCAGTTGAGTTAACGATCTGGGTGCGAGAAAAGCATTTTCAAGAGAGAGAGAAGCGGAGAAGAGACGGAACGTGGAACCCCGTTTGGAGGAATGTATTTTCGTAATTTTGAAGCAAAGCACAGAACATATCAGTCAATGCAAAAAAGCCAGCGTCGTCGGCACAGAGAGAGAGGGAGGCAGAGAGCAGATCAGATCATGCCGAAGATGTACGTTGAGTAAGCGAAGAGAAGGGAAGAAAATCCTCTTCGAGGAGATCCATTCTTCCCTGCCACGTGTGATTCCATCGCCTCCCGGTCTACTTCCTTCTCCGCCGGAGAAACACACTAGGTGAAAGAGAAGAGGATGGAGAGCTACAAGATGTGCGGATGCTTCACGAGGAATTTCAGCACCGCGGCCGTCCAACCTCCTGACGACGTCAAGGAGGTATTCCGTCGGTACGCCGACGGCGTGGGCGGGCACATGACAGCCGATGGTCTCCGGCGGTTCCTGACCGAGTTCCAGCATGAAGATGCGGAGGCGACGACTGTGGCGGTGGCGGAGAGGATCATTGAGCAGATCCGGCAGCGTCGTCAGCATCTTGTGAAGTTTAAGCGGCACGCGTCTCTTACTCTCGAGGACTTCTTTCATTTCCTCTCTTGTCCTGATCTAAACCCCGTGTTCAACTCGCAGGTACTCTGTTCATCTCCTTTTTCTTTAGAAAAGATCATATTCGCCCTTTCTTGTGTCTGGATGCCTCTTAGTCCCCCGTTCAGTGTGCACCATTAATGTGCGATCCTAAAGTTTCCATATCGAGATACGGTATCACGAGGTTATGCTGACATTAGAGACGACGCCGGATTGGGTAATAAACGTACGAGGACTCCCTCCTCCTTCGCCAGGAAATTCTGAGAGCTTTTGGGAATTTGGACCGTGTTTTCCATTGCTCGATGAAAATTTCGATCAGCATCACCAGGAAGTTGAATCAAAGGGTTTCTGTTGGTTATTCAGTACAAACAAGCGTGATTCTTTCCGTGCATCACTCATGCTGCTCTCCTCCTTCAATGGAGGCCTACCTATCCGCAGTCTGACCTAATTTAATCTAATATTCAGCAAACTTGCAGACAAAAGCAGTTGTGACTTGTGAGGGTTCTCTGATTACAATTTCTCCATTACTAGCATATTAGTTTATTTAGCTATATTAGGAAACAAAACTTCAGATCGAGCCATGCGGACATAAGAAACTTTATGTTTTAGTCCGCCGAATATTTAGTGTTTTGTGGACTGTTGATGTATGAATAACATCACAACCATATGGTCTACAATATAATCTACTAGCAACTTCGTATTGTGTTGATTGCCAGGTGACTACAGAGATGCTATCCGCCACCCTTCTCAGCCTACGGCTTAATCTGCTTGACAAGATGTTGAAAACTTGAAAGTTCAAGTTTTTATTATAGTACTGTAATCATTTCCAAAAGGAGAAGTTCGTAGCAGCTTTTCTTCATTTTGAAGAAAAATCTTTTGGCTATTTGAAATAATATTTGTTTCTTTTTCCTTTCCTGGAGAGCGTCCTGCTAAAGTGAGAGGAAGATGCAGTTCAGAGAGGCTGATAAGAGCCAGTTGGTATTGGTTTACACAAGGACTTACATTGGTCTCTTGGCACCTGGAATGCAATATAAAATGGTTAATAGATCATCAATATTTTCTGGTTAAGAAAACTCATTGTAGTTCATCTGGATAAATGAGGAATTTCTTCGAATAAATACTGAGTTACACGCATGGTGGCATCATGTGGTTGGCGATCACACTAATGGGGTGTATCGAAAAAGGAAATATCGAATATATATTTTATATGTGCATGTGTGTGTGATAAACATCACCGTATCCTATAAATCAAGTCACTCACTCAAGAAATATGAGACATCTAAAATCTAGAAGAGCTCTGCTCAAATTGACTATTGAGCTTGCTTTAATACAATCTTGTAAAAATTGTATCATATGATACAATATGATTTTATCGTGTACGGTATTATACGATACAATTTTATCGCATGTCGTACGAGAATATGGTACGATATAGGTATCACAATAGACATGTATCACACTCGTATCGTAACATATCATACAAATATACAATACATTACAATATGGGTATTGTATTGTACGATACACCCTGTATCGCACAATACATTGTATTACGATACAATATGATTTTTTACTGTTTTTTATATTTTTTTGATTTTAAATATTTTAATGTATGGTATCATATGATATGGTATGATTATCGTGTATCATTGTCCTATTCGATACGGGCATTGATACGCTAATTACAACAACAACTAAGCCTTTTTCCATTATAGACGGGGTAAGGTACATGGATTCTTTGTTTCCACAAAGTCCTATCATAATTTGTAGAATCCATGGAAAATAAGTCCGACAAAGTTTTATGTTGACTGTCGAAAGCCTAACACAACCCTCCTCCTTTATGTGGGCTTTGGACCGGCTATGCAAGGGTGATCCCTTATATGGGCGGAGTTTGATAAGCTAATTACAACATTGCTTTAATATTCATCAAAGCTAAGATTACCCTATGGGAGTTCCATTATCTATAACATATTCTTCCCGTGGTCTAACTTGTAAAACAAATTGAGAATGAAACTAATTGGTGATAAAATGAAGGAAAATTGTTTAAGATGGTTTGAACGTGTCGAAAAATTATCAAAAGAAGCTTATATGAGAAATTGGTTTGAACACGTAGAAAGAAGACCAAAAGAAGCTTGTATGAGAAACTAGATTGTGAAAATGTTAAAAGAAGGAAGAGGAAGACCATAAAAGTGTTGGAAGGAAACAATAAAGAATAAATAATAATCTTGCTTATGTTGAGCAAGGCACATAATCGGGTTCTATGGAAATAAAGAGTCTAAATAGGTGACCCATCTAGTATGGGAAAAGGCTTAGTTGTTGTTGTGGCAAAAATAGCATGATCAAACTGTAATCTCGGGGTCCACTCTATCACTGTTCCAATATGTTATGCAACTGATACTGGCTGAAAATATTTATAGTCTCAAATAACACCGATTGTTACAATGGATATCATATTCTGTGAACTAGCAGGCATCTTTTAAAAAACAAAAGGCATTATTATCCTTGATGGCGATTAGTGTACCGTGTCTTCTTTCTTTGGTTATTTATTCTTTAGAGTTTCTATTACTGTTACTAAATACTTAAAGAGTACTGATACTTTTTCGTTTGTGTTCAGGTTCATCATGACATGACAGCTCCTTTGTCTCATTATTACATTTTCACTGGCCATAATTCCTATTTGACAGGCAATCAGTTAAATAGTGACTGTAGTGATGTACCCATAATAAAAGCATTGCAAAGAGGAGTGCGAGTAATTGAACTAGATATATGGCCCAATTCCAAGAAAGATGATGTGGTTGTTCTTCATGGAAGGTTTGGGTTAAATGATTGTTTCGATTTTACTGGGACATCAAAAAGCTCATTTAAAATGGTAGCAACCATGTTTTTTCTTTTCTGGTTTTGTAGAACTTTGACAACACCAGTGGAACTCATCAAATGTTTGATATCTATCAAAGAACACGCATTTACTGCTTCACCATATCCTGTCATAATAACTCTGGAGGACCACCTCAATGCAGAACTCCAAGCTAAAGTAGCCGAGGTTATTCATTATATTTTTATTTATGTTTTGTCATGCCAAGGCTTATGTCTTGCTTCTCTTTTTGCAACCTTCTAAAATTGATTTGGAAGCCCTACTTTAATTGCCCTCTTGCAGATGATCACCCAAACTTTTGGTAACATGTTGTTTTTCCCTGAGTCGGGAACTTTACAAGAATTTCCTTCTCCAGAATCCTTGAAATATCGTGTTATGATATCAACTAAACCACCAAAAGAGTATTTGGAATCTAACACGTTCAAGAACAATGGATCACAAAAGGTAAAGGATGATGAGGATTCATGGGGGAAGGAGGTCCCAGATGTTAAAGAAGAAATTGAAGCTGATAGCCAGGTGCACATCTTAAGACGTCTTTTCTTTTAATTGTCTTCAGTGAGCATCATACTCTGTAGTGCATAATAATATTTATGGAACCTTGCAATTCTTTTTGTTAGAGTGACGTTGATGCATCAGAGCAACATACTGATGGAGATGACCCTGAGTATGATGACCAGAGGGTGTCACAGGGCTTAGCTAAAGGTGTCTCTGAATATATGCGTATAATTACCATTCACGCAGGGAAGCTGAAGGGAGGAATGAATAATTGGTTAAAAGTTGAACCAGGCAAGGTTAGGCGTCTTAGCTTGAGTGAACAAGAACTGGCAAAGGCGGTGGCCACTCATGCAGCTGACATAGTCAGGTATCCAAAATCTGCTCAAAACTTTATTCATAAAATTTGAAGGATTCTATCAGTAATCTCACCTAGTGCTACTCTTGCCAAAACAAAGACAGATTTTTGATATCCTTCTTATGTTTCTCTTCCTTTACTTTTTCCAGATCATTAGATAGGATTTGTTGAAATTCTGAGATGTTTGGCTTTCTTCCATTGTTCTAAGTGTTCCCATTCTGTGATTCTAATTTTTTTGCTTTATTTAGGTTCACCCAGCATAACCTACTGAGAGTATACCCAAAAGGCATTC
This sequence comes from Brasenia schreberi, assembly GCA_036023115.1. Lineage (NCBI taxonomy): Eukaryota > Viridiplantae > Streptophyta > Magnoliopsida > Nymphaeales > Cabombaceae > Brasenia > Brasenia schreberi. Next base: position 9,565,656 of record JAYKKT010000057.1, on the reverse strand, counting down.
GTGTTGACTCCTCAAACTACAATCCTTTAATGGGATGGATGTATGGAGGTCAGCTTGTTGCTCTCAATATGCAGGCGAGCTTCCTAATTTTGCATCTTTCTCTCTTATTTTGATGTTAAGTTTACGTGGTTTCCTGGTTGCAACTTTTTCATGTTAACCTTTTGCTCATTATTCTTTATCTTCTTGAAACACTATCAATAAAAGAAAAATATTCATTTGATTTGCTTACTGTTCGTCAGTAGTCTATGTCAAATGTGCACACTGAGAATGTGGACCATTTGAAATACCCCACTACCAAAGAGTCAAATGTGCACACTGAGAATGTGGACCATTTGAAACACCCCATTACCAAAGAGTATGCGAATGACACTGTGGAGATTATCAGAATCCAGGATCTGTTGACTCGTTTAATAAGCTATTATTGCAATATCCTCCTCTTCTATTGCTTGTTTAAATCTCAAACCCTTGAAGGTTTGTCAAAATGGTCATTTGTCACAGGTACTTCTCTCTGCAACATTATTAGTATCATACCTTGCATTTTATACCTTGACCTTTTCGGTGGTGTTTGTTTGACATCAAATGTAAAAACCAATTCGTGCATGAAAAGAATTGCCTGAAGGTGTCAGTTCGTAGTATAGCAGTTAGATCTTTTCTTTTTGGGTCAGTAGGTCTGCTGGTTTTTTTCCTGCAGGAAAAAAAAGATCTTAAGGGCTGTCATCTATTAGGCTACATTTTGCTGAAATGCTGAGTTGAAGGTTGCAAACGTTTCTTTGCTGTCAGTTCGTATATGACTGGCCTTGCCTATGGCCTAGTACTTGTTAATATCAAAACAAAATCTGCTAAATATGTGTTTTAACATTTTCCTTTTTTAGGGGTATGGGCGGTCACTGTGGTTAATGCATGGTTTTTTTAAAGCCAATGGAGGTAGTGGGTATGTCAAAAAGCCAGATTTTCTGTTGAAGACTGGCCCTCATTGTGAGGTTTTTGATCCTCAGAAGGAGCGTCCAGTGAAGAAAACTTTGAAGGTAGTTTCAGCTTAGAGAAACTAGTTAGCTATGACCTTTTCATTATATGATGTGTGTGTGTTGGTTGATTGCTTCGTGTTATTCTATAGGTGAAAGTGTATTTGGGGGAAGGATGGCAGATGGATTTCAAGAAAACACACTTCGATACGTACTCACCACCTGATTTCTACACAAGGGTATGATTTTCCCTCTCTCTATTTTTCCCATCTCTGTGCTCGCTACTTGATTTTTACCCAAGCAAAACTGTCTCTGCCCCAACAAGTCATATACTGTCTTATGTTCATTTTAGTTCATTACGGAACCACCTTTTTCAATATTGGTCTGATAAGGCAGATCAGACCTGCACAGAAGGTCCATATCTAAATCCATCAATGAATTGGTCTCATCTTTCCCTATTTAGATGGAAAAACGTTCCCTATCCAACTTATAACTTTTCATGATTAAGGTTCTTTTACATCTCTTTTACTTTTGTATCCTTTTTGTACGGCATACGAAAAGGGCACAGTAGAGTCGGATGCTGAAGCACCTCGATCTATCGTTCGAGATATTGGTGGGTGCATTGTGCAACATCTGCCAAATATTGGTGGTTTGAATGGGGCGATGCTGTAAATGGAAATCTTGGACCTCAGATGTGCAAATGAGCGCCAGACACTCCTGGCGAAGCCCTTTTCATGTCAAGTTGGATTCTTTCTTTTCATGGCAGACTTGTAGTGTACTGTAAGTGTTGATAACCATCTTCAACTACTCCCAAATAACCTCTGTGTTTATTAATGAACAGGTCGGCATCGAAGGGGTGCATGAAGATAAGATAATGAAGAAAACCAGGACGATTGAGGACAACTGGTCACCAGTTTGGAATGAAGAGTTCGAGTTCCCACTGACTGTGCCGGAGTTGGCATTGCTCCGGATTGAAGTGCATGAGTATGATATGTCTGAGAAGGATGATTTTGGTGGGCAGACATGCTTCCCCATCTCAGAATTGAAGTCCGGAATCCGATCGGTTTCGCTTTTTGACAAGAAGGGTGAGAAGTTCAAATCTGTGAAGCTTCTTATGAAATTTGAGTTCTCATGAGATGCCGATAGTGGCCTTCTAGTTTGTTTGCTAGGGCGTCCTGCCACGGAATGCTTTTTCTAAATCATAGTGTATCGTTTGCTGTACCAGCTTGTGAGCGCTCCTTGTTGCGAAACATCAGTTTGTTGATATTGTGAATGTATGTATTCTATTATGCCAACATGTGTACTCTTTATAGTCCCGAGTTCAATATTCAGGTAAAACCACAGGTCGAGCTAACCAGCCAAACCAAAAAAAACTAAGCTTTGCCACACTAAGCGTGTCGGAACCAGCCCATGAACCGTCTCTGATCGGAACCAGTTGGCTGTACTCGAGGTGTTGGAACTGGAACTAGAAACGCCCGTTCGACCGTTGGTTGCTGATCCGGTTTGTAAGCTTTTCTCTGAGTTCTTGGTACAAACCAAACCTGGAACTGAAATTGGCGTTTGGAACCGGAACTGGAACTGGGTATGGTTCCGAGCAAATCAGAACCGGGGTTTTTAAATATCGGGTCCGGTTTATCTAACTGGATATGGAGTTAGAGTACCACACCCCTAATTCTAAGGAGCTTAATATGTAATGAACCGGGGTTTTCCTTAGAGAAGACTCTAACAAAACCGATCCAAGGCTCATTTCGTTCACTCGAACGTTGGTCCTTGTCCGCCAAGATTTCAGCTCTCTCTCTCTCTCTCTCTCGATGGCGGCGTCCACCGCCTGGACAAGAAAGCTCCCGCAACCGCCATTACCGCCACAAGGCTCCGTCACGACTGCCATCGCCTTCTCTTCTTCCTCCGACGAAGATGACAACGCGGACGTTTCCGGCGATGCTTTCTCGAACGAGATCTTTAAACCATATCTCCAGGTCTACGGATCCTCCTCCCCCGATCTCTCCAAGATCCAATCCTTCCTTCTTGCCTCACGCAGTGGTGCCCTCTCATGCCTCATCTGCCTAGAGCGGATTCGGCGCTCTGATCCCGTCTGGTCGTGCACCGTCCGCTGCCACGCCATCTTCCACCTCCTATGCATCCAAAATTGGGCTCGCCAGGCCATCAATCGGGCTCCGTCCTCTTCGAATCCTCTCCCGATCAATCTCCCGTGGCATTGCCCTAAGTGCCGATCGGACTACCCCCAATCGCTTCTTCCTCGGCAATACTTGTGTTTCTGCGGCAAGATCGAGAATCCGCCGTCCGATCCTTGGGTCCTCCCTCATTCGTGCGGCGAGATCTGCGGCCGCCCTCTTTCCAGCGGATGCGGCCATCTCTGCTTGCTTCTTTGCCACCCCGGCCCCTGTCCTCCCTGCCCGAAGCTTGTCCGCGCTGCCTGTTTCTGTGGATCCCTTACCGACGTCCGGCGATGCGGTGCATCCGGGTTCGCCTGCGGAGGATCGTGCCCGAAGATCCTCGCCTGCGGGATCCACCTCTGCGAGCAGCCATGTCACGATGGTCCTTGCCCGCCATGTCGTCGGAAGGGCGTTTTTCGGTGTTTGTGCGGCAAGATTGAGGAAGAGAGGGATTGCTGCGACTCAGAGTTTAGGTGCGAGAATCCGTGTAAAAGATCGCTGGATTGCGGGAAGCATTTTTGTGATCGGGGATGCCATTCTAGTGAATGTGGAGAGTGCCCGCGTCGTGGGCGGAGGACGTGTCCTTGTGGTAAGGTGGAGCATAAGGGGATCGGCTGCGATGTGTTGGCGCCGACGTGCGGGTCGACCTGCTGGAAGATGCTGTCTTGTGGACTCCATCGGTGCCCGGAGCGGTGTCATCGAGGTGCCTGCATCGATATTTGCCGAACGGTCGTCACCAAGTCTTGTCGGTGTGGAAGCTTGAGGAAAGAGGTACAATTGGTGGTTGTTTGATCTCTAGAACTTGCTGATTGATGTCGACGCTCTGGTGTTTTTTTTCCTTCGATCATACGCTACTTGGTGATATGATGTGACGCTGTTGGTAATTATAGTAACTGGCCATTGCAGATGTGATATAAGAACTAATATAATTGTTCTATGGATTGAAAAATTAGTCCCTAAAAGTATTCGTAAAACTAGTAGTATACATGTTAAATGCTCAATTTGTTATAGGTTCCTTGCAACCAAGAATTGGTTTGTGACCGGAAATGCCAACGGCCAAGGAATTGTGGCCGGCATGCTTGTAAACGTCGATGTTGTGGTGGCGATTGTTCGGCCTGCCCTGAGGTATTCTCCGGTTTAGATTTTTTCTTTTAACTTTCCTTGCATGTATTGAGTCTACTTAAGCATTTGCTTTGTTCATAATTCAGGTATGTGGGAGGAAGCTTCGTTGTAATAACCACAAGTGTCCTTCACCGTGCCACAGGTACAGACTTTGATAAGATTTTCTTGTGGTGATATTTGCTGTCCGTGGAATGAGATTTGTACAAGAGAATGCTTGGTTTACATGCCAAAGCTAGTTAGCTCTAGTTTTTTTCTTTTGGTTAATTATGATTAAAATAATATTTTAAGAAGACAACGCATGGAAAAGTACGGAAGGAACTTTCTGAAGAGCTAACTTTTCTCGTCACGGTATTCCATTCGTCATAGGTCAAAATAGTAGAGGAGGACTGGGAACGTATATATACATACACACTCACAAACACGTGTGTGTATCTATCTATCTATATATCATGTGACTTTATTTGCTCTCTCTCTCTCTCTCTCTTCAATTCCTTCATAAGTACTGGTAGTGGAGTAATCTTCAACATGTAGATATCAGTTGCTGGAACATATGATGACTCTCTCATCATAGTTATGTTATTTACTTGTTCTTTCATTCATTATAAACTATGAAAAAACATATCAGTATGTGGCTACCTTATTACTTAGTGACCATTAATAGACAAGTCCCTGTGGTAAGAGTTGAAACCTAAATCTTGGAAAACTTTGACAAATTTAACCAAAACTTTTTATCTATGTTTGTCTAAATCAACCAAACCTGAACTAGATAAATTTGATCGATTCTTGTGCATGTTCATAATTGCTTGGTCCTCGGAAGTTTGGGAAGCTGGAAAAATCTGCCGAGTTAATTCTCTGGACGTCTGAAACATTGGTGACATTGATCAAAATTTACAGTCCATCCTTGGACAAGTTTGACCAGATGCTTATTGACTGCACCTATCCTTCTGCTATGCACACGCAGCCAGACTTGTGACTGAACCCATCTTCATATTTTGAATGTTGATCAATTAAACAATGCATGAACTTGTCCTCATATCCATGGATTTTCATAAGGCTGTGCTGGTTTCTTGATATCTGCTGGCCTCATCCCTCCTCAAAAGAAAATGTAGGAAAGAAGGAAAACATCTATATAGAATGGGCCTTTAGATGAAAATTTTGATTCCTTAAGTTCATCTACGATAGGAAGTTTAGATAAAAAGCAAGATTGAGGGAATTGCTGAAAGTTCAAGGTTGTCAGTTGGATGATCAGGATACGATACTTTTATGTATGCGAACCTGCATAATTATTTCTGGCCTTTATTTTTCCTTGTTTTGGATAATACCTTCCTTACTGTAGTTATGCTTTTACTGCAGTGGTCCTTGTGCTCCATGTCCCTTGATGGTGACAATCGCATGTTTTTGTGGGGAGTCTCATTTTGAGGTGAAATTCACTAGACCATTTTGACCTTAGTAATTAATATGCCAATGGTCTCCCCCCCGTAATGCATATCTGCTACCGTCTTTGTACTGTAAATTAAGCGCATGTACTCATTGATGCAATATCTTGCACTTTGGATCATTCTGGACCATTTTCTGCTCAACATAAACTGTGACCCTCTTTTGTTTTTGGCTTCACATAAATCATTTAATCCTCAGTTTAACATGTACAAAGTACAAACCCCAAATGATTTCTTACTGTGACCCTATTTTTTCAATCCTGAATAAGCTAATCTTGTTGCATGTCTACTTATATCTTCGATAATTGACAACAAAATTTGTTGGGCAAGACCAAGTTTCTTAAGATTTGCTTTAAGACTTGAGGAACAAAGCCATAGTTTTCACTTTAAGTGATGACGTTTAGTTGATGCATTAACCTTGACAACATTCTAGTGTTGGTTTTCATGTCTCTAGTGTCATTTTCTTGGAAAAGGTCACTTGAAGACATTAGCACTCCTTTGTTTATGAGTTAGATGAGTTTTCTTATTGGGTGTTAGGAAGTTGCTGCTTTTTATAAGGGTAACCAGTTAGTTGAATGCGATAAACAGATAGCTTGATACGATTCATATTTCTCTGTGATGAAACGTAGGAATGGACCAAAGCCAGCTAGTTGTATAGAAAGCAATTATGTGCTTGAATGGCTACACTCTAAAATGAGAAACACAGAGCATGATAATACATGTTATTTTTTTAATGGTAATTATAATTTCAAAACTAAAACCAAGCCTTTTCCTGCACTAATTGGGCCGTAATTTATATGTTTCTTTCAGGTACCCTGTGGTGCTGAGAAGGAACAGAAGCCACCCAGGTGTCGCAAGCCATGCCCATTGTCTCGTTTATGCAAGCATGCTTCAAGCTGCAAGGTTCTTTTCTTTTTTTGGTTTGTGGGTGTGTTTTGATCAACTGAAAGTCTGGTTGTGGTTGTACTATCTATTTTTCTTTCTTTTCTCTATCAGAAGATATTCTTCGTGATTTTACCCTAAATATTGTTATTGTGTATGTTACATGCACAAAACATCACCGTGATCATGGAAAAAGTTATCATAATACAACAACTAAGCCTTTTCCATACTAGATGGGGTCGGCTACATGGATTCCTTGTTTCCACATAGCTCTATCATGTGACATGCTATAGTTAACTCATTATAAACTAGATCATTCTTTATTATTTCTTTCCAACACCTTTGGTCGTCCTCTTCTTCTTTTATCATTTTCATGATCTAGTTTTTCATATATCTTCTTACATGTGCGTTCTTGGGTCGTCTTTCTACATGTCCAAACCATCTTAAATGATTTTCTCTCATTTTATCCTCTATTGGAATTACTTCCAATTTGTTTCTAATAACTTCATTATGCGTATGGTCTTTCCTTGTGTGACCACTCATCCATCTCAACATTTCATTTTGCTACACACATCTTTTGTACATGATGATTACCTGTCCAACACTCATAACCATAAAAAATATTAGGTCTAATTGTTGCTCTATAATATTTACCTTTCAACTTTAATGGTATCTTCTTATCACATAGAATATCTTATGCCCATCTCTATTTTAACCAACCAGCATTAATTATATACATAACATCTCCATCAATTAGCTGACCCCGTCTATTATGGAAAAAGGCTTAGTTGTTGTTGTACATGTCTCTTATAAGATTTATTTATGTCAATGGGATACCTCTTTTTCTAAGGTTCTCCAAAGAACATCTTTTGGTACCCTATCATAAGTTTTCTAGATCAATAAATATCATGTGAAGGTTCTTTTTTTTTTTGCTATAAAATATTCCATAAGACGTCTCAATAGGTTAAAACTTTCCTTGTAAATGATGCAATGTATGGTGATCTTAATTTTTATGTCTTCTGAAGTACCCAAATAATCAAACTTACATTCCATATATTCTACTTTTGTTCTATTAAGTTGGAAACCTTTACTTTCTAATGTTTCTCTCCATAGTTCCAATTTCCTATTAACTTTTTCCTTAAAAACTCATCCACTAACACAATGTCATCTTCAAATAACATACACAAAGGTACTTCATCTTTAATATGTTTTATTAACTCATTAATGACAGTATAAATAAATATGGACTTAAAGTTGATCTAAGGTACTTCAACTTCAAAGGAGTATGTCGTTCTTTCATGTGTCCTCACACATGTTTTTGCGCCATCGTAATGTCTCTTATAAAGAGGACAACCACAAAAGTATTGGAAAGAAACAATAAAGAATGTTCTAGCTTATTATGAGTTAACTACTAACATGGCACATGATAGGACTATGTGGAAACAAATAATCTTGTACCGGACCCCGTCTATTATGGGAAAAGGCTTAGTTGTTGTTGTACATATCTCTTATAAGATTTATTTATGTTAATGGGATACCTCTTTTTCTAAAGTTCTCCAAAGAACATCTCTTGGCACCCTATCATAAGTTTTCTAGATCAATAAATATCATGTGAAGGTTCTTTTCTTTTTACTATAAAATATTTCATAAGATGTCTCAAAAGGTGAATCACTTCAATAGTAGATCTGTCTGGCATAAATCCAAATTGGTTCTTTGTTGTACTCGATACTTATCTTAACCTACGTTCAATAATTGACAAAATTTTAAATGTCTCCCTTGTTCTTATATATGGGTATAAGTGTACTCACTCTCTAGCCTTAACTATCCTAAAAATATCTCTTTCACCTTCTTTTGAGTTAAACTTTTTATATAAATCCTCTAAAATTTTGACTTTTGCTTCACTAATGGCCTTTTTCGCTTCTTTCCTTGATTTCTTATAAGCCTCCCAAGTTTCATTAGTCTTCTTTGACATAATGCAATTTGTAATATGCCTTGTTTGTCTTGATTTTATCTTATACCATTTCACTTAATCACGAAGCTCTTTTTGTGCCGGTACGCTTTCCTTATATTTGCCTAACACATCTTTTGTCGCTTCTTTAACGTGTATAGTCATATTGTTCATATCAAAAGGTGTACTTACATAATTTCAAGCATATCTTTGAAAAACTTTTTGTTTAAATATATATTTTTTCTCAATCTTTATTTATAATAATACCAACTCCATTTAAAGCTTTTTTTCTTTCCTGAGTACCATAATTTAAAATCGATATTCTCAATCTCCTTAGCTTTTTCTCCAACCCATTTTGTCTCTTGTAAACATGAATCTTTTTCTGAATCATGGTATCTATCATCTCTATTAACTTGCTGGTCAATATTATGATATTCTAAGTACCAATATGAATCTTATTATCTAGGATTAGCTTTCTTATCCCCGTATTTGTCTATGCTGAAAATGTGGAGACCTTCGATGTAACTTGTTCACTACATTTAGGCGACAATATAGTGAAACTAACTTCTTTACCCATGATGTTAGAACCTTCTTTGCAATTGATCATGGGAAGCCACGATACGATACGGGCGATACACCCCAATTTTTTTTCTAATTTTTTTCCAATTTTTTTTTGCAGTTTTTTGGTCTCTTTTTGCCTCCCTTCACTTCCCTCCAAGGCATCCTCTGATATGCTTGTAATTTGGGTTTATAATTTTATTTATTAAATAAGAATAATTTATGAACAAATAAAAATTGTGACAAAATCATTTCCCTTTTTGTTGCCAACTTTTAGGTATATTTATGCTACCAGTTTCTAATTTCATGAGATCGCAAACAATTAAAAACATTTGGTTGTCTCGGTTCATTGAGTAGACATTTCACAACTTCATGATTTTAGGGTTCACCTTATGTGACTTCCATTGAGTTGAACGTGATCAACGTGTGTGAGGCTTAACTCAGTCTCTGAAGTGAGAAATGGAGCTCAATCATTAGTTAAAAACTAGTCTCCTGTAAGAGAAAAAGGGGATATCATCAAGTAACAGTATCACATCAGTGAGGTGTCATAGACTTAATAATCAAAGAATTGGAGCTCATTGTTTTGCTCACATATGAAAATTAGCAAATATGACAACTACATGTACAAGGATAGCAGTTTGTTAATTTTGATATATTAGATTAGTGAATTATGAAAGATAACAAAGAAAATGCACTCCTAACCGAAGAAGACATTGCATGGATTAATTTGAAGTGCAACAACATCAAGAAGGAGATGAAGATTTTCGTTTTAAAGCAGAAGGTGACGAGAAACTTTGAATCTTCATCAAGGAGAAGATGAAGATTATTTAGTTAATGATCTTGATACAAATTTACAATATGTAAAATGTAAGTATATTTCATTTTTTGTTCCAAAATATGTAATTTTGGATGCAATTGTTCAATGTTGAATGTTCAATCTGTGATAAACTTTGCATTATATGAATTTAAAGCAATTACCATATTTTTTAAGATTTTTCTTGATTTTTTTTACTAATTTTTGTTGTTTTAAAAAATATTTTTTGTATTTTTTTAATATTGAAGTACGATACAGGCGATATGATACTATATGATACGTCCGTATCATGGAGCCCAACGATACGCGATACGATACGTGTTAGACAACACTTATTGATTCACTAGATCTGGACAAAGATGTAGAGGTCCGCTTATTTTTTACTGTATTCTATAATACGTTGGTAAGAGAGAATGTTCCAATGCAATGCTCATAATTTGTAGGATCTACGTTAGATAAGTATGACAAAGTTTTACGCTGGTTGTCGGAAGCCTAACACAATCTTCATTCTTTATGTAGGCTTATGACTGGCCATCCAAGGGTGATCCCTTACATGGATGGAGTTGGAAAAAGTTATCATAATACTAAATAAAATTAATAATCATTTGAAATGTGCATTCTGCTGAAGTTGTGATATCCATATCCACTCCTAGGTCTTTAGTTAGCCAAGTTGTTGATATTTATGTTTTATGACAAGCAGAAGAATGGTAGACTTGTATGATATCTGCATCCTGCCAAACACAAAGAATGTTTGGCCATGTAAATATGGCTGCTTAATGCGTGCTAATGCTTTCTGTGCTTTGGTGATCTTCAATCTATTCGCTCGTACACATATGGTGTATAACTGTATACTAGGCGCTAGTAAGACACTCATGATGGATTACCACAAGCTTACATTCTTATTCTCATATTTTGCTTCTGATGGTTATCTTCAACAATAGCTGTAGCCTGAAGGCGGTACGTAAGGTTTTTATTGTTTTAATGCTTTCCAAGACTCCTTTGCTGGTTGCCTGTGTTGATATGATTGGAGTAATATTCACCATATGTGTTCTTTTCCTCCATTAGCCACATCGATGCCATTATGGAGCTTGTCCGTCTTGCCGACTGATTTGTGATGAAGTGCTTCCTTGTGGTCACACATGTAAACAAAGGTTTGAATTTGTCTGCATTTTATTTTCAAGTTTTTATCAGTTGGGTTTAATCCCCAACCTTGTCCCTGCTCCTTTGTTCTTGAAAAGTTAGATGTCATGGTCCTCTGCCTGCACCCAACCCTGAGTTCACATTGAAGCCCAAGAGAAAGAAAGACTTTCTTCAGAGTGGTGACAGTCCAGGAACTCCATGTTCACCTTGTCAAGAAATTGTTCTGCGATTTTGCCTTGGGAAGCATGTAGGGACTGAAAGAATGGTTGGTAGAATCTTATACTAACAAAACTTATTTGTTTCTCTATTTTTATTTCAGTTGTTTCATTTGAAGTTAATACTGTTTTTTAATTGTTCCAAATTTTTGTTCACAGATGGTTTGCTCTAGTCAAAAGCCATTCTCTTGTGAAAACCTGTGCGGGAACCTTCTTAAATGTGGAAATCACTACTGTACCAAGCCTTGCCATGTGATAAATAGTAACATGGATTCCCAATGCGAGGTCGTTTCTCTGGGCCAAAATATAGTTCTGCCAACCCAGGACAGAATGGATATGCTGGAGTTATGCGAAGAATGCACTCTCCCATGTCAGAAGGTAATTTATTGTTTTTGTCATCCCATTTTATTATTTGAACCTTGATAGGACTTCCGCCAGGTGATAACTTTAAAACTTGTTCAACTGGTGTTTCGGCTTGTAGAAGGAACAAAACAAAGTATTTTATTGTGTAGCTTGTTGTTCTACTAACATTAAAAAGTTGTTACGCTTTGTAGGAGAGAAAGCAAAAATGCCCTCATCCTTGTCCATTGCCATGCCATATTGGAGACTGTTCGGCTTGCAATGTGCTAATCAAAAGAGCCTGTCACTGTGGTGCCATGGTCCACGTATTTGAATGTGCATACTTCAACAGCTTGCCTGTGGAGGAACAACAGAAAGTTCGCTCTTGTGGTGGGCCTTGCCACCGGTATAAAATTGTGTTTCATGCTTCACTATGAAATATGGGGATGTCAAGAAACATTGATGCAGCGATGTCTGAAAATTCATGTATAGGAATTCAACATCATGGCTTATGACCCTTAACCATTGCTTTTCCCACACTAGGTGCGGTTGGCTAGAGATTACAAGACATGGACTTCGTAGGAGATCACTCACCCCATCCCACCCAAAAGAAAAGAAAAAATCCGACTTTTAATCAATCCTGCTTTGGAATTGGCATGCAGTTTTAACTCATTTCTGTATTGTTGTGCTATTGCATGAAATGTTGTCTTAATGCTGTTTGCAGAAAGCTAACAAACTGCACGCACCTCTGCTCTATGACATGTCATCCTGGTCCATGTCAATCTTCTGAGAACTGCCATAAAAAGGTGCCAAAATCTTCTTTTGGGTATTCCAAACATCTACTTGTTTTCATATTGCAGATCTCTTCTTAATGTTGCTGTTTTCTTCAGGTTATCTGTCCTATATTAGCATTTGTTAAGTCTCTGTTTCATTCAGCTGATTATGCAGGCAGATGTATTTCTGTCAATGTTCATGTTCAGATTTAATTCTGATTGCCATTACAGTATGAGGAGGTCAATCTATATTACATTCATTATTTTGGTTTCAGTAATCATTTTACAGTCATGTGGATTTTAAACGATCCAAGTTTGATTTTTCCATGGGCGATAGGATAATTTTCCCAGAATTTTGTCACTGGAAATCTCTGATTAGTCCGCCTTTCATGATTGAATGAGACATCTAAATAGTCACAACCTATTCTACATGCGCAAGGGATTATAACAGCACCCTTGCACCAGAATAGGCTGACATTATCAAGATCTTGCTCCATATGCAGACTCTTACATTGCCCACGAAATTTTTGATACAAATTTTCACACGAAAGACTTCTTTTCCGATATTCCTACCTTCTACAAGCTCTCTTTGATTTTGTTTGGTGGAAATGTTTGTTATTTTTGTTGTTTACGGTCACTGTATGCATCAGAGGGAGCAATATGGTGCAACTTTGAGCATCTAACTATAATACCTAGGACCATGTGTATAAAATTTCACTTCAGCAAGTGTAGATCATCTACTCTCATGTCATCAGGAGCTTCTCCATTTACTGGTTGTTTAGGCATCTTAATGTACATATACTGCACATCCATGAAGTTTTTCTTGAGATTTTTGTCCTTTTTAGTGACACTTTTCCTTCGGATAGGTCCACATAGAGCTCATCCAATTGTAGCACCCGCATAGGAATCCTTGGTCTATGAAAAGCGTACTGCACAATCATCACAAGAACAAAGAAGAAAAGACCATATGGTTAGCTGCAAAATGTGTGTTTTTCATTATTCATTGAGTGACTGAAACCAACGGTATGACCCAATCAATCTCACATGCTTTTATACCCAATTTCCAGAAGGCTTTTAAGTTTTGGTCCTTGCCAACTTTTCCCCCTCGCCAAGTTCATGCTCACGTGCTTTTATTCAGTAATTGAGTTATACATGATGCAACTTAAGTCTACTGCCTGCTAGTTACTTGAACAAAAGGGATGTTAGCATATCAATTTGTCAGGTTGGTTTAGTTCATTCTGCTTATTTCAATTATCCTATGGTACTGACATCACTGTTTTCTAGTTCATCTTCAAAATTCATGTGTATATCCATCAAAAGTCTGCACGCTTTCTCGTGTTGGTAATTCTCTTGATTTGGAAGGAGGTGGTGGCTCTCCATAGTTAACACGGAAATGACAAATTAGATGATGCTGCAGCATTTCTTTGGAATGTATAGCACTTATGCGGACAACATTTTCTGTAATGTTCCTTTGGTCTGGTAATTTCGAAATTTTGTGCAGCACCATTATGTGCCTTTTTACCCTGGTTTGCAATTCCCATTCATTAGGAAATGGCCAATACCATCTCTTGTCAGTAGGCTAGGAAGAGTGGTTCCTAAATGTGGTTGGCTTGACTCACCATAATTTGAGGAGTAAGGTTCCATCGGAAAACACATCCATGTTCACATATCGTCATTGATTCTCAGGATCATGGTACTGTAGTTCCAAACATCCATATGCTTAATCATTAGAAATATGTATTCTTTTGTTGTATATTTGTCTATTTCATTAACTATGGTTAATTCCAACGAACTAAGCAATATTCTTGATGCATGAGTTTTGTGGCGTTTGTCCGAGTTATTTAGTGTGCCATGATTGAGGATCACTGTTCTGATCCTCTTATTAAATAAGTTATGAGATTGAACTTAGTGTTTGATCCTCTTCTAATGGACTGGATTTTGGTTATGCAAGGTCACTGCCCGATGTGCTTGTCAAAATTTACGGAAGGAGTGGCTATGCAAAGACGTACAAGCTGCATACCATAGCTCTGGCCATGATTTAAGAGAAATATCGAAGAGCCATTTTGGTTATGGAATACTTGTGTGTGATTCAGATTGCATGAGGGCATGGAAGAAAGAAAATGATAATCCTGAACCACAGCTTCGCAAAGTTGTATCGATAGAGGTGATTATCTGTAAGGACCGTCTGTTTTCTCCTTTTTTATTCCATGTGTGGGTGCAGGTCTTAAGATATTCTGGCATTCTGAGAAATTCCCTAATAATAAATGTGTGATTCCTGTCTATTATAGTTTCTTCATATTGGGATTGTGTCATGTAGCACCCATAGTAGGTTGTAGCTTGGACTACTAACTCGTCATCTGTCGCATGTTTTTTTTTCTTTAATGATCTAAAATTTGCTGAAATATCTTTAGCGAGTGCTGAAACTTAGATTGTTAAGAAACTGATTCAGCTTGATTACTTGCAATGCCAAATTGACAACCAGTTGAAAGCTGTCTGCACTTTTACCCAGTCAAGATTGAATTTAATGACCATGCATCTGCCCCATCCAAAAAAATGTTCGCACCATGTGTAGACTAAGAAATATACAGAAAGCTTTTACTTTTTGGCAAAGGAAAACGTTTACCAACCCGGTTCAATGATGTTACATAAGTTGTATTTTGGGTTGATTGCCATCATTGCTAAGAGGTTACCAAATGTGCTATTGTTCCTCGCATTTCATCTTTTATTTCTCTTTTGCTTTAATTATTTTTCTTTTCAAAAGAAAAGTAATAAGCGAAACCTTAAGGGGCTTCCTGTAAGTAGCTTATTAAAATTTTGGGAAAATCTCACTCTACCTTATGGTTTTTCAAATTTTACATTTTGGGACCTCAACTCCTCAATTATTTAGGAAGGACATGAGGTTTTTATCATTAATCAAATAGGGACTTAGTTTTTATAACAGGTACGGGAAACTAATGTAGTTAGCTATGAGGTCTATTTCATTAAAGATAGAAAGTTTAGGTTCCTAACTGATTAATGATGAAAACCTTATGTTCCTCTTAAAATGTTGAGAAATTGAGGCCTAAAGTGTAAAATTTGGGAATAAAATTTCTCCTAGATTTTTTTGGGGTAAACAAATAAGTGGCTAGGAGTGGCACCAATAGAGGATAAAATGAGAGAACATCGTTTAAGATGGTTTGGACATATAAAAAGAAGATCAAAAGAAGAACCTTTAAGAAGGTTAGAAAAACTAAATTTGGAAAGTATTAAAAGAGGTAGAGGACGACCACAAAAGTGTAGGAAAGAAACAATAAAGAATGATCTAGCTTATTGGGAGTTAACTGCTAACATGGCACACGATAGGGATCTGTGGAAACAAAGAATCCATGTAGCTGACCCTGTCTAGTATGGGAAAAGGCTTAGTTGTTGTTTGTAGTAAACAAATAAGTGGCTAGAAAGGTTCACTTTGTGTACTTTTTATTGTTCCAATGCATCCAGTCATGAGAAATATTGGAGGGTGGAGAGATGGAGACAACTCCTCGCAAGGAAGGCATTAACGGATGCCTTCGAGATGGAATAGGTCTAAACGTTCATGGGTGGAGTCTTTGTTATACATCTGCATCTGATACATGTCTTGAACTCGATATCTGATTTATGTTGCATAGGTACCAAATAGGTTTAGTTGCACATAACTAATCAATCATCAAAGTTTTGTATGTACAAGCATAGGTACCAAATAGGTTTAGTTGCACATAGCTAATCAATCATCAAAGTTTTGTATGTACAAGTAATTCTTGAATTCTCTTGCAAATATATCAATAACATCATGTAGACCTGCACAAAAGAGCATAAGTTCTCCTGGCTAGGGAGTTGACTCAAAGGAACCTTGTGTAGAAGGTCGTGAGTTTTATACTCGGGGTGTCTACATTTGGTAGATGTCTGCGTGATCTCAACTTGTCTATCCCAAAACAACATCTTACAGATGATACCAAATGCCTTCGCCCCTGTTTCTTTTATCTTCTCATAGCATATATTTTACAGCTTTTGGCTTATCGATGCAGGACAAGAAAAATGATGCTAGTCATTTGCGAAAGCGTCGCAAAAGGCCTGACCAGAAGCAAGAAATCAAGCAACCCTCCAAGTTGCAGGTTGGTGTCCTTAGCTTTTCTATGAAGCATTTATTTTGTGTTGGCTGTGGATGCGAAAATGATGGGATTGTCCTTTACAGGCACTTGTTTTGGTGGCACGGAGATTGCTCCTTGTTACTTTTGCAGTTGTGCTCGTTGTTGCAGCCATATATTTTGGCCTCAATGGTCTCTTTTGGCTTTCTGACTGGATGAATGAGATTGAAGAAAGGCGCTTCAAAAGTGATCCAAGGTTTCGATCTTAATCTAACCTTTGTTTTCATATTTTTCAACTAGTACTTTTCTTCATTGAGTAGGTTGGCAAACGTCGGTTTTCCAATTTTATAGGAAACCAGTCTGTCATTCATTTGTAAGAGACCGTTTGTTGTAGCCTTTTGTGGAAATAAATTCAATATTCTCGTTATATTCTGAAAATTGAACTTGAACACCCATTAAGCACGGATAGTTCTGTCAATAAGATCTGTAACGGCTTATTTCTCGTTGGTCCAACTCATAACCTTCAACTTGTGAAACCCCTCAGATGAGCTATTGCTTGCTTTCTGTAACTGAGTGAGATTCAATCACGATAATATGTATGTTAGGATTATCATTTTGAAGGAGATAGCCATCATAAATGAAATTGGTGGTAATGATGTTTATGCGTTGGGTCAGGTTTAGTTAACATATTGGTCTGGTTCTCCATTTGTGGGAGGCCTGGATTGTTGAAGAGTCTGGGTACAAGTAGGCCGGTAAACGAACTAAGCTGCTCAGGCATCAGCTTGGTTTGGCTGGTTCTCAGCTCGTTTGTGTCCGGGTTGTGAGCTTAATTGAATTGAACATGAAGAATGTTGTGTGTGTGCCTCAGCTTCTCCTAAAGCTGAAAAGGAATTATTCACGAACTATTTGTCTTGTATAAGTTCACATACTCGTAAAACTTTTGGTCATTCAGATACTGCAGGTGATGTTCATGTTTGTCAAGGACCAGGATATTGTTCTGAACATTAGCTAAAATGAAAACAAACATGAACAGAAACGAACTCAAGGGTATGTTTCAACTCAGTCTTTTAGGAAATATCAAACAGCTCAAGAACATGTACAAACGTAAATTGATACATGAACATGAGCTAGCTCGTAGGGGAAACAAACCGAACACAAGTCAGCCTATGTTCAGTTTTGTTCGGCTTGTTTACCAGCCCTAGATACAATTTGATGGTATGCTTTTATCAGTAACGTATTGAAGGTGTTCAAAGAAATCTGCATTTGGTACATGTCCGGACCACTAAACTGGGCTGGAGACAAGATGGGTTGCTCTGATAGGTATCTACATTTTGCATTGCCTATATACGGGTTTAGTTTATAGAGCGAAACTTGCAGGGTTGTCAACAAGATTGGCTATGGTTTATAAACATAGTGGTGCTTTCTGGGAATGGAACAGATCCAGGGAAGGAAGTGTTAGCATTTAGAACTTTTTTTAGTTAAAGTCATGTTGTTTGGGTTTTTTTCTAAATTTGCGTCCTTTTTTCTGAAATATAGTTATGTTTCATAAGCTGTTTAATTTCTTCTAAAATTTGGTATTGTTTAATTTCTTCTAAAATTATGGATACTCTTTTATTAAAATTTCTGGTAGATTTTGATTAATGTTTGCTTCAGTTTTGACATCATTCTTCGTTAGGCTCATAAATTTGGATGGGGACAACAGCATTTAACTTAATGCTAGGGAAGGTAGTATTTGCCATCCTAACTTGACTATTGAATAAGAAAGGAGAAAAGCTGGTCGATGCCATTTTGATGTAACGTAACAGGATTTGATCATACACCATCTTCCTCGTCTCTCTTCTTGGGAGGAGTTTCTCGAGAAAAGTTTCCCTTCAACTCATGAAAAGGTTCCTTCTCACCTGCTTCTCACTTGATGGCAGCTCCACAATGAAAAGTTCATTCTGGATTGTTTTTTCTTTTTGTTCACACGCTTGTGAGAAATTGATCGCCGTTTTAACAACTTCATTGGGACTATTAGGACGTTGACTAAGAGCCACAAATAAACAATCTTCAAGGGTTGTAAGCCTCATTAGGGAGTCATGGGTCTTACATCTCTTTAAGAAAGGCTTAAACGCCATCAACAGACATTCTTTTTGTTAGATTTTAAATTATTCACATTTGACTCGTGAGAGATAGGTTCGAACATATTGTTTTTCAAAGTAAAGGTTTTTCTTGAAATGAATACACTTCATATTTGATATTTATAACAACAATTAAGCCTTTTTCCACACTAGATGGGTCAGATACATGGATTCCTCGTTTCCTAATAGTTAATTTAACACAATTTATATCATTCTTTAATATATCAGTATCCAAGCAATTTGGATTTGGATATATGGAATCCATTGGCATCCCTAACTTAAAATGATCTTGCTGTAGTACACTTCATCTCAAGCAATGGGGAATTATGTGTTAAATTTTTTAATGATTAGATATGACCATCTTTCATGTAACCATGTGAATATGCTAAGCTACGAAATGCGAGAAAAGACAGGTCTACCAACTTTGTAACCAAAAACAGACGTCTACCAATTTTGAAAAGCATACAACATCGTGCCAGACCTACTACGGGCCTTCCGTCACACGCCCATAACGTTTTAAACTTGGTTGATAGCAACTCTCTGGCTCGCACTCTCTCAGAGCCCAATCAAGTCTAGGAAGAAATTTATTAGGTGAATTTTGATCATCTATTATATTGTCCCCGTATATATATCTATCTATATATATATATATATATATATATATATATATATATATATATATATATAGAGAGAGAGAGAGAGAGAGAGAGAGAGAGAGAGAGAGAGAGACGTTGTATCTCATATATGCTAGCACATTTAATTGGAGATATTCAAACATATCTCAACAGTTGGAATTTTAATTCAAAAAAAGAAGTATATTTGTACTTTTGTGAGTGTATGTTATTCACATGTACATTCTTACTTTTTAAATTCGAATTTATACTCTTTATCAACCTAAGATGAATCGTTGAAATTTATTTACTTTTAACACTTATGTGTTCTAGCATATATCATTGTTGAAATTTGTTTACTTTAACACTTAAGTATTCTAGCATATACCAGGTTGTCTCTCTCTTTCTATATATATATATATATATATATAGATGGGGGTGGGGTCGCGTTGTACTGAGAGATTAAAAGAACTACTTCTCAAGTTCGAAGAATGTTCTTGAGATCAATCAACTTAGATCAGATCATCTCACCTGGCTTTGGAAAAGTAAAAGGTCGCTTTTCTTAGTGATTTAAGACCTATCCACGTCTATAAGAGGTAGGAAACAATTGAGCGCGACCTAAAAGTTCTCCATGATCCAAACTTCTGGAGTAAGAGACGCCCTCATAGAAGTTTTTCTTTCGACGTGAGAGCCCACATTGGACCTATTCTCTTTAGCAACAAAACGAGAGAGAGAGTCTGCTCTTGTTCTAGACGCATTAGAAATCAACACTAAGAATGAGTTTTGAGAAAAATTTGAAATTAAATGATATTGTTCACCCGTTGTTGTTTTTCTCAATGTTTTAAAAAAACACAAAAGGGCTGGATTTTGACGATTTAAAGATGGATTCTGCTAATTCAAGAAAGATGGATTGGATCTGATCTGCCGCCACCAACATGGTGAAATGATAAGAGTTTTCACATTAGGGTCACACTACATCCCCTCTACAGTAAGGATTTACTTTCCCATGAAGGTAGGGTCCACATTGCCACTAGGCACTTTTTGTGATACAAAAAAGCGTTTCCCACAGGAACGGGTTGAAAACGTGGGACCCACTTCTGACCACAGTAGACAACACCAGCCAGCTTGACAAAATTTTCCTGAGAAAAAGATTCCCATCTCCCTAGCTTAAGGTGATGAACAAGGCAGGTGAAACCTAATTGCTCTTTTATGAAATTCTTTCCTTTCCTTTCGTTTTGTGGAGACGAGGAAAAGTCCCAGGAGAAAACAAAACGGATAGGAGAAAAGGTGTGACAGGCAGCTGAACTGTACTTTCAAGGAGGCCAACCAAAACCGAACCTTTTCCATACTAAGTGGGTTCAGCTATATGGATCTCTCTTATGGTGGGCTTCAAATGTGGACTTGTTTTCGAAACAATTTGGTTCTGTGATAAGTTGTTTAGTCTTGATTCGTTTGGACCTGAACTAGATGTACTCAAAACCCAAATTCACAACAATTAGATCAAACTTGTTTGATGCCCTACCCAAATTCAAATTAAACCTGAAATCGATGCCTTTTTCTAGAACTGATATAGATTAGCAATAAGAGAAACATACCCTCATCTAGTCATTTGATAAGTTACTTTACCATAATCATTCTTAAAATAATTGTGACAAAAATAGTGTGATATTCCCTATAAACCATGTTAGGCACTTGAATCGGATAGAAGATTGATTCCAATTTTATCTTTTATTTTAATATTTATATTTGCCAACGGTGTTCATTACCAACACTTTTTTTGTTTAATTTGTTTTAGATTGATCAATTAAAAACCATGAAGACCGAAGCAGGCTCAACTCATTTCATACCTGAACCCGCAGCGCAGTGGGTTGGGTTTGTGCCTAAATTCTGTACAATTTGGAAACAACCCACTAAGAATTGATTATTGAAACCCAAGTAGCAATATGGCCACAGCTATTCACATATATATACACTCCCACAAACTTTCGCCTGTGCCAACCTAAACCCGAAACTCAATCATGATGGTGGAGTTCGGATCTGACTTTCAAACTTGGTTCTATTAAAAAAGGACATGACTAAAAGAAGTCTAACACGACCTGAATTGAACCCAGTTACACCCTTTGTTTTGAACCCAGCTCTGCATGATTATGAATAGGGATACAAATTGAACCCACCATATGCCCAAATAAGCACCCAGAGCTTAAGTTCAACTGACAGGGTCCTCTCGCTCCTGCTATGCATGTGGGGAGTTCGATTCGCTGGGTTATCATTTGTGTTTTAGGCGTTAACCCTCCTTTTGTAAAAATAAAAATAAATTGAGAGAGAGAGAAAAAAGAAGAAGAAGAAGAAGCCCAAATTAAAGGTAATAACATAGTAATAGTAATAATAATAACGATGATGATAGTAATAGTAATAGTAATAATAATAATAACGTAGTGAAGAAAAAAGGCATGCGTCTTGCACGGGTTTGATCTTTTGCACTCAAATCCGCGGCGGTAGCTGACCAGGAGAGCAGCAAACGAGAGTGAGACTGTGTGTGTGTGTGTTTGTGTCACGGAATCACACCGACGAAGGGGACGGCGGATCGAATTTTCCGACCAATATTTCCGCCTTTCACACTATCCACACGGCAACTCGCCGCCGGTTATTTATTATGCATTGCCAGTTTTGAAATTCCTGCTCTCATTTATTCCCACATTCCTTTTCTGAATCCTTTTCCTTTTGCCTTTTTTACGTTCTCTTCGGATTTCAGGAATGTCCAGCTGCACCCACCAGAATCACTGCTTCCGGATATTTTGATCTCTCTCTCTCTCTCTCTCTCTCTCTCTCTCTCTCTCTTGCACACCCACCCACACAATGAAGCCTCGGCGTGCCATTCTCTCGTCTTCTCTTTCAATTCTACTTCTTAGGAGGCAAAGATGAAGGAGAACGCTTTCTTCTCTTTCCCTTCTTTAGCCACCATAGTGGTGGTCGTGATCGGAACGGTTTTGGTGATTCCGGCGGCAGATGGGCTGGGCTCGATGTCGACGGTGGCCGTGGCATACGGCACCGGCACGGTTTGCGGGATCCAGAGCGGGAAAATAACGCCGCAGATCGTCAAGTGTGTGTTGAATGAGACATTGGTGGGGGTGTTGCCGGAGATCTCATTCGATGGCATCGGCGGCGGCAGAGACTTCTTCTGCGGCCTGCAGTCCGGCGGCTCCCAGCTTTTCTGCTGGGATACAACCGCTGCTTTATCACGAATTCGAGGTAACGCCTCTAGCAAGGTTGTGCTCCGGCCTAGACGTATCTACCACAACAGCAACGCGCCGCTGGCGGAGGTGGTCGTCGGAGAGGGGCACGTTTGCGGCATCCAGACTGGCACCGGAGCCGTCCATTGCTGGCGGCCACTTCATTCCCCTCTGTCTTCCCGCGTCGTACTCCGGTCTATCACTGCCGGTCGTGGATTTTCCTGCGGGATATCAGCAGCCAACAGTCGTCGCGTTGTTTGTTGGGGCATCCCCAGCGACGAAGCTGCCGGCCGACTTGCCGCTGTCATAGAATCAGGTTTTGAAAATGGCAATTCTGAATTGGTCTCGCTGTTCGCCGGAGAATCTCATGCCTGTGGGATCACTGTCGATGGTACGGTGGTTTGCAACGGGAAAAATGATTCCGGTCAATTAAACGCTCCTCCGGCACCGGCTTTCGGGTTCTCTGGCCTTGCATTGGGCGGAAACTGGACTTGCGCAATCCGGCGATCGAACGGCACAGTGGTGTGTTGGGGAGGCGGGATGCGGAGTAATTATCCGAGCAATACCTCTTTCGAGCTTATAGCCTCCGGCGACGACTTTGCCTGCGGACTCACCACCGGCAATTTTTCCGTCTTATGTTGGGGGCGGAACCGATTCAATCCGGCTAGAGTCGTTCTTCTCGGCAAACTCATTCCCGCACGTTGTACACAGGCCTCGGAATGCCAATGCGGTACGTATCCTGACTCGGAAAGTCTCTGCTTTGCCTCTCGGTTGATCTGTGCACGGTGCAGCTATGAATCTCCACCACCGTTGATCTCGCCACCACCTCCTTCTCCACCTTCTGATGCCAATAAAAACAAGGGACTTCTCGTATTTGCCGTGATAGGATGCGTGGGAACATTTTCCGGCGTCGGGACCGTCGTTTACTGCATTTGGTCTGGCATTTGCTGTTGCAAGCAGCAAAAGATTCATAATTCAGTTCAGCCAACGATTAGTAATGGCGGTGGTGCCGCGACGACAAGCCCCACCAGGTCGTCAATGGCCCGGCGACAGAGCTCACTCGCACGAATGAGGCGGCAAAGGAGTGGCACGTCGTCGACAAAGCCAATGGATCGCGGCGCGGAGGAATTCTCCTTCTCTGAGCTCTCGGAAGCTACCAACGGGTTCGCAGCAGAGAATCGCATCGGTTCCGGCAGCTTCGGCACAGTTTACCGCGGCAAGCTCTCCGACGGTCGGGAGGTTGCAATCAAGAGAGGTGAAGTCGCCCCAAAGAAGAAGTTTCAGGAGAAAGAAACCGCCTTTCAGTCTGAGCTCGTCTTCCTCTCCCGGTTGCACCACAAGCATTTGGTTTCTCTGGTTGGCTTCTGCGACGAGCTCGAAGAGAAGTTGTTGGTCTATGAATTCATGCACAATGGTGCTCTCTATGACCATCTCCACATGAAGAACGACCCCGACTCACCGATAAATGCATGGCGCACTCGAATCCGGATTGCCCTCGACGCTGCCCGGGGAATCGAGTATCTGCACAACTATGCAGTGCCACCGATCATTCACAGAGATATCAAGTCGTCTAATATCTTGTTAGACGCCGGATGGACGGCGAGGGTGTCAGATTTCGGGCTTTCGCTTAAGGGGCCAGAGGCGGAAGGCGGCCACCTGAATCTCAAGGCGGCCGGTACAGTTGGATACATGGATCCAGAGTACTATCAGTTGCAGCATCTGACCACCAAGAGTGATGTTTATGGATTCGGTGTAGTGATGCTCGAGATGTTGACGGGCAAGAGAGCTGTTCACAAGGATGTGGAGACCGGCACACCAGTGAGCATCGTCGATTTCGCGGTCGGAAAGATTGCTATTGACGAATTGCCGGCGATCCTGGATACAAGGGTGCCGCCGCCGCAGTGTGCGGAGGCGGAGGCGGTGGAGCTCGTTGCTCATATTGCGGTGCATTGTGTGAACTTGGAAGGGAAAGAGCGGCCGAGCATGACGGACATTGTCGCTAATTTGGAGCGGGCCGTCTCGATGTTCAGTGAAAGCCATGGCAGCGTCTCCAGCAACGGCATCTCCTCTGTTAGTCTATAGAGAGAGAGAGACAGAGAGACAGAGAGAGAGAGAGAGAGAGAGAGAGAGAGAGAGAGAGACAACCGACCGAACTAATGGAGTTGCACAGCTTGTGTTTCCACCATTTCCTCTGTTCTTTCTACAAAATTTTTAGTGATCTTGATCGCTATAATTCTTTGAAGTCCGATGCATTTGGGAAATTATCGAATCATTTGGGATCTAAATTCTTTGCCTAATTTTTGTTTTCGAGTTCTATTTGATTATCGTTCTAGTCGCCAATAGTAAGACTCTCTCTCTCTTTCTGGGCACCTTTGTTTTGACTGTAAATCGAATCACTTGAAGGATGGATTCCATGTCTCACACGACGAGTGGCCGCAGCAAACATGCAAGAAGATTCTGAAGCAGCAGGGGATGCCCGGTGTGTCAAAATGCCAACGTGGTTTTCCTGAAGTCAAGGTTGATGTTTTCAGAATCTTCTTTATATCTTCTTACGGAGTGTCGTACGTGTTACACAAAGGAATCTTTGAAATAGTATCCAGTAGAAGCAATCTCTCTCTCTCTCTCTCATTATATATTATACATATATAGAATATGTTTGTCATGTTATATACGCCATATAATTCAAAGCTTTATTAATGATTAAAGATTAAAGTATTGCCTAAATGGGATTGAATCTACATGATGCTCATCGGCGGGCTTTTCCTGTATTGCTGTTTGTTTTCTATGTAAATCACATCACAGCTATCACCATATGATAAAACAAACGAAAGAAAGTCCATTTCTGGCATTGCTTGATGACTCCATACTCTTATAATTTTCAAAGCCAATGGGGCATGCGGTTGACTGTTTCCGGAGAAAAACAAGGAGTTCAAGAGCAGAACTTCGGCTAAAACCTCACAAGAACTCGAGTGAAGTCTTGACAAAGCATCCATCCAGGCATGGAATCCAGAAGACTTTACTTTGGACTTGACTTCTGGGAAAGACAGGAAAAGAGTTCCAGTTGAACCCAAGACGAACAAGCTTCGTTGAGTCTATTGCAAGAAAAGCTCCACCCCACCCAGCCAGGTCGATGAAGAAGGGGTCAAACATGTGAGAACAATGAGTCAATCATGAAACATGGATCATAGAGTTTATTTTGTCAATTACAAGGATAGTGTAGGAACTTAGGGCTCTAGATGAGCCAAGCAAGGACTGTTTGTGCTCAATCTTACCAGTGTTGCTTGTTCCACTATTTAGTTTAATTTCTCATTTAAAATGAGCTGAGCTCAGGCATAGATAGCGCGCTTGCTCATTAAATTCAAACACTTGAAATTATTAGATTCCATTGACAAAATGAAATTCTTGCTCCATTGGATATTTATTGTGAAATTGAACTTTTACACACACCAGACCCTATCAGATACGCTTGCCCTGGATCTCAAACTCCTGTCGTTTTGACTTGAAGTTTCATTTGAGTCGACTTCCTAGAAGCTGAGCAGCGATGCGACTGAATCTTTCAGAGACCTCTCTACACTTATTCCCCAAAAGGACCTCAGCAAGAACAGGCACGAGCTGAAGCTGAACATTGCAGCTTGCGTTGTTCTGGAAGCTCCAAGTAGAATTATGAGTTAACTCCATTTTGTGTTCATCATCACAATGCAGTACACAATGCAAAGCAGAAATGGATTATAAGTTCCTGAGTTTTTACTATACTCAAATGGCCAGAGAATTTCTTCCTAGGTTCAGCCAAGTTCCTTACATCATTTCGTGTTACCATTAGGTAACGATCAGAAGCATAATTCTC
Organism: Brasenia schreberi; assembly: GCA_036023115.1. NCBI lineage: Eukaryota > Viridiplantae > Streptophyta > Magnoliopsida > Nymphaeales > Cabombaceae > Brasenia > Brasenia schreberi. The sequence goes on along the minus strand of JAYKKT010000057.1, from coordinate 9,539,388 downwards.
TCATAGGCATGAAATTGGATCGATTTTATCAGACCTGACCTTTAAAGGAGACCAGTTTGAACACTTGAATTTGGGATCGCAATTGATACTATTAGGATTCATATACAATTCATGAGTTTTCAGGTTTTGCTATCAACCTGATCAGATATTTACTGTCCATTCAACTCCACTTTAGACCCAATGAAAGAGGAAGCTGGATTCAAACATAACATTTTTTCCCATATAGGGCCAAATGAAACAAACGGCTCATGAATAAGCTCAGACATTTTCTGTCAGCAACAGGTAGATGATCAGCATACAAGCAATTTCAGGCTCAGCTTGGTTTGTTTAGCACGTTCAGCTAACTTTATGTTTCATATAAAGAGAGATGCAAGGTTAAGCAGGTGTTGATGGCTGCAACTTTACTAAAGAAGTTGGAAGTTTCATCTTGACAATGAAATTTATACAAAAATTGCAATATCTTAAATGAACTTTATGAGATTTATTCTCAGAGGAACTTGTTTAAAAATGAGCTAGCTCATGCTCCTCTTGTTTAGCTCGACATCATATAAACCCATGCACCTTTTGAGCTCGGATGACTAATGAGACAATAATAAAGCCTCAGCTCATCCCAGTCAGTTCGATTTACAGCTCTACTATTATTATGCATCATAAACTTCAAATATGATTTCGTTTGGTTGAGCCATAATTAGGATTCGAAGTTAGCACAACTTTTTTTCTTATGATACTTCGTCCGGAACTTGCTACTAAGTGTAAACAAGTATACAAAATTGTGCAAACAGTACTGCTGCATTTATGTATTGTAACACGATCATCCACAAGAACTATTTTTTCCCATGAACCGGCTCATCAGAACATTATACATGTAGAGATTGGCTAAACCTTCAGCCCAAAGCTATAAATAATATACAAAGGTGACGTAAGAAATCACAAATTCTGCTATCTACATTCTATGGCCCAGTTTTATTCTCCGGGCTGCGCCTGAAGCAAATAATGACCTCAGCAAATATGTCATCACACCTAGTGCCACCCTTGCAGCTAGACACATATCAAGTTTGTATGATTCTCCTACCCTTAACTTGATCTTAACATAAACTGGCAAAACTGGGTGACAATTTGTAGACAATACGTTACATATTCTGAGGTCTATCTAACCATGATCACAAGTAGGTTGCAGCAAGCTTCCGATGAAGATTATATTGGCTAAGAAGTAGTGGGAATACCATGCTTTTGGAACCATTCTGGCATATGGTACTGGTCATACAGAACAGGCCGGACATCCTTCCGCACGGCGAGTTGCTCAAGTATTGGAAGGATCACCTCTATTAGCTGTTCGAGAGAAAAGATGATTCCAAAATGAGGTAAGCTGGCACCACCGCAAGAATGCTAGCAACAAAAATTGGATCAATTCATCAACTTCACCTGCACATCTTCGGGCTGTCCTGCTGAAAAAGGAATACATGGTATTCCATTTAGTGGCTGCAGCAGAAAACTGAATGGATTGTTGTCAATGATAACTATGCGTGAGAGATCTTTTGATAAGCATGTCAGGTCCTTTACATGTTCTCTGTATTTCCTGAATCAGAGATCACCAGTCAGATCAGATGCCAATAATCAACCAGTTTCTAATTGGAAGAAATTAGTAGCCTCTATTCCAACCAATGGATTTTTAAAGTCGAAGGTACTTGGTAATATGCCATTTTCAGGGATGAAGGTTAACCAACTCATACATACAAAATGATTAAAAACTACGAGAAACTTATATCTATGACAGTAGCAATACAAAGGAGGGTAAAGAAACTAGCAACTGCAGAGAATATCTGCCTGCATGCTTGCGGATCTGTCTGTGCTGTGCATGTGTGTCTGTGTATCTGAAGCAAACAGAAAATGAAAAAATCCCAAGAGAAGGCAACTAGAACTCATTGATAACTTACGTGGTAACAGTTGAAGGGCGATAAAGCCGACGTGTGATCTTGTTTTGAGGATCTATTCTGTCAACAAGCGGTCTGGCATAGCCTGTATACTCAGGGAGTAAAAAACAGGAGTAAAGAACAAAAAGACATGGAATAGATGCTTGTCAAACCTTCAAGGCCAGCAGTAAAGAGCACAAGATCAGCAAATTCGCTCGTCCGTGACAAAAACTCGTGCAAACCAGGGCGTTCAAACACTGTGACATGATTTATTCTGGGCTTTCCTTGAGCATCCTTCAAGCATGAAATTGCATAATCAGTACATTTCCTCAAAACATCTAAGTGCATGCACAATGCGAGAAAGCAAGTACATAAACCTAACAAAAGAATTAGATACAATAGAGATTCTAATACAATTCTCGTTACTAGAAATCTAATTGCATAAACTAGTATGCCCATTGCTAGAAATCAACCAGTAACCGCGAAGGAAACCTGTCCCTTCAATCTATTCTATTATTTTGCTTCTAGTAATGAACTCCAACCAGTGTTTGCTATTAGCATTAAGATAGTGCAAAACCTCAGCCACCTTATCCTTTGACCATCTCTTTCCACCAACCTTTAGCACCATTAGAAGTCTAAAATGACATGCTTTTTAATGCCATTAAGTGTTCTAATCACTGCTTCGGATAAAATATTGTTGAAATGGCCTTGATGAACAAATATACCTAGCCAGCATGTATTTCAAGTTGCTTATAAGTGACAACCATGTGCATACTACTGCTGTTATGTGAGTCTGTCTGCGAGTGCAAGTAACAAATTTTTCCATGCTAGATAATGTGGTGTTTCTCTGCATGTTTGTGTTTGAAGTTTGCAGTTCTAGAACACCTACCTTGTCACCAGATATGCACTCCAGCTCAAACCATTTTAGTCCACCTTGAGTAGCTTGGTTGCGAACAGCAGCTGATAAGCTAGATGTCTCATAAGCGCACACGAGTGTCTCATCTAAATCAAGTACCACCTGCAACATTTCAGAAGTCAATACTGCGAAATCTAAAGGAACAAAAGATTGAGTACGGCTAGTTGGAGCCACTTCTATCACTTCCTTCCTGACTTTCCCGAAGATGGCAGAGACTGTATTCTTTTGAATAATTTTGTAACTAACAGATCCATAATATAAAATAGCATTAAAACCCATAGAAGCTCTGGTCGCAGATTTGATGAATTTCCAATTTGTACAAGAGCATATAAAAGAAAAGGTGGTCACTAAAAGAGGCACATAATTACAGATTGCCACGGGGTTTTTGCTTGCTTTAAAGGCCTTTTGTTCAATAAAAAATAAGAAAAACCTTGCCCAGCTCAAAATATTTGGGAAAAAATACCACATTCAAAGCATGCTTGAACAACTCTTTTTAAGGATTAAGGAAACTAAATTATGCTATGAAGCCAATAAACTAAGGATGTTTGGGTATCCAAGACAATGGAACTATACCGTGATGTTTAAGCCAAGGGTGAGCAGTGCAGCGGATACAAGAAGCTAATACAAGAATAAACATAGCAAAAGCAATGCTCGTTTCATTGCCACATAGAAGAAAGATGAGTTAGTTGGTTTGGGATCTTTTTCCATGGCCAGCAGTGTGAAAATCGAATAAGTTCCATCCAGGTCTGGGTATTGGCAATGATCTAATGGTGGTATCGAACGTTAATACTCAGTCAAGTTCCCCTATGCAGTGCTGAGAAGTAAACAATATCGTTCAACACCAACACCAACAAACAACAACAACTAAGCCTTTTCCCATACTAGACGGGGTCGGATACATGGATTCTTTGTTTCCACAGATCCCTATCGTGTGCCATGTTAGCAGTTAACTCACAATAAGCTAGATAATTTTTTATTGTTTCTTTCCAACACTTTTGTGGTCATCCTCTAGATTTAATACTTTCCAAATTTAGTTTTTCGTACCTTCTTAAAGGTTCTTCTTTTGATTACTTTCTATATGTCCAAACCATCTTAAATGATATTCTCTCATTTTATCCTCTATCAGTGTCACTCCTAATTTGTTTATAATAACCTCATTGTGTATACATCTTTTCTTGTATGACCACTCATCCATCTCAACATCTTCATTTCTGTCACAGGCATCTTTTGTACATGATGATTAACTGCCCAACATTCAGAACCATAAAACATGGCAGGCCTAATTGCTGCTCTATAATATTTACCTTTTAACTTTAATGGTATCTTCTTATAACAAAGAATATCTGATGCTCCTCTCCATTTTAACCAACCTATATTAATTATATGCATAACATCTCCATCAATTATTTCATCACTCTGAAAAATTAGCCTTAGTATTTAAAACTTTCCTTTTGGGGGATGAAATGTGTGCCAATTTTAATTTCTATGTCCTCTTAAATAACCAAATGATCAAACTTACATTCCATATATTCTGTCTTTGTTCTACTAAGTCGGAGGCCTTTGCTTTCTAATGTTTCTCTCCATAGTTCCAATTTTCTATTAACTTTTTCCTTAGACTTTTCCACTAATACAATGTCATCTGCAAATAACATGCACCAAGATACTCCATCTTGAATATGTTTTGTTAACTCATCAATCACCATTATAAATAAGTATGGACTTAAAGTTGATCCTTGATGTAACTCAATATTAACTTCAAAGAAGTCTGTCATTCCTTCATGAGTCCTCACACATGTTTTTGCACCATCATACATGTCTTTTATAAGGTTAATGTCAATAGGATACCTCTTTTTTCCAAAGTTCTCCAAAGAACCTCCCTCGGTACCCTATCATAAGCTTTTTCTAGATCAATACTGCCACCGTTTCTTCATCTTCTACCCCTTCATCTCATCTTCTATGCATATTACAGCGCTCATTGCCTTCCAGCAAGGAGGCCATTACTCAGGATTGTTGCCTCAACATTTCTTGTTTCAATGTATTTCTCCTCTCAAACAATTTGTTGGATGAGATAGCTTACTGGGTAGGTAAATGAACCTCAAGAAGTTGATCCAGTGGTGAGAAAGGTTGTTTCCTGTTTCAAACTTCATGTTATCTGATCTCATGAATGAACGAGAAACAGATGCTAAACATGTGGCATACACAAAACCTCAAAATAGAAGATAGTGAAAACTGCAAGCTTCAAAATGAAACATGAAACCGAGGAGATTAAAGAGACCTCATTGTGAAGGTTGATTTGATCATGTGATATTATACTTGATGCCGAAGGCAGAAAATTGATTAATTCCAGGTTGATGGTTCATGTAATAAATGGTAAATCCATACTTGATTGAATTAGTGGCGATGTCACGAAGTGGTTGAGCATGTTCTAGCCAAACAAGGTCCTGCAGAGCCTTAATGGTGCAATCACTTTTGTCAAATAATCAGCAATCATCATAGGATAGATCGTTTTTAATGAGTATCTAAAGTATGTTTACCCTGCATAGACAAACACATATCCACGTACATGTTGTACTAGATATGTATTAATGAGTGTACAAGGATAGTGTTTCACTCAAGGTTGATTCATCCATGTCAAGTCACTAAGAGCACGGCAATCTATGGATTAGATTTTGGTTGTATTGACAAATATCAAGTAGGATGCAGATTTATTTCCTGAATATCAACCCTGGATAGACTAGCGTAACTGCTAACCTCCTTGAACCTGACATGTTCATCATCAAGTTATTCCTGCAATTTCAGTGCTAAATAGATTTTGAAGTAAACATCCCCACCAAACACATATCTGTCCACCAAACCAGAGAGCTCCTAAAATTTAATTCTGATGTTGTCACAGTGATCTTAGTCTCGAGAAGCACTTGATCATTTAAGTCCCAGAACATGGTATCTAACCACGAAACTCTTTGCCTCTACTTAGAGTGATAACACTGAGGACACTGTACCAAAAAAATTTGAAGGCATACCGTTCTGATTCTTGTGCAGCATGACCTGAATTAAACATGGAAAATTTAATAGCTTGTTGTTATCAACAAAACCTGCTAATGTTCATTCTACAGCCAACCTAGTAGACATGCCTTAGAAATGGGGAAGCAATATTTCGACCAGCTCCAGAAACTGTAGCTTTGTTATGACTCAAAAGGCGCAGTTTGAGGTTAGCATATGCCATAATTATGACTTTACAGAGCACAAATACTTTATGCAACCAGTTAGACAGCAGACTCTTAAAGGCCTACAATCAAATGAATTTCCTCCCAGAAAACAAAAATCAGATGAATCACTCACCTGAGTTCATCAAAATTGAACACGTCTCCTCATCTTCTAAGCAACAACAACAACAACAACAACAACTAAGCCTTTTCCCATACTAGACGGGGTCGGCTACATGGATTCTTTGTTTCCACAGATCCCTATCGTGTGCCATGTTAGCAGTTAACTCCCAATAAGCTAGATCATTCTTTATTGTTTCTTTCCAACACTTTTGTGGTCGTCCTCTACCTCTTTTAATACTTTCCAAATTTAGTTTTTCTAACCTTCTTACAGGTTCTTCTTTTGATCTTCTTTCTATATGTCCAAACCATCTTAAGCGATGTTCTCTCATTTTATCCTCTATTTGTGCCACTCCTAATTTGTTTCTAATAACCTCATTATGTATACGGTCTTTTCTTGTATGACCACTCATCCATCTCAACATCTTCATTTCTGTCACAGACATCTTTTGTACATGTTGATGATTAACTGCCCAACACTCAGAACCATAAAATATGGCAGGCCTAATTGCTGCTCTATAATATTTACCTTTTAATTTTAATGGTATCTTCTTATCACAAAGAATACCTGATGCTCCTCTCCATTTTAACCAACCAGCATTAATTCTATGTGTAACATCTCCATCAATTCTTCCATCACTTTGAAAAATTGACCCTAGGTATTTAAAACTTTCCTTTTGGGGAATACAATGTGTGCCAATTTTAATTTCTATGTCCTCTGAAGTAGCCAAATGATCAAACTTACATTCCATATATTCTGTCTTTGTTCTACTAAGTCGGAGGCCTTTGTTTTCTAATGTTTCTCTCCATAGTTCCAATTTTCTATTAACTTTTTCCTTAGACTCCTCCACTAATACAATGTCATCTGCAAATAACATACACCAAGGTACTTCATCTTGAATATATTTTGTTAACTCATCCATCACCATTATTCCATGACAAACACTGCTCCCAAGCCAATCAATAAAAACCATCATCCCTTCTCTATAAAAAAATAGATTTTTTGCCAAAATTTCGTGATAAATACTAGAATCCTGAGCCCTCGCTAGCAGATGTTACGAGAACCAACCATACAACCAACAAATCAAAAGTAATCAAGGGAAAATGAACATTAACATGGTAATTCCAATACCATGAAGCAAAACTTGGGCCTAGAAGATCTCGTCAGACGAGGCACGGACTTCAAAGTTATTTTATATAGGAAAAAGAAACCACCCATCGATCTAATCATGAAGTGTGAATCTTTATTTAACAAGATCACCTTCGAAAGCAGACACCAACTTCCTGAAATAAAATTCTAGCGCCAACCATAACCATAACAAACAATACTTGTGACGATCTAAAGCACAACAACCAACAATTTTTCTTCCGCAATCGCAGAAGATATAAACAAAGAGAAGGAAAGACAGTCACACCGTAAGCCTATCGAGGGGCTTTTCCTGAGGCAGCGCAGGAGCCTCGTCCGGTTGGATTTCTACGGGCAGAGGCCTGAAGGGGGTCGAGAGCAATGAATGGCGAAGTCCAAAGAAGGCAAAAATCCGAGCGAAGGACGGCGTTCCCTTCAACAATTGAATGAAGATTTGAAACAGAAACGAAAACCAATTAAGCAGCGCTCTCCAAACTTGTATGGTGCCCGCCGTGCACACCTGAGTCTCTGCTAATTCCCCCATTTCTTCAGATAAACCCAACTTTGCTTCAGATAGAAAGAATAGATAACAACCAATACTAAGATCAGCCAAAAATTGTAGGTCTTTGCGAAGACCTTAGATGAAATCTGATCTCCCCATCTTCTGAGAAGAAGAGGAAGAGAAGACCTGAAGAGATTGAGAAGACGACGAGCAAGGGACGGAAAATTATGCAAAATTGTGAGGATCATTCAATCAATGGACTCTTTTTTAGCTGTCTTTGGTCCCACCACCATGTTGGCTTTCTCCTTTATCTCTCTCTCTCTCTCTCTCTACGGAAGGCACTCGAGAGTCGTTCTTGGCTTCGTTGAAAGGACATGAACTAATAGCGCTTCTGATTGGCGTTTCTTCTTCTCACGCTTCTTCCCTCTCATTGTTATCGGATACTTCTCTTGGATCCCAGGCATTCAATTAGGAATTAAATTTTGGGCAATCGTGCGTTTTCTTTATTCGTTGGCTTCCGTGCTCTAGAGAGAAGTGGGGAGTTCTAAGGATGAGAGAGATTTGATTGATCTAAGAAGGGGCCAGCCACACAACGTGGGCCCAAGTGGGGCGCCTTGGATTTCCGAAAGTTTTGACGGTCGAGATCGATCCGGTGTTCGTCAGACCTTGTTGCCTTTCAGTTCTCACAAATCGATTTCACCAAACATATAAGCTCACGAGATTGTTTATGATAATAAGTCTTATTTTGGATGTAGAATTCTTAAAAGCCCATCTTGTTTTATAAGGAGAGAAATAGTGGTTCGTGCTAAATTCACATCGATCATATTTTCTCAGACATCTTCGTCATCATCGATCACGGTAATCAAAAGAATGATACTTGAATCTCAAAAGTAATATTTACTGTTACACTTTATGTACTCTCCTATAATGTATACTAATATATATATATATCATCATTCGGTCACGGTCATCAAAAAATAATATTTACTATAATACTTTATGTACTCGCTTCTAATGTTATACTTTATGTACTGGCCTTATATATATATATATATATATATATATATATATATATATATGAATGCTCCCCTACACGGTACACTTCTAGCATCCACTAATACACTTCAAGATGACAAGTCTTTTGGTTTGCATTATTTGCTGACATCTTTTTTTTTCTTTTTGGATACAATGGAGAGGCCAAGCATACACACACTGGATATCGATCAGATGACCTTCGACTTGTGAATTAACCCCCTAGCCATCTGAGCTTTGTTCATGGTGCTTGTATCTTAAAATTCATCATCATTATTTAACTAGCTAATAGACAGAATGACGGAGTATAAAGATTCTGCTATTATACGTTTACACATATAGTGCGAGTTTTAAGGAGCAGAACCTGAACTTCCCTCCGAAAAGCGACATAGATGCAATGATATTGATTGGTATAACAATTGCAATTGTAGTTGAACTCGAGCTGAGTTGAACATGAGAAGAGTGATGCTCAAAGCGGCCTTTTTAAGAAATTCTCAGCTTGATCGATCTTCCAACTAAACCATAATCGAGAAACTTGAAGACTTCTCTCTTTCTTTGAACGTGAAGGAGCTCAGGAATGAGCTTAACAAAGTTTAACTCCAGAAATTAGAAATTAAGGCAGATGAATTATTGTTTTCGTTTGTGCATAAATATGTCAGAAAATCTCTAGGATTGAAATTGAGCCTCCAAGATATAGTCTTTGTGTTTTGATCATTGCTTTTTTAGAGCATGACCATAATGGTATGGTTCTTTATTTTTTAAGATTTAAAAAAATTATACTTATATCACAAAAAACAATGAATAACGTTGTGAGAAGGAAACAAAATATATCTATATATATAGCTTGGATCTGGAGTGTCTCACGGGCAACTGGACTCCCCTGTGCCGCTAATTCCAATGATGCTCTCTCTCTCTCTCTCTCTCTCTCTCTCTCTCTCTCTCTCTCTGTACTATCCGTCAGAGGCAAAGTTTATTCCATCTCTCCTTTTTAGACATTGGAATTAGTTTCTCGTGAAAACTTTTCCTAGTGACCATCTTTCTTATGGTGGTATTACTTGGCATAAGGAAAAACCCTCCTTTGAGACATCGGAATTGTTTTCACGTGAAAAGAGTAGCAAACAGCTTAGGTGTTTGTAGGGTGGGCTTTGATTCGATCGAACCCGAGTTTGGCATCAGAATTATCTTCATATGAAACCAGTCGGGTACAGCTTAGGTCTCTGTGTCCATAGGGCTTTGATCCTCTCCAACCCGACTTTGTCATTTCGCTCTTTGAGGGACTACTTACCCTTCGTGTTGGGCCGGTGTTGTTTTCGCTCCAGAAATTGATTACAATTTAAGAGTTTGTATTTTCATAATATTTTATAAGTTTATTATATATATATGATTCGGCTTACTTTTGGTATTTGTTATATTATTTTTTAATGGCATGAATATAATAATAATATTTTATATTTATAAAATTTCTTAAAAAAAATAAATTAGACTCAGGTCATCATTCTAAAGGAATGAGTAAACATATGAAGTATCGGATTTCCCTCTCTTTTTCTATATATAGTTCATCAATTTTTTTTTTGTGTGAAACAAATTATGAACAAATTTTTTAGTGAGCTGAATGCCTCATTCGGATGAACGTAGATCTGCCGCTGCACATATGTATCGCATTTAGTTACTGGATAAAAATAAACTCATAAATCAAACGGTATTAATTGGTCAGTTTGAGTTAAACTCATTAGATTGTTATGTTCATGGCTGTTCTTGTTTTCTCTTAAGATGAAGAGATCTCATAGAGATGAACCGCGTGAGCTTGCTCGTCAACCTTCAAAAGCAAAAGCTTTTTATAGTTTTAATTGAAAAATGAATTTCTTTGTCATTAAGTTAAAAATTGGCTTTCCCAATTCATTTCTTACTTAAAAATAGAATTCAATTTTGATTTTAGCAAAATTAAGTGGTTCTCTCTCTCCCTCCCTCTCTCTCTCTCTCTCCACAAGCGTCGAGGTAAGCCTAGATAAGCATCTATACGCAAATATCGTGTTCTTATCCTACTCACTTAGTACTATAAGCACCATCTGTAAGTACTAACAATTGACACCACTATCATTATCATCCTTGTCATCCGGGGTTCTTATCCTACTCACTTAGTAACCAATAATATATATATATATGTGTATATATATATATATATATATATATATATATATATATATATATATATATATATATATATATGTGTGTGTGTATATATATATATATATATATGTGTGTGTATATATATATGTATGTATATGTATATATATATATATATATATGTATATATATATATATATACAAAAGAGTGATTCGTTCTAACCCATCATTGACGTTAATTACTGTTTTTCGAGATGTATGAATGTACTAACATCTTCTTTCGTACTTTTCTAAAATATTTAAATCTTTTTAAATTTTATATATATATATATATATATATATATATATATATATATATATATATATACATATATATATACAAAAGAGTGATTCGTTCTAACCCATCATTGACGTTAATTACTGTTTTTCGAGATGTATGAATGTACTAACATATATATATATATATATATATATATATATATATATATATATATATATATATATACAAAAGAGTGATTCGTTCTAACCCATCATTGACGTTAATTACTGTTTTTCGAGATGTATGAATGTACTAACATCTTCTTTCGTACTTTTCTAAAATATTTAAATCTTTTTAAATTATATATATATATATATATATATACATATATATATACAAAAGAGTGATTCGTTCTAACCCATCATTGACGTTAATTACTGTTTTTCGAGATGTATGAATGTACTAACATCTTCTTTCGTACTTTTCTAAAATATTTAAATCTTTTTAAATTATGTAGGTGCTACTAAAAATGAATTATCAGATATGAGTGAGTTGCATCAACAATAGGCACAAATATATTCTATATATATATATATATATATATTATGTATATGAAGTTTAATATCTACTAGTAACATTATATGATCTTATCCAAACAAATTTCAACCATTCAATTTCATAAATGAATTATTAATATTTAGATTTTAAAATACTTTTTTATACTTATAAATTTTGCAAATACAATTAATTCAAAAGATGATTTTTTATTTTTGAATTCAAATATTAATCATTCATCTTTCATATTGAATAGTTGAGATTTTCTTGAATACAATGACATATAATGTTGCTAATATATATACCACACACTCTCTATATAAGCCCATTCTTGAAAGTCTCACCCAATCACTTTTTATGATTAAATTCAGAAGCAAAAAATATATGTGAAAGGAGTACAAATATTAATCATTCATCTTTCATATTGAATAGTTGAGATTTCTTGAATACAATGACATATAATGTTGCTAATATATATACCACACACTCTCCATATAAGCCCATTCTTGAAAATCTCACCCAATCACTTTTTATGATTAAATTCAGAAGCAAAAAATATATGTGAAAGGAGTACAACTATAAAAAGTACATATCTATTTTTATTTTTATACTTTCAAACTCAATCATCTATTTTTTAGATAAACAATTGAATTTTGTACATCAAGTATCTCAGACTATATATATATATATATATATATATATATATATATATATATATATATATATATATATATATATATATATATATATATATAGAGAGAGAGAGAGAGAGAGAGAGAGAGAGAAAGAAAGAGATGAAAGAAGGATAGTGATATAATGTTTAAATTATATGATCTTATATAAACATCTTCATCAATTCATCTTTGAGATAAGTAGTAGATATTTGAATTACTTTACATTTAATATGGAATACAAAGTATAAAAATACAACAACACTTTTAATTCAAATCTTCAGAAGTGATTTCAAAGATTGAACCATAGAAATATTTATGTAAGATTGAAAAAATATTGTTTTCCTTAAAATTGAGGTTGTTTGATCACTCAAGGTGCGATGGAGTTTCATGAAAATTGTTATTTTCCTAAGAGAATTGTTGTTCTTCCCATATTTACCAAACCGTCTGTTTCCTCAAAGATTGTTAAATAGTTTATTCTCATATGAAAATGAATTTTACTTTTCTCACCATTTTCGCTAGACCATGCTGGCATTTTCTCGAACTCAAAACATTGTGAGGAAAAGGTGGGATAGGGCCACGGCGCATGCTCCAAAGGGTTCAGTTTGCAGGGTGAGGCAAAATAGCCCACGGTTATGATCATGGCTCGACTTTTTCTTATTTATGGTGGGTAGAAGTTGCCCCTTGGTTCAAATTATGCCACAGACAACCCTCGGCTATGAGTATACAATTGAAACATGAAATAAACACAGTCTATGGTATTAAGCGTTTGGTATACTTCTTTTTAATTTATGTTTCATAACGTGGGTGAGGCGTACTCCAACCACTCACCATAGTGCAGATCCGCCACCGGATGCCGCCACAGGTGGAAGTGAAATACTCGGTGCATATGATTATAATGGCTCTCAAGAAGCACAGTAAGAGATAGCTCACCTGAGTAGATGGTCGACTCACAAGATGAAAGTCATGAGTTCTATTCTTGATGGGGTGCATATAGCTTCGGCCTCCCGAACCTATCAAAAAAGAAAAGAAGAAGCTCTTAAATAAGGGCACCCACTAAACAAACTTTGACAGCAGACTGGCTGCTTTCTCAGCCATCAAAGAGAGAAAGTGGTTAACGGGCAGTTGAAATTAATGCGCATCACAACCGATCTTTTGTTTCTCTACATGACCAAATGATAATGACATCCACCTAACAATGGTGGCCAGAGATCAGGTTACCTGAGAGATCATGATCTAACATGTCATCTCCACGGTATAAACATCCATATATGAGAACCAATTAGTATGCAAACAATGGTGTTTAAAGTGTCTTTCAGAACCCTAATGCTGCATTGTTACTGTCATTAGCCTCGCATTCGGAATCCCGGTCTTTGCGGTTAAGGTAATGACTTCGGGCATAGCCGGCTCCGGTTGGTGGCTGCATAGAAAGCCCGAGATTTGAGAACGAACTCGCCAATGGCGGATCTGTAAGGTGGGGTAGTAGATGACTCACCTGAATTTTGAAATATCAATGAGAAAAACTATAACTGAACACTTAAATCCATCGTTATAATACATAGCCCCCACCTTAAACAGTTTCGTGGGCTATTCATCCCACCGGGGGCGCTAATTTCTAGATCCACCAATGGAGCTCACTGTGTTGATCAGATGATTTATAACAATTCTAGCCTAGGTTGATTCATCGCCTTATCACATTGCTACGAACTGAATCCAACTTAAAGGGAGCGTTACTATTTACAAACTATTTTATTATTATTTATACATTCTTTTTTCATTAAATACCAAAACTTATCTTCCATATAAATACTTTTTCCGCTCACATTCCATCATCTCTCCTTTCTCATCCAATCTCTTCTCCTACCTAATTCCAGCCAAAGTATATTTGATGGGATCTTTTTGCTCCGGCGACAGAGGTTTGACTTAGTGGTGTTGTCTTCTTTATATAACTAATGTACATTCTTACTAATCCTATTAGAAAAAAGGAAAATAAAAAACAAGAAAAAAAAATCAATAATAAGAAAGATATGAATCAATAATACGAAAAAAATAACTGTAAAAATTAACAACAAAAGAAAGAAAGAAAAAAGAATTAAGAAACATATGAAAAAATGAAAATAAAGAACTAGGATATCCCGACATGAAAGACTTGACTCTTTCATCGGGATGCTCTAGTTCTTTATTTTCAATTTTGATTGAGAAATCAATCAAAAATCAAACAAAACAATTAAAAAAATAGAAAACCTACAACAAAATCAACAACATAAATCGATAAATGGACAGATCTCCTTTGGAATAAGTCTTTTTATCCTCTCTTTCTTAGTTTCTTTCCTTCTTCTTCTTCTTTCTTCTTTCGATCTTTTTTTTTTCATTTTTTATCCTTTCTTTTGTTGAAAATGATTTTAGATCAAGTAATAAGTGGCTTAAATGAGAAATGTGTACAATAAAAGGGATGTACACCTACCAATCCTTTAAAAGGAACATAAATTGTATATTTTAAAAGTTAATGAAGATGCACATATGGTGTTAGCTCGACGCCATTGTTGCAGGTCCGGAGTTCGATTCCTCGAATTAAAAAAGACAAACACAATAATTGACTTAATTTTGAAAAGTTTCATCAGCAGGAAGGGTTTCTTCTGTTTCTCATTTGGCATCTGATTTTCTTATAAATTTCAGGAAACAACCTGTTTCAAATGTAGTTTATGTTTTTCTTTTTTCCTTCTTAACATTGTCACAAAAAATATTTTTTACATAATCTCTTCTTTTTTTTCAAAAATATTATTTTTGGGTTCAGCCAGGGTTATGTTAACAGCATGTTAGGTAAATTCAGTTTGGTTTAACCCATCTTAGTGGGTGATAAGGCTTGGTTTTGGTTCAATTGGTTTCAATGCAGGTGAATTTTAAACAAGATCACTAGCTGAATTAGAGAATCATCAGTAAACAAGAGATGAGATAATGTAGACGATTGATTCCTTATTTAATAAATTTATGGTTAACCGAATTTCATAAGAAGTCATGACTCGCTTGGCGAGGGAATCATTGCTCAAATAACCTTAAGTCTAACATCTCGGGTTCCATATTTCAATTATGCATATACCGATAAAAGTTAAACACTCATTAACTTTTACCAAAATTAGTATAACACAAATGACTTCTTCGGAACAAATAACATTCAACAATTCACTGTAAATACAAAATATTACCATCAAAGCTCAATTTTCCGAGCTATAGCTCTCACCTGGATGGGAGGTTGGCTCATAAGTTTAAGGTCACGAGTTCGATATCAGAGCTGCGCATCTAGCTTTGGCCTCATCATTGTACAAAAAGAGAAACATAATATTCTAAAATAGAATTGAACCTAGCTTGAGAACTTAAAGTTCTTTTTTTATCTAAAATCACACCCACAGGTAGCTCATGGGTAAGGTCAGTCAGACAACCACCTTAAGCTCCTGAAAATTAAAATAATTATAATATTAAACTCGTAGGCCCCAAAAAACTCCCAAGGCCCCAACATTTTAAGCCATATATAGTATTCAATTTTTGCTTTAGGCCTCAACTTGTATTGAACCACTCTTGATCACGCCCAAAATACTTATACATTTGTCGTCTCACCACTCATCTTACCTGCAACCAAATTTTGGATAGATACCAAGCTTAAAGAGTTGATCTTTATTCATTGATGGCATAAGATTGTTAAGGTTTAATTAAATCAAGGATGTAGGCACGATTTTTTTTCAAAAATACGAAATCTTTAAAGGTGTTTGTTAGTTATTTTAGGTTAGGTCATTTTGGAATTTCAAGAAATTTTAAGTGATTGTAGCAATACAAATAATTTAGGTGCGTTCTTTTAACTGTTGTTGAATCTGGCGGGTGTTTTTGAATTTTTCTATTTATTTACCTTAAGTTGTTTCTTTACCCCAAATTCCCACGGTCCAAGCTGCAGGCTCTTGCTTCCGCTGCCCATACCACCACTGCTAGCTGCGACTCACCCCCCCTTCTCTCTCTGTCTCTGATCCATCCATCTATGGCTTCCTTGCTGAGTATAGTGCCTCCAGTATTAACACCAATCGGCCCTTCTCATTCGCGCTTCCGCCTCTCATCACCCAATACCCTTTTCCTCAGTATGCCACCTCCCCCGTCCCCCCCCGCCTCTCTCTCTCTCTCTCTCTCTCTCTCTCTCTCTCTCTCTCTCTCTCTCTCTCTCTCTCTCTCTCTCTCTCTCTCTCTCTCTCTCTAACTATAGTTTCTTTGTTAATTAGGGAGGCGGCTCGTCATCAGAGCATCTGAAACGGGGACCAATGAAGGTTGGTATTTACCTATTTACTTGCATTGTTTTGAAGTACGGATTTCCTCTTCTTGTCCTTCTTTACTGGAAAAGAAAGTCTTTTAGTCACCGTTTCCATGTTGGTGAATTGGCTGTAGCCAAAACTTCTAAAGTTCCAGATGCCGCACCAGCTGCCGGCGGCAAGGGTTCCAATTTCAATCAACTTCTTGGCATAAAAGATGCTGCGAAGGAGACGGTCTGCTTTCCCATTTACCCTCTCTTCAGTACTTCCTTTCATGTCTTGCTAAAATTGTTCGTTTGACCTGTTTTCCAATCTGTGCCTGTATGGCATAATCATTTTCTTTTCCTTCTTTTATTATTTTCCTCTCTAGAAGATCTCCTTTGTATTGATAAATGCGGCAATAAATTTAAGAGGGGGGGGGGGGATAAATGAAGACAAGGGTAGAGACAAAAATGAAACTAAACGAAATGCCTGAATTGTTTGTTCTGAATCTTTTGATGCACTAGGAAGGACCAAGTCTAGCATTATACTGAACAATGTAGTCTTTGTTATGGATACCCTTTCACTGTTGTTGAAAGTCTAGCTTATTTATTTTCAGAACAAGTGGAAAATTCGACTCCAACTCACAAAGCCTGTTACTTGGCCACCACTGATTTGGGGAGTTGTTTGTGGAGCTGCTGCCTCTGGTATGGTTTAAGATAGTTATGAATGCTGTGTACTTCTTTAGTTAAGGAGATAATTCCCAGGTTTCGTGCCAATGTTCTTGAAGAGCCACATTGTTCAAGTAGTGCGGATGTTCATTTTGAGGGGAGTATATACGAGATACATGAACAAAGGTTTCAAGGATGTCTATAATATATTTCGTGGCCTACTTGTTTTTGGAAACAAAAAGAATGTATTTCATCATTTAGGTATTTTACATTAAGCCATATGTGGAAGACTAATCAGAGCAGAATGTGGTTCTTATAGACTTTTATTTCTTATTTGATGTCACCTTCTTCATGACACGTAAGAATCAGCATGCATCAAGGTATATGAAGGGTTCTATACAAACTTTTGGCAAAGATTCAACTAGATTCAATCTATTTATTTCAAACTCTATTGCCCCATTGGACATTTTTGAGGAACATGTCTGGATGAGATTTTGTTTATGAATCAATTTATACCCATGCATACGTGATTATACTAAATTAAATCACTGAGCGTTTTCTGGATATCATTGTATTGTACATTTTTTCATCAAGCAATTAGTTTTATTTTGGAGGCAAAAAGTTAAAAATTTATTAATTAAAGTATCAGCGGAGTAGGAAGAAAGTATCTTCATATGTTACTTGATCACCTAGTATTGTTCATACTTCATACTAATTTGTACTTTTCTTGAACTCCTTTAACGTGCCTTTTGAATCACTTTGTAGGAAATTTTCACTGGACTGTGGAAGATGTTGCAAAATCGATTGTTTGCATGCTAATGTCTGGCCCATTCCTCACTGGATATACACAGGTATCTCTTGGGCGGGTGGGGTTTGTGTATGGACACGCTTATGTAGTGCTAGCTAGTACACGAACTCTAAAAATTGCTTTGAGAATAAGTGTACTTTTAGCTGATAAAGTGATATCCGAAGGCTTGATGGAAATATGATGCTTATTTCATGAAAATTGCAAGGTGAAGGAGTTTCCAGTGACCTGGCGAAACTTTAGTAAAAACTTTGTACTTTATTATTGCATGAAATGTTTGAACCTCTTCCATTCATCCTGATTATTAGTATTTTGATTGTTCAGACCATGAACGACTGGTATGACAGAGAGATTGATGCAATCAATGAACCTTATCGTCCTATTCCATCTGGGGCAATAAGTGAGGGTGAAGTATGTGTTCTACTTTAATCTGTTATTAGTTTTGGCACTTGTTTCTTCTACTGACATTGAAACCCAATTTCTTTCATTCTCCTGAAATTGATTGAGGCCAAGCGTTTTCTTTTTTGCATTTTTCATTATTTTAGTCCTCGGTTTGAACCATTTGATTGATCCTACATTTGTTTTTCACTGATACTCTTTGAGATCATATTTCTGTTGAACTTTGATCCTGTCATCTTGATTTTGTCGCTTTTGTGCACCTTCCATAATGGTGATTGGTTCAGTTATGGGCTCACCTTAGGCGTTTAGTCTGTATATATAATTTTGGACCTTCTGGTTACTGAATAATGTGTTTTCCCGGCTTATATTGGTTGAAACATGGTTATTGGTTACTGCTGCGCTGTAACAAGTTTGGCAACGTTATGACAGAACATCTGTTGTACTTTTTTAGAGGATTGGAATTGTGCTGCAACATTTGTCCCTTGGAGTTGCTCAAGTAAATGATCTTTGAGTCTTTAGATGGTCTTTTAACATGATTATGGGCGTTATTGACATATTAGAGAAAGTGGAACTATCGGTGCTATTCTTATCATATCTAGCATAAGGAGCAACTTCAACAACTGTTCTTGTTTTATGCATTGAGGGAGTGAACGACAACATAGTTAGATATACCACTGCTACAGTGGCTACTGATGATGATGGTGGGAACGATGAACAACCTGAGTTGCTCAAGTCAATGATCTTTAACTCTTTAAATGGTCTTTTAACATGATTATGGATGTTGATGACATGCAAGGCTACTAAGATAAGATGGAAGATTTATTTTTATAAGTTCTTTAATGAGGGTACAAGTGTTCAAAACTTTAAATTAGCTTGGGGAAGCTCATCAACTTTGAACAGTGCTGTCTACCTGCTTATTTAAAGAAATATAGTGAAGATGCTCTTAAACTTGTTAACTTTAGCAAGTCCGTGAGATCATATGGTATTTCTTCAGAAGTATGAAAGATATAAAAAAGACAACAACTTGACTTACAAAATTATTTAATATTATATTTAACAACTTGGATTATTGAAAATACTTCGGCTCAACGTTCCTACAAGATGTGAGAACTGATATAGATGTCACATATAGAATTGTTGCAGGTTAGGCAAAATATAGAGGTGCATCATGTTATCTTCGTGAAAGTGTGTATATATATATATATATATATATATATATATATATATATATATATATATATATATATGTAAATAAAATTTAAAGAGAAAAAGTTTAAGTCAGCATGAATTATGGAGTTAAATGTTGGACATTTAATGGTCGAAAAGAAGATGTCGAGGTTGATATGTTATGGTATAAGGAAAGACTTCACCTACAATGAGGCTGTTCGAGGTAAAGTTGATTTGCCACCATTAGAAAATAAACGAGACATATATAAGATGGTTTGAATATTTTGAGAGGCACACTGATGGAGCTCCAGCAAGAAGTGTGAGACATTTTATTGTAACACTTTAGGAGGTATAGGAACCACAAAAGATATGGAAAAAGAAATAGGAAATGATTTAGGTTTTTGGAGTTAAATGCTAATATGACATAAGATCTAGTACAATGATGACTATGAATTCATGTAGCGAACCTCACCTAGCATTGGAAAAGGCTTAGTTTTGATTTTGGGTAGTTGTTTCAGCAAGTTGGTCAAGAAATTTTACTTTTGTGGGTAGTACACATGCTTAAGGAGCAATTTGGAATAATGTACCCAATCTGTATATTGGGTTCTATCTTTATAAGTATAGCGTTCTCTTGATGGAGTAGAAATGCATAAATTCCTATCTAGATTAAATGAAATATTCTCTTTATGGTGCAGAAGTTGCATAGGTTTCACCTTAGAGTCTAGCATCTTTTACTTTCTATGTATAAATAGCTCGAATCTGTGATTTTTGTGTGAGATAAAGGTTATATATCCTTCTGCAGATTGCTCTATGAGGGAATGTGTGAAACTGTTGTCTCTTGCTGTCTGGCCTAGCCTTTTTGTTAGGCATAGTCAGCTCATGATTGGCCAGAATTCCAGATTCTTGTCTGTCCTTTCCGTGTGTGCACTCACCTGATGACAGCAAGGTGGTTGATAGGTATTAGTCTCAACTAGCACTCTTAGATGCCGATAACAGATGCCTTTCCTTCATACCAGATACCATCGCAAAATAACCAACCTACAATAACAACAGGGTTGGATGATGCCTACCTATATCACTAAGATCGATCAATGAACTCATTTGAGAACAAGCCTCAAGCCGACTTCCTTAACTAAAGGTTGACATGTTTAAAGCCCAGTGTATCCTTGCCTTTTAAGATTGCTAATCTATTGTTTGACTAATTAGGTATACCAATTTTTTTGCCTTGACCTACGTGAATCTTGAATAAGATATTTTAGCTTCTTATTTTTTTTTGTGGATGTCGTTGTAGGTCATTATTCAGATATGGCTGCTTCTTCTAGGAGGCCTTGGCTTGGGTGCCTTACTGGATGTGTGGGTGAGTTATGCATAAAACCTTGCTCCTTTAGTATGTTCACTCCTGCCAGATTGATTATCCTCATTGCCTTTATTGATTTCTAATTATAGGCTGGGCATACTTTTCCAATAGTATTTTATCTTGCTGTGGGTGGATCCTTGATCTCATACATATACTCTGCTCCACCTCTGAAGGTTTGTCCCTTCCTCCAATTATATGAGCCAACTGATTACCTTTTCTATGTTTGTGCTGGTAAGACAATCATAAGTTCAGCTGTTATACGGGTTATTTTCTTTTGCAGCTCAAACAAAATGGATGGACCGGTAACTTTGCTCTTGGTGCAAGCTACATCAGTTTGCCATGGTATGTCATTGGAATTGAGCAATATAAATTTTCGTTCTGTAATGGAATTTTGTAAATTTGAAGGTTATCTGATCGAATGCTTAGTTACGCTAATAACATGCATAGTGATGCAATGTTTTCTGTCATCACCATGGATAATTAACAGAAATTGTAGTTCATTGTTCAATGAATAGGTGGGCAGGCCAAGCTTTGTTTGGAATTCTTACCATTGACATAATTGTGTTGACTCTTTTGTATAGCATTGCAGGGGTACGTTTCCTTTTCTTGCAAGTATTCAAGTTCTTTTGAGGTGGATATGAGTATCAATATTTTAGGTCTTTCATTGTATTACAGCTTGGTATTGCTATCATAAATGACTTCAAAAGCATTGAGGGAGACAGGGCATTGGGATTGCAGGTGCGATCTGTTGTTTTTGTATATGTGTGTTTCCATATAAATTTTTGCTTACTACCTATTGGAGCAACTTGTGGATTAACTGCATCATGTTTCCATTCGCAATCTAAAGTCACTGCCAGTTGCTTTTGGGGTTGATACTGCAAAATGGATATGCGTTGGTGCAATTGACATAACTCAGCTGTCTATTGCTGGTATGGAATTTCTAATGCTTGTTTATCATCTGATTTCAGCATTATGGCTCGTCATTCATTCAAAGCATCATGATGCCAGATTTAAAATTGCCATACTATTTTTAGTTTTTTTATCCTTCCAGCTTCAAGTAAGAAGCTCTAATATTAAAATAACAGAAATGAAACAAGAAAAGGTTTGTTCTTTGTCTACTAGCTTGCATTGGTTTCCAGAAGTATAGCGTGTGAGGTCTTCTAGGACGAGGAAAGAAACTTCCTGTGTCTTTGCAAAATGTTCCACTAACAAACATTTCTCAGCTTGGACGTGATCCTTGTTAACATCAAAGTCGTATTTAGGGAGTGCTTCTTAACAAGGCAGAACAGGTTGAGACATCAGCTAATAGGAACATCAGTGAAAACTTAAACAAAGTTTGTTTACCAATTCCAGCACTTCATCTGCAAGTAATCTTAAAAAACTTCTTAGGATGAAGAAGGATGGGAGTAAGAAGCCAAAGTTTTGAAGAAAAAGGTCATGGTCTAATCTCGTCCAGATTCAGCCTTTATATATCTGATTTGAACTGCAACGCAGATGTGGACCATTTCTCCTCACTGTTTAAACTAAAAAGTATATTTGATTGGCTGGTTGGGCTAAGTTTAATCCATCTCTTTTCCGTCTGAAGTATCACCCTGACAACTCCAATCGGATTGGTTCACTATTGCCCAAAGCTAAGCTCAGTCATCCCATTTACATCCTTGTAGCCAGAGAAATGGAAACACAGTAGTGACAAATGACAATAAATACTCATGTTGACTTTTGCTCATTATTGCAGGCTATCTTTTGGGAGGTGGAAAACCATATTATGCATTAGCTTTACTTGCTTTGATTATTCCGCAAGTGATTTTTCAGGTAAAGCTGCCGTTTTTTAATTTGGTCATATATGAGTCCTAATTTGATTTTTTATGACTGTCCAGCGAGTATTTTTTTCACCCCAATGATTTCCCTGGTAGCCAAAATCTTTCTCAATTTGGTCAATGAGTCCTAATTTGTTTTCTTTTATGGCTGTCCAGCGAGTCTTTTTTTTCATCCAATGATTTCCCTGGTAGCCAAATTTCAGAATCTTAGATTGAAGGGCGCTGCCAGTATCTGTCCTTTATTACCACAGAAAGGCCTAGCATTGTGTTGCGATTCTCTATTATAAGTAACCTGAAGCATGTGATATCTATAGTTTAAAATGAACAATGACCAACTTGCTTAACTAATGTATCATCATTTTTGCTACAGTTTCAGTACTTCCTAAAGGACCCAATAAAGTACGATGTCAAATACCAGGTTAGTTCAGCTATATGATCAGGTCAATGTAGTTTATAATATCAGCTTATGTTTAATTTCTCGCTGTGCTCTGTGCAGGCTAGTGCCCAACCTTTTCTCATACTTGGGCTTTTCGTGACAGCCCTGGCCACAAGCCACTGATCATAGAAATTGTGTATAGAAGTTGAGCCTGCTCACTTATTGCTGTAAATCTTGTCTCACTTATCTATACTACCTACCAACTGCATGCGATTTTAAGGTGGTGATGTGTACGCGGAAAATCGGCATGATGTGTTGGGAGTGCGTGAGAGATTGTTGCCATTGCCAGATTCTTCTTTTCATGTATTTGGGGGTGACCGATTTGACGCTTGAATACTTTTCAGTGAACTTCAACAATGGCTCTCTCTCACACACACATTGGTGCTTTTCACAGTTTCGGTAATGTTATAGTACAGAAGTAGCTTTCACTAAAATGTATTGTATCTTGCTTGATGCGACCTGTTTAATTCCGACAGCAAAGTAACACTCTTCCATGCTCATCATTGACAGCATCTTTGGACCTTTATCCAATCATCATCTTGTATCTCATATACGATAATCCTTCGATTTTAGCATGGTTTCATCTTATACCACAAAGCTAAACATTCACGCATGCATGTAAGATCAATTTGTTTATAAGCATAAGTAACATTCTCTTCAAGTTTGGGAAATAAACTGTTTCTGTTACACTGAGAAGATCTTGTGTGGCCCTTACTGCTTTTCCACAGTTTCCTTCTTTGGAGTCTTTATTTTCCGAATCCTCTATTGATATCTTCGGCTGTTGTCCGGATTCCAGTCTCCATCATCTCTTTCCTCAACTTCATAACAGTTTTGTCTTACTGCATGCTGCCAAATGGTTTTGAGTTGCTCGGCACCAATGGTTTTAACTTAAAAATGACTTGCATCTTTGAGTACAACTTGTATTACTATATCTATATCAACATCTTCTCACATCATTGTGGAAAACATCGGCAGGATTAAAGTGTTCAACATTCCTAAAATCGGTGAAGTTTGTAAATATTATTTTGGGCTTTATTGTAGGCCAGAGCTAATGTCTTTGAAAGATCAGATAGTTACACCATCAAGCAAAGAAATCTGTCTGCCATCTTCACAGCCTTTCAGGAAACTAAGTGCCCTTCAAACAAACAAGTTGCACCAAGCAAATATCTAAACAGAACCCCACAACATTTGATGAATAATGTTGGTGGTGCCATTTTTTTATATAGCAAACAAGAGGGACGGAATGTGAAGTCACACAATCTAAAAAGAGGGAAAACCCTAGATGCCCTGAATCTTTTCGCTACCAAAAATGGGGAATTGAACTGTCAAATAAATGATTGAATTCGGTGAACACACAAAGTGCCGAGTCATTTCTTTTCTTCTTTTTTCATTTTAATTTAGGCGAGTGGGGTTAGGAGAAGACCCCTTATTACCTGATGTGCGCACCCAAGGTATCGAAAGACTTTCAAGTTGAAGGTTATTTTGACTCTGCACCCCAGCCAGGAGGGCAATAGCTCCTTGTGTTGCTGAATCATTTCTTTGCATAGGAGAGGATGAGGAAATGAATACTCAAAAGTTAGAAAGCTTAGCGAAACATGCAGGCTCTTACAGAACCACGAATAAGAAAATTACTTAAAAGAATGGCGATAAAGGGTCAACACATCAAATAACTTAAGTCCACTGTCCACTCCTGGATAAGCTCTCAGAAGTGTCTCAAACAATACCCCAGACATAGGCCGGTTTGCAACCAGCACAGCGGTTTCAACCGGAACCGAACGGGTAAGTAATCAGCTGGAACCAGAACCGATCAAACCAGAGTGTGATTCCTGTTTCACCTTCCATGGAACCAGAGTGGGAATCAACAGTTCCGAATCATAGACTCCATATTTTTTATTTCAAACTTTTTAATGGGTTTTTTTTCAGTTTCAGGTGGTTTAGGACTCATCGAACCAGCCATAGGCCTGATTCCCTTTCGATTTCTGTTCCTTGTTCCAGGAAAATCCGAACCAGCCATGTCTACAAGTCTCCACGATATTTTGACATGATCATTCAAGTACTTGGTATTTCAAGTCGTCAAGAAAACGAGATTTCATACAAAATTTGTTTTTTCTTTTGAATCCTCCGAGCTTCTTTCTTTCTGGTCTATCCACAGACCTGATTGCAGAAAGTTGGCAGTTCTACTTTTATTACCAGCACAACACGGACAATTTTGACAGTGTCAAAACCATGTCACACTCTTACTTTTCCCATGTCTAACTCGGCACTAAAGGCTTAAATATATTTTCACTGTGATGTGGGTACCATACCAATTAATTTAGACAATGACTTCATTAGTGAACAGTAAGAAAACTGAGTTTCTCATAGTATAAATCGCCGTGTTTCGCACACAAATCATCCTTAATTCTGGAATACTGTTCTAAAGAAAAAGAAAAAAACTTACAAATTAAGAGAAAACGAGAAGATTTGTCAAATTTATTCTGTTCACAGTATGAAAGAATTTCTAGATTCGCTATTGACAACTGCCATCAATCAAAAGAGCTTTCCTGCAAACTTTTCACTGTTTTCGCTCATATTCTGAAGAGACGAAAGACTCCTTCCTAATTGCAATGCAACTCTCATCTCCAAAATCTCGGCATTCTCTCTCCTTCCAAATTCTCTCTCATCCAAAGCCCTCTCTATGTTCTTTTCTATCATCTTGTAGAGCCCCCCACAGTTCCTGTACATTTCAAACACCATACCAACCTGGCCACCATGCTCCACTGAATTGACAAACGCAGCCATAGCACCACAGACCGCACCGACCACGAACCCAGGCCCACCGATAGCCGAGCCCGCTGCACCTAGGGCGCACAAGGCTGGCCCAGCCAATGCAAGAACTCGGTTCACCCTAAGAACCAACTTGCTCAACCTTACATAATCTGCTATATCCTTCTTCTTCAACGTCTTCAGTACTCCTTCCATCTGATTCTCAGTTTTCTTACTCCATCCATTGTTGGCATCACCAATTTGCACCCTTATCCCACAGCTATCTTCTTCCTTGTTAGGCCACCAGACGGCAGGCTCGACGACAGTCGGAAACTTTTCGAGCATGCCTGGAAGCAACGGCAGCGGGTAAGCCTTGTCGATGGCAAGAACACTGGCGATGCACTCGTTGACAAGGTTAGCAAGGTTTGGACGTAGAGAAGGATGAAGTCGAAGCGTGTTCTCAATGTGGATGTGCAGATCCCTGAAGAGTCTGGTGGCGTTCCGCTGCTCTTCGGCGAGCTGAGAGGGTTGGATCTTGTTAACCAAACAAAGAAGGAAAGCCGAAGCCGAGAACAAGAAGGTTGACGACAAATGGATCGAAGAAGAACTCAAGATGGTCGCTGCGAGGGTGAGAGAGTTGATGGAGTTGTGGAAGAGCGTGTTCCAGTTGTTCCTTTGTTCAGCCAAGTTCGCATGCATCTCGGCCCTGTCGCACGCAGCTGCTGATATCTCATAGAGCTTCGCTAACACAAGGGGGTCTTCATCTTCCCGTTCTTTTTCTATGACGAACTCGTTCTGGTGTTTACTGCTTAGAGGACCCAAAGCAGGTGAAAACGATAGTGGGGATTTCATATTAGCTGTTACTGTTGCTGTTTTGGATTCTTTCTGAGATATGCGATAGATGGTTGGCTCAGAAAGAGTGTGAGGAAACTTTAGTCTGTGAGATTGAATGGGGAGAGAGAGGATGCTAGACATGGCAGCCATAGATTGATTGGTTTGAGAGAGTTGTCTAGAGAAACGATAGTTTGGGAGGTCTGGTTTAGCCGTAATGGGATGAAGAATGAAGATGCAATTCTGTTCTACTCTATCTATAGTGGTGCACGAAAGGCCAGGAAAACTTGGACTTTGATGGGATGAAGAATGAAGATGTAATTCGGTTCTACTCTATTTATAGCGGCGCACGAAAGGCAAGGAAAACTTATTTTGAAAATTGAATGCAGAATTCAGCCTTTAGAATATGCCAAACCAAGTTGAATCGTTTGATTTGGACCGGGCCCGAGTAAAATCTGTGTTGACATGTCCAAGTGAAGGAGAAGATCCACTAAAGAAAGATCAGAGATGATGTATGCATCGTTGCTTCTTTCTCATCATCGACCCCAATTCGTAGATCAATGGAGACCGCAGTCCGGAACCACACACCAACGGCAGTAATCTGAGATGATGTAATCATGTAGGCATTCGTTCCATTATACTGTTGATGCGTCATTCATATGAATTTAATTTTCTAATCGGCATTATCAAATAAAATGAAGTGGGATTACAACCGAAATGTACTATGAAAATTAGTAGAAACTTGGTCAAGCGAAGCCATTTACTGTGGGTACTAGACCTTAATTGCGTGTTACAATGATGTTGCATTTTATTATAAGATTTCTATTGATTTTATCACCATGAACAATGAATATCACTCATATTGGTTCCGCGAATGTTGGGAAGTCTGCTTTTATCAACGCTTTGCTACGTAAGAACTTCGGCACGTTATTGAAATTTCTCTGGCTTTTCTTCTGCCATGTTTGCATCGATATGGAAAAATACAAGGGGATCCTGGTGAAAAATTAGGTGTCATCAACATACCAGTGTCCTTTCCGCCTTATTATGTGAACGACATGGTTTATGATCGGTGATGTCAATGGCAAGGCAGCCAGGCACCTGAATTCCGAGGGGTGGGGGATCCGAAAAATCTATATAAACAGTTTGAAATTTTCAAACAATTATTTAAATCATCCCACCTGAATTGAACCCAGATAATTTTTGGGTCCATCCTGGTTCCAATTGAGCATCCAACAACAAGAACTCAAATTATGGCAGAATAGACAATCTGTTTGGACTTAGTGCGGAGTACTTGCATTCAAATCCCATTCTTTTCAGACAATAGACATCTGATTGCATTATTTACAATGAAATTGTAACTCGATTAATCAGATTTCGTCGATTGGCCCAATCAGATTTGATGTAGTTCTGCTAGGATCCTACCTGAATCCAGACCTTTCGAAACCCATACTTAATGATAGCTCGAGTATGCAACTTAATAACTCAGGTGATAGATTACTATTGTTTTCTTGCTTTTTTGTCCTTCATCTTATTGAATTCCAAAGTTCAACACAGTGTCAAGGGTTTGATTCTTCAGAAGCGAATGTGTCAACAAAGGGTGTTTGGTTTGAAGTCAAACTGGAGAACGCTGAAAGAATGTCTGACCGGATCAAACCCCACTAAATGGATTCAGGTCGATCTACTAACCACCCTTATTGACCAGTTTTTAAGACCAGGCACCCTTACCGCCTCGGTAAAACTAGGGATGAGAATGGATTGGATTTGGTATCTAAAATCATATGTGAAGGTGAGGTCCTGATTCGGATTTTGTTTATTCGGATATATCTGATGTGTCCAATATCCAGATCCGATTGAGGTGTGCCTTTTCGGGTATGGTTTTAGTGTTTCATATCCGACTCCCCTCCTGGTTACCATGTTATTGAATTAGTTCGATTCGGAAAAGCTGTATCTGATAACCTAAATAGTTCATACTGCTAGGCAAAATAGAAGGATATGACTTGGTAAATAACCGAAGTTATGTGTTTCATGTTGGGCTGGCTAGCCTGTTTGAGTGGCGACAAACACGAAAACAGTGCGGCTAAACACGAGCTGCTTGTTTAAAGTAAAAAACATAACTTTACGATGAAATGGCTCGCCTGGCTAGGGAGTTGATTCACAAGTTGAATGTCATGAGTTCGAAAATTGGGGATGTGAATGTGGCTTCGACCTCCCCATTGTATAAAAAAAAAGCAGTGAAAAATGTCTGGGCATATTTTTTAGAATGTTTTGATAAGAGATTAAATCAAAGTTTTATCTTCATATAAATTTCTTGTATAGATGAAAGTTTGATGGTTGGTTTACATTATACCGGTTAACATGGTTTTCTAGCATATTTCTACATAAACATTCAATTACTTAATTAAAGGAGTTAATTTGAGTCTAGCAGAATGTACCGGACATGCATTGGTCATTGTGAACATAACAAACCAAAGCATGTTTGGTTCATTTGGAGATGTTTGATTACGAGGCTTAAGATTACGGAACTGAAACTTCTCTTAATAAGATAACTCGAGTTTCAATTTACCGTAAAAAGTGAGGTTGTACAATTCTACTTTTTACCATATTACGAGGCCCATTAGTAACCCATCCCTGGGAATTGTAGTTCCAGTTTCATAGCCCCCACCTCGTAATCAAACACCCTGTTAGACCGTGAACCGGAGATGAATACGCTCATCACAAGCCGAACCACGAGCAGACTTGGCTCATTTACCAGTGTCTGGCGACTGAGCCACCAACTTGCAACCACTATAAAAGTAGGCCTCTTTCACTACTTTTCATGTGGGAAAGAAATCAGTGTTGATTCACATGCAGGGTGAAGCTACTCAATCTTGATTCCGGTTCATACTTGCCTATATATAACTTAACTGGTTGATCTGGTAAGTTGAAACAACACTAAAGTTTGACAGCATGAGAAAGGAGACCGTTCAACTAATGAAAGTCCAATGACTTTGATTGTGAGCTTATTTTAGATGATGCTTTTGGATGATATTCTCAACTTTTTTAATATGATTTAAACCTTCATAATTTAAACATATAATCGCTTTTGCTATAAAGTATGGCGCATTATGATGTGATCAATTTTGTTGCACATAATCTCATCTATTGTATTCACACACGAACACGTAGAGAAGCGCATGCTTACCCATGTTTACATTCACATGGCTTTCTCTTTCTTCTAAAGATGGCCATCGTATATTACGGGTGGCAATTACTGTTGGAACCCAAAAGATCCGAGTCCGGGTTCAAGTTTAGGCACCCTGGATTGGGTCTGGGTCAAATAAAAACAGCCTATATATATGTGTGTGTGTGTGTGTGTGATCGTGCATGCGCACCTGTAAAGAGAGAGAGGAAGTTGTTAGACTTCCAGTTACGTTAGATTATTAATGCTAATTTTGATCTTACATAAAAAAAAAGAATAAAATAATAAAGGAGAAGATACCTAGTATATTTGTTCACTTTTCCTTGTTTCCAACAACAACAACCATTCATCCGATTCAATCTAGATTGAGATAGATGGTCTAACACAAATGATAGTCCAATAACTCCAATTCATGCTATACCATAGAGCTTATATCCAACATGTTGGGGGTATTCGTTGGGAATAAGCGACCACCACCACTGCAAATCTTATGGTGGGACCTGGTTGCGCATGCCTCTCTCTCTCTCTCTCTCTCTCTCTCTCTCTCTCTCTCTCTCTCTACATATATATATATATAAAGAGAGAGATAATGGGAGCTGTTAGGCAGCATATTATATCATACTTTGCTTGACAATCCGTGCGATCCCATGAATGGTAGTGATGAATCTACTCCGTCACATGATATGTATTAAATATCATCAAGGTGTGTATGTATGTATGTATGTATGTATGTATCTATATATATATATATATATATATATGTATAGAAAAACAGGATCGTGCCCTTTACTCATGTTGAGCCATTTTTGTGTATCTAAATCTGATCGCATTGGGTATGGATTTTTGGGAAAAGACAAAGGAAAGGAGAAAGGGTAAACTCTTGATCGATCTTCTTTTGACCCAAGGTGTCCCGAACCTGTACCCGACCCACTTGATTCGAATTGCCAACCTAGTACAAGCGCGACCGCATTAGGCCTGGTAAAAGAACCAAACATACCAGACGGCTGTTCCCTGCCACCTTCGGCTCCACTTGTCCTGCCGATACCCGTTGTGGGTGCTGCCTGTTCGCACGAACCTCACCCTGCGTCGACCTCACCATCAGCCCCTGAGTGATGCTGACACATTGCCCCCTGCGGCCCTGTCCTAGCACTACCCCCATCATCCTGCCCCTGTGACTGCTGGACTGACACTGACCTCCCTGCCTGGAGAGGTTTACTCCCTACCAACTTATGTTCTGCCCTGGTGCCTGGTCCTACCTCTCTTGGATGACCTCCGACCGATTCCCAGCCCGTTCACCGGCCTATCACCCATTAGGTACGTCAACTCAAGATCTTGTTCATGTTTGAGTTGTCAGCTCATTTAAGCAGAGCCCAACGTGAACAAAACACAGGCGAGGCCTTAGCTCATTTGAGCCAAGCTGAAGTTAGCCGAGTATAATCCATGCTGCAATCTAAGTAAAAAAATGTAACTTTTTCATATATAATATTGACAATAAAACACAGTGATTTTGATGGTCACTCGTTACATTATACCCACACATTCCATTTATAGCATGGTTTTACGTACAGTCGCGGATCTAGAAAATTATTTTGAGTGAGACGAACTTTAGGTTTAGGTGGGGTGAGCTTTACAAATTTTCATTTTAAAAAAAAATTTGAATACTTGTTCAAAAAAATTCGAATTTCAGGTGGAACAGTTGCCCCACCCCACCACAATGTGGATCTGCCAATGCTTATGTATAGAAGTTCTATAACTGAGCTAGTTCAAGCTGTGTTGAACTGAAGAACCATGTTCATGTTTAGCAAGCTAGCTCGTGTTCTTGTTCGAGCTGTTGGTTTTCTAGAACTATGAACGAGAACTACATCACAACTGGACTGGTTCCTGTTCTTGTTCGAGTTCTAAAATGTTCGGAATAAAAAAATCATTATGCATTTGAAATTTGTAAAAAAAATTAAGAATGAAACCAACAGTTTGAAAGTTTCTGTTCCATAGAAGGTAAAATCAGAACCGAACCAGCCAATCACTGGTTCTCGGTCCAATTAGACTGGTTCTTGGCCTGGTTCACTCCCAGTTAGAACTGCCCGGTTGGTTCCAAACCGGCTATGCCTTCACCTGATTGTTCACTACAATAATAGTAATATGGGTCCAAGATTTATCCAAAACCTAAAACCCTAAAAAATACCTACTTTAGAAAAAAGTGAAATCTTAAACTTAAAATGTTTATTATAGTGCATGTCAAAGGTAACAACAGTTCATGCACTTCTCAACAATAATGTAGCTCTGATGAAAATTGGTAATTATGTCCATGTGGGTCGAAAATGTCAATGCATATGTATATACCTATACATATATACACGCACACACACACATATATGATATACAACCATGCATGCATGCGTATAATCCCTAATGTGCATCATCCATCATGCATGTATCAGTTCCCTTATGTGTACCATGCATCCATCCAAAAAATGAATGTGTAAATTCCCTCATGCACTTGCGAATTTCTTCATATATGTGCACCATCTATCTAATAACTATCTATATATGACCAAGTGCGTATGAACTCCCCTCATGTGCACGATAACTATGGGTAGAAGACCATTCATGCGATCGAATTCCCTCATATGCACCATCGATCTAAAAACATGGATCGATCATTTAAAGAAATGAAAGGAAATTTGAAATCCTGCTAACTATCTCCTCCTTGTATTGGCATATAATACTGTATGTATTCTACCAAAGGATTTGGGTAAGCCCATCAACAGGCGGGTAGTACAGTCCAGTCTGGGCTCGGGCTCAAAATCGGGCCGGTGCACACAATTCTTCAGCCTTCCATATGCCGGACAGGATGAAGCGAGCTCAGTTCTCGCTGGCACCTGGTCAAGGTTGGCTCGTATCTTTCCAAGTACAGATGGTGATACCAACTTATCAAATGGGTTGAGAATGGAAAGCTTTTCCATTCATAAACCATGACCCGACCCGACTGTATTGCGATTCGGACCTCCATTATGAGCAAATTGGGGATTTCTGTTCCTATCACCAATTGCTTTGAGCACTTCCAAAGAATAAAAACACCTGTAGTTTGCATTTGTGAATGAATATCATTACCCATCAGGGATGTCAACTAATTGGACAGATCAACTATCCAATTGCAATTCGGTATCTCAAACAATATATATATATATATATATCCAAACACTAATCGGATTCAGACTTTGATGAGGGCAGAAGAAGGCAGCTGAAGTGGCAGAAGGCGGTGAATTAGGTCAGTGCGTAGTGCACGTATTAGAAAAAACAACCAAACCTTTTCGCGCACTAAGTGGGTCAGTTGTGCCCATGTTAGATGATCCCAGGAATTGGATATTCAAGCCTTTTTTTCATGTCTAGTGACTTGTGGCAAATTTTCTTGAAAGCAGCAAAACCGGAAAGAACGTCGCAGCATTGAGTGCATGGAATTTAATGGCCTTCTGAACCAACAATTTTCACTAGCTCTAGATGATAAGATTCATGCAAGTTAAAAGAAAAAATCGATGCAAAAGAAAACTTCGGCTGTGCATAACCAACACCCTGCTGGGTCTTTTATTAGAGCAGCTACCGCAGCCAAGCTGGATGGCAAGCAAGAGGTCAGATCATCTATAACGAATTACAAGAAAAACCCCAGCCCTTCTTGTGCTAACTGAACTCTTCCATCATCCCCTGAAAATTCGCATAGATCTCATGTTAGAAGGTGGAAATGCCTCAAGCCAATGACGCATAATGGGCACTCTCCTAGATGGATTGTACAAAAGATGCAATAGTAAAAAAAAGACCCGAAATGTTGTTCCCCAGATTACCTGGGAAATAAATTGTTCTGCATCTGTGCGCTTGATTAAGTGCACTGAATTTTTAACAAGGGATGCTATTTGATCGCCAAGCAAGACATCACCAATATCACACAGGACTCGGACCTGTATCGATGGATCCTTGGGTGGGATCATATCCTAGTAAAAGAAATGGGCAAGCAGTATCAACATTTAACTGCATTAAGAGAGAGAGAGAGAGAGAGAGAGAGAGAGAGAGAGAGAGAGAGAGAGAGAGAGAGACCACTGTCAAATCAAGATTTATCTCCGACATGTACGCCTCCAAAGCAGCAGAATGATTCTTGAAATATTCTTCTTCAGAATGATTGAGCTTTCCTTGAATTTCCTCAGTAAGCACAGGTCCGATTTTCCATCTCAGGCTCTGTACTACTTCTGCACGGTTGTACCTAGTTGCACGGCATCAAGTCCAAGATAGTTAGAGAGAGAGAGAGAGAGAGAGATGATTCCTCATGTTCTAATGGACAGAGTATCAGGAACAAGATAAGAGTCAAATTACATGTAAGCCATAAGACAACGCTTGTTCCGTGTCAGGGAAAGGTGATGAACTACAGCACCAAAGTGATCAGCATTTCTAGTTGTTTGTATGTCTAAGCCATCATCCTGAATTTTCCTATTAGACAATAAGAAAGGCATCAGATCACAGACATTGCAAACCAAGATAATACGGAAGGAAAAACAAGTTCCGTAGGCATTTCATTGTGATACATCATAAACAGGCAATCCGTGATGCCAAAGATTCACAAGTACCAACGACACTATGTGCACCAAAAGAAGGTCAACTGGGGAAAATATTCAAAAGAAATTTCAGAAAGTTAAGCACAGGAAGTACCAATAGCAAAAATATGTCACGTATAATATTATCTCAGATAAAAGCATCCATATAAAATTCAATTCATTAGAAGATAAAAGGATGAAAAATTAGTTCCAATATACACTTCCAATTATGACAAATTGATTACTTTATTTGTAGAAAAAAAGATAGAGCGTGTTGTAAAGATTGAAAGGTAATTCTAGGAGAAAGTTTAACCACCTAACATCGACTTTTAGTCATGGATTTACAAATAAAAAAATGGACAAAGAAGAAAAGAATGCATCGAGCTATTTGGACTAAATGGTGGAACCTCAAAAGCGAGAAAGAAGATATATTTAAACAGAAAATCCTTCAAGGAGATGCTTGGAATTAAGGGGAGGTGTACCATCACAAAAAGAAGCTTGATGGTGGAGTGAAGCAATGCAAAATAAAATCAAGGCAAAGAGGGCATGTTACAAATTACATTATGCTAAGAAAACTAGTGAAACTTTAGAGGCTTATAAGAAAGCGAAAAAGGCTGTCAGTGAAGAAAAAACTAAAATTTGGGAAGATTTATATAAAAAACTCAACTCAAAAGAGGGTGAAAGAGATATTTTTAGGATAGCTAGGGCTAGATATATTTTTAGGATAGCTAGGGCTAAAGATAAGAAAACTAAAGATCTTAATTCTGTTAGATGAATCAAAGACGAGGATGAAAAAATTCTAGTGGCAAATGATGATATAAGAAATAGATGGAAAAACTATTTTTATAAGCTTTTAAATAAAAATAAAGATGTTAGTATTAGCTTAAGAGAGTTAGCCAAATCAGAAAAGTATATAAACCACAATTTCTACCGACATATTCAAAAGAATGAAGTCAAAGAGGATCTTAAATATATGAAGGGTGGTAAATCGGTAGGACCTGATAATATTCCTATAGAAGTTTGGAAAATACTAGGAGAAATAAGAATCACTTGGCTCACAAGCCTATTTAATGAAATATTGAGAAACCAAAAGATGTCCGAGGAATGGAGAGTGAGTACACTTATACCCATATATAAGAACAAGGGAGACATTCATAATTGTGTGAATTATCGAGATATAAGTTAATGAGCCATACTATGAAATTGTGGAAAAGAATTATCGAACATAGGTTAAGACAAGTATCAAGTACAACAGAGAACCAATTTGGATTCATGTCAGGCAGATCTACTGTTGAAGCGATTCACCTTTTGAGACGTCTTATGAAATATTTTAGAGTAAAAAATAAAGACCTTCACATGATATTTATTTATCTAGAAAAAGCTTAAGATAGGGTACCGAGAGAGGTTCTTTGGAGAACTTTGAAAAAAAGAGGTATCTCATTAACATACATTAACCTTATAAGAGATATGTATGATGGTGCAAAAACATGTGTGAGGACTCATGAAGGAATGACAGACTTCTTTGAAGTTAATATTGGGTTACATCAAGGATCAACTTTAAGTCCATACTTATTTATAATGGTGATTGATGAGTAACAAAACTTATTCAAGATCAAGTGCTTTGGTGTGTGTAATTTGCAGATGACATTGTGTTAGTGGAGGAGTCTAAGGAAAAAGTTAATAGAAAATTGGAACTATGGAGAGAAGCATTAGAAAGCAAAGGCCTCCGATTTAGTAGAACAAAGACAGAATATATGAAATGTAAGTTTGATCATTTGGTTACTTCTGAGGACATAGATATTAAAATTGGCACACATTACATCCCACAAAAGGAAAGTTTTAAATACCTAGGGTCAATTTTTCTGAGTGATGGAAGAATTGATGAAGATGTTATGCATAAAATTAATATTGGTTGGTTAAAATAGAGAGGAGCATCACATATTCTTTGTGATAAGAAGATACCATTAAAGTTAAAACGTAAATATTATAGAGAAGCAATTAAACCTGTCATGTTTTATGGTTCTGAGTGTTGGGCAATTAACCATCAACATGTACAAAAGATGTTTGTGACAGAAATGGAGATGTTGAGATGGATGAGTGGTCATACAAGAAAAGACCGTATACATAATGAGGTTATTAGAGACAAATTAGGAGTGGCACCAATGGAGGATAAAATGAGAGAATATGGTTTAAGATGCTTTGGACATGTACAAAGAAGATCAGGAGAAGAACCTATAAGAAGGTATAAAAAACTAAATTTGGAAAGTATTAAAAGAGGTAGAAGACGACCATAAAAGTGTTGGAAAGAAACAATAAAGAATGATCTAGCTTATTATGAGTTAACTGCTGACATGACACATGATAGAGCTATGTGGAAACAAAGAATCCATGTAGCCGACCCCGTCTAGTATGGGAAAAGGCTTAGTTGTTGTTGTTGTATACAATTCCAATTATGAAAATTTCAATCCGTTAAAGGAAATAATTAGCTGCAATATGTACTTCCAATCAGGAGGAAGATGTTCTAAATCCAAACATAAGCAATTGCAAATAGAAAAAAATAAATCCAAGAAAACTATTTGTTGAATGTTCAAACACTTGGAAGCCCCACTTGGAAACTCCCAAGGAAAAACATGCAAATATAGCTTATATGATTTAGGTAAACAACAGAACCATTATGCAAATCTAGCTCCCAACGCTTCTTTCTAATACAAGCTCTGTTAGGACTCCCCAAGGGGGAAAGAAGGTAGTCTTTCAGAAATAGTTCAAGGTTTACAATAACGCTCATGACAGTAAATGGCCTTTGAATATGATGTATGTTATTTGGCAAAACGAGGGCTTTAGCGGAATATTTTGGAGTTTCACTTTTGCCTTTTTCCTTTACGTCTATGGTTGTCTTGTGGAAGAACATATTCCCATAGCTCTGCATATCAGTGTCGAACATGCAGTGGATAACATAAAGAGATTGTGCCTGCCTGTTTCATGCAATTTCAACAGCCGACTTTACAAGAGAATTTCATTATGCATTCCGGATAATCAAAACAGCGTTGAAATTTTGGAATTAAAAATTTTTCCATCAAGCCGGAAGGCTTCAACAGATATTTGTAATTCAAAACGTAACATTACGAATACATGATGATCCAAAGCAGAAGGCAATGCATTTCAAAGATTTTGAAGAAACATCCACATGGAATAGCTGATGCCTGATGGAGATGTCAAATACTACTGTAGTCGTTGTAGCAGCTTATGTTAGCCTACAAAATCAAGAGTATGAAGTAGCCTTTCTCAAAACATTAAATATTCAGGTATTCTCCATGAATTGTCATAGAGAAATATGATTTAATACCAAATAAATTGATCAAATATCTGAAGTTTGATCACAGGCTTAGTCTAAGAAACATATGTATTTCTGAGAGGAAATAAGCTGTCTTCAGTAAAATATTTTGACAAAATATACCATTAATAGTGGGTTCATTTATGTCAGATTAGAAGCAGGAGGATCTAATGCACAAGAGCATACCTCATCAAGGACTGCAGCTGAAGATGGTGCTCATTGCATTCTTTGAGAACTTGCTCAAACATATCATTCTAATAAAAGGGTAAGAAAAGAATTAAACTAACCTTTAAAAGTATACTAAACAATAAATTTGCACATGCACAACATTCAGTTACGCACAAAACATTTGTGTGCCATCAGCTGTGCATGCGCACACATACAGATTGAAGTAATCTTTTACATTTGATGCAATGGGTCCTTTTGTTTTGGCTAGGACTTAACCAATACAACAAATGGTTAGACTGGAGTAGAAGAAGCACGTTGCCTGAGAGAGTCACAACAGTGTGGAGAATCCACTTCGAACCAGATGATAACAAGATAGCATACTGTTCATTTCCCCTCGTTTAACTGCATTTAAATGTGTTTTCAATCATTCAATGATTAAACTACTGGTTGTGCATAATACAAGAATGGTCATTCATTTTGACTTATCTATTTACATCAATGTTGTAATTAGTGTATCGGTGCCCGTATCGGACAGGCACTGATACACGATAATAGTACCCTATCATATACGATAGGGTATGATATGCCACATTAAAATATTGAATAATAAAAACACATTAAAAAGTCAAAAAAATCATAAAAAATGCAAAAAAAAAACGTAAAAAAAATCATGAAAATCATTAAAAAAATTCATGTTGTATTGTAATACAGTGTATATTACGATATAATACTCGTATCACAGCGTATCATACGATATGTTGTGATATATGTCTATTGCGATACATATATGTGAATCATATCAATTCAAGTACTGATACACCCGTATCGTGATGCGACACAATATTTATAACATTGAATTACATCATTGCATATATTTTCCAGAACATGAGATGTGATAGTACATTAGTTTTAGTGCATGCGATAACCTCAAATTAGCCTGTAACAAGGAACTTACATTGAATGATGTTATCTGATCACTGTCATTGTATGTTAGCTCCTTCAGTAATTGAGATGCACTTTTACAGAACATTTCTGAAACAAAGGGAAAATTTTGAACTGCTTTTCCTTAAGATGACATCAGGTTCCCATCTAGTATAAAGCTCCTTGTGAATTCAATTAACAACAAGCCCATCTGCTGGACGCCATGAAATGTCTTTGTGAAAAAACAGAGACCATGTAGTCAGTTAACGATTGTGAAGGGCATAAAGAAAGACAAATCAGGGTTAGGTTTAGCGAATAAGCTCCATTTACTGCAAGCGTAGACTTATACCGGTATTCTCTCAGTAAATTTCTATGCAAGTCTGTTTCTGTACAGCAGATCAATAAACAAGATGATCAAGTAATGAACCATGGTTTGACCCATGGGCGCAAGGATTGATGACCCATAGAGATAAACGTCATAATCATACTCAATTATCTATGTATATAAATCTTATCTATCTATCTATCTATACACATACATACACACGTACATATATAATAATATGACAAAAAAGACAAACACAAACACAACTAGTATCCACAGAATCCATGTACATGACTCCAGTTAGAGTGAGAGAAAGGTTGGTTCTGCCTTTGGTTGGTAAATTCCACAGGATTTGATCGAGCATCAAACCGGCTTTTAACTGTGATGAGGAGACCAACTCCAGATATGGAATATATCTAAGCGCATCTTCACTTTCGGATTTATTATCATCCACGGCACATGCATGTGCGAAACAAACATATACGGGCTGGTGCACACAGAGAAGAGGGATCAATGTGATTATGTGAGAATTACATGTAATCAGCACCAAGTAAATTTGAAATTATGCAGGGGATGTTTCTATTTATCAGCAAAGAAACGAAATCCTTTAACCTGCATCCATCCTTCAACAGTGGACAAGGGCAGTAACATGCAACCGCCGAGAACTCATTCGCCACCAAATGCCCACTCTAAACCCTAACACCAATCTCACGGTATCGTCTCCTGGACCTCACTGACTATCTCTCTTCAAAAAATGGATCTCGCAGAAACATTTTGTCAAATACTTTGCATATCCAACCACATAAACACCCAGTTCATGTAGAAATTCATCGTATTGTTACCCAAAAACACATCGATTAGAAAGCCACCGCGGATATCTGCAGCCTCCTAGAAGCCAGGACGTCAAGGTTGCAATGGAAGATGCGATCTTTTGAGATATGAAGCAAAAGCATGTGTTTTTGTGTGAGTATGAGTGTGTGTGTGTGTGTATGTGAGAGAGGGGAGGGGGGTACCAGCAACGCAAATTCCAGACGCAGAGGGAGGAGACCTCGATTTTACGGTTCCTCCCCGGCTGAAAGAGAGATTGTAAAATGCAAATTGGCGCGAATATCGAATGCTTGCAGATTCAAACTTCCTAAAAGCTTTTCCGCACAAATTTACGTTTAACAGTCTAGTTTATGAATAATTTAAACTGACTGCGTGAAGTTTGAACTTTTCATACAGCCTCTAACTTTTCAAGGTATTGCACACATAACCTCGCTTATATTTCTAGTTGCTTATACCTCTAAATTAGATTATGAGTTCACCTAAAAGTCATGATGCACATATCCCCTAGGATAAACCCTTTGCACATGCGCATCTACATGATTGTTTTAAGGAAATACTTTTAAAACTAATTATCAACAATTAAAGGTTAATTATCTTAGCTGAACATATCAACAAACAAAATACATATTTTTTACCGGTGCGACATGAAGTGGTGAAACCATATATACATATGTGACCAGATATCAAAATCATGACCTTCAACTTGTGAACCGACTCCCTAACCAAGTGAGCTATTGTTGTAACAAACAAAATATTTGTTGAAGTGAGTGTATGCAAATGATTTGTTGTAAGAGAAACACATGCAATGCATGTTTTAAGAAGGATATATGCATGTATACATGCACTACATAAAACTCCCTTTCTTGGAGATTTAGAACTTAGAACGTCACAGTGTCGCACAGCTTTAGGCTTAAGACCCTACCATTGGAAAATCGATATTATAGTTATAGAGGGTAGAAGATTATTAGCACATACACACATACATACATACATACACATATACATATAGAGAGAGATGGGGGTTTGTGTTTAATTTCTATCCATATTTAATTCTTCTCAAATATCTTCATCATTTGATCTACATGACGAACAATAAAGATTTGAATCTTAAAAATTAATATGTACCATTATACTTTCTATACTCATATCAATCATACAATATATTTTTTCATTTTAAATCTCTATCATTCATCGATAGATATGTTAGAGTAGGTGTAAGCATAGATTGTATTTAGCATATACTCCTCCCTCTTCTCTCAATATATAATTAACCTCGATTATTTTGACCTATGTAAAAGCTACCGAAACAGTACAGCTTCTACAGGCCGAGAATGTTAACAAGCCGGGTGAATTGTGGATTGGGTTGCTTGCATCCATCTTCTTCTTTTCCAGCTTGTAATGAACACTTCCAGAGGTGACAATTTCAAACTCTGAATATGTTTG
The DNA here is from genome assembly GCA_036023115.1 of Brasenia schreberi. Lineage (NCBI taxonomy): Eukaryota > Viridiplantae > Streptophyta > Magnoliopsida > Nymphaeales > Cabombaceae > Brasenia > Brasenia schreberi. Next base: position 9,497,706 of record JAYKKT010000057.1, on the reverse strand, counting down.
TGTCGCGTCATTTCGTGTTGGTGTTAGTAACAAGTCAATCCGAAACAGAAACCCAAGGCGGCAATTTCATGATCTGGATTTTTTTGTGGTGTCACTACCATATGTATGTCAATAACATGTCAAATCAAGCACACCAGTGAAGGGAATGCCCTGCTTTGGGTCATGCATGTGTCGTGTCATTTTTGTGTTTGTTGTTGACGATTTTAACAGGTCATCCGAATAGAACCTGATTTTTTCGTCTACCAGAAACCTGAAACGGAAAAAAAACTAGTTTCAAAGACAATTAACAAAATGTGCATTTTCAGTTTTTTTTTTGTTACAAGAGAAAGAAGAGGCCGAAGTTTAACACACATTTACACATGTACTCTCTGAAAATCGAACTCCCCACCAACAACAACAGCACCAGAGAGCCTTATCGTTAAGCTAATTAGTGAGACTATTTTGTTTCCGAACATGTTATCGTTATTGAAAGCATTATTTAATAAATCGTTCCCCCCTTTTAAGTGAATTTGTTCAGAAAACCTTCATTTTTCCCATCTTTTGCTTGCCGTTTTTATCGCGTTACAAACTTCGGCTGTGCTGCTTGCAAGTTTCAGGCACGAGAACAAAATATCTCCGACAGGCGACATTTCGTCGATAAATAAAGTTCCTTGTTTATGACGTCAACTGCGGGTGCACGTCATTCGTCGAGCTTCACGTCAGGCTTCACATCGTCGTCAGCACTTGAGAGCTTCACGTCATTAGCCGGGTGAGCAACCGGCCCTTGTGCAATTCCTCCATAAGAATTTGATTTTACTGCAAGGAGCTATTTACTGGCTAGGGTGTTGAATTGAAACAACCTTCACAATGAAGGTTGTGACTTCAATATCCGCTAGAGTGCATATCTGGTAACCAAGGCTTACATTAATAGAGAATATATCACTACCTTGACAGAAGAAGCTGATTCTTGGTAGTGCTAGCACATGCTAGTGAGAACTACGACCATTAAATGAAAGAAAACAAGGTTTATAATGACCTTTTCTGAATTAGGTAAACTAGGACCGGCGGTTCACAACTATGAAGGTTAGGGTTCCGGTTTCTGATTGTTTCGGTTTATAACTTGGATTTTGGTTTCGGTTTCAATTAACTAAAAAAGCAAAAAGGTAAAAAATCTCGAAAAATATATAAAATGAGATCGGAACTGACAGTTTGATCTAGTGGTTCTTGTTTTGGTTTCATGGGTCTTCAGTTCAATTATGATCCAGGCTGGTTCTAAATCAGCCCTGTTGATCAATATAGATCCAAGTCATAAAACCACGACCCGACCCGAATCAAAGATTCGTACATACATTCTCTGTCTTATGTCGATGCGAAGTCGACCCGGGTTCAAAACTCGATTCAATAAAAAAACACAGAAATTGCGAGTCTCTCTCTCTCTCTGTGCGTCAGCAGCCGCCCTGCATTGACAGGCTGTCCACGTTAGTCAACACGCTCGCTACTGGCACTTCGTTGCAAGCGAACTCCTCCCGCCGTCCCGCCCGCCGGAATCCGATCGCCTGGACGGAGTACGGCGTTCCTCGTTTACCCACAGCATGGCCGGCCCGTGATTACTCACTCCGGAAACGGAGAGGGAGAGGCGAATCGGTTTTGTCGGCGTCAGATGGCGAATTCGGAGGATTTGGGAACGATCGTGGACTCCATAGCCAAATCGCTATCCGAAATCTGCGGTTCCGACTACCAGTGGGACTGTCCGAGGCGATTTTCCGTCTATGCGAAGCGGCTCGAGCTCTGCCTTAACCAGTTTCTTAAGTCGACGCCCGAGCCCGCTCCGTCCGCCCAGACCACGCTCAGAGGCATCGCCGCAGACACTGCAGATGCTAACCGGACGCTCGCTACCTACCGGACCAAGAGCAATATCTTCATCCTCATCAATTGCCAAACGCTCTGCGAGAACCTCCTTCGGAGCTCTGGCAGCATAGCTAGATGGCTCGCGCTGCTCGATTCCTCACTGGACGCTGCCGAATCTTCAGACCTCCGGAAGAAGATCACCGATCTCTCGTCGGAAATGCACCTAGCGGAGTTCAAGGTCAGTTCGATAACCTCTTTGCTCTAAGCTTTTCAACTTTAGGGTTCTTCGTCTGTCTGCAACTATTTATTTACCTTTGATAGGTAACGGAGAACGAGGAGCGAGTCTACTGCACGCTGCAGAAAGAGGTGCAGGAGAGACAGAGCATCAAGGCCGTACAGAGGGCGATCATCATGGATCTCGCTCGCGCCTTAGGTATAGAGTCTGAGAATCACACCGAGTTGGCTCGACAGATAGATTTTCTCAAGAAGGATATGACTGGCTCCGTCACGCCGACGGATCGGAGGATCTCGGTGTGTTTGGGGAGAATCTTCGACAGCTGGACGGTAGAACCGAAATCAGTGTCGAAGAATTCCGATCCCGATTTTGAGGAGGACGCTAGCATCCCGCCCTTCAGGAATTTCATATGCCCCCTGACGAAGGAAGTGATGAAGGATCCCGTCGTCCTCGAGTCTTCGCAGACCTACGAGAGAACTGCGATACAGTACTGGTTCGAGCGTTGTATCGACGACGGGCGCGATCCAACCTGCCCGGTGACGGGGCAAGTGCTGAAGACGCTGGAACAGAAGTCAAACCTTAGTCTTGCTGGGGCAATTGACGAATGGGTGGGTCGAAACATCGATATGCAGATTCAATCAGCGGTGCAGCAGCTAGGCGGTGATTCTAGTTCGGCGGAATCGATGAACAATGCGCTCAAGAACATGTACAGGATATCCGAGGAGCATCCTTCTCAGCGATACAAAGTGAGAAACGCTGGGCTTATTCCTCTCATTAGCAAGGCGTTGAAGGGTTCTTCTTCTGATTCCCAAGCACGTGTTAGAGCTCTGAAGACCCTGCTTAGCATGGCAAAGGATGAAGAAAGCAAGGTATTCTTGTTGGTTTTGTTTGTTAATTCTTGTCCTTATCACTTCTTGGTTTCTGGAATAACGAGAAGGGTTCCCATCGAACCAACAAGCTAAATACTGGCATATGAAACACACAATCTTGACCGAGGCATTGGAAAGAATGAAAAACAACAGTTCTGCTGGACGGATAAACCACCTGAATGGGTAGCCTTCTGTGTAAATACACCATGCAATTAAAGTGTATACAGGTTGGGGTCTGCCTAAACCCTTCATGAAAAAGGAACGGAAAACAACCTCTTGATTGTGCCATCTGACCAAAAAAACATTTAATGATGGTAGAAACATTTACTGATTCTAAGGGTGGATGTCGAAAATCATGTTCAACTCGAATTAGAATTAGTATTCGAAAATAACTCCTAAAAGAACGTGCAGTATTAGAATGAGTTTGGTTTACTCTGGATGAATTCTTCCTTTCTTTTGTAGCGTATCATGATTGAAGAAGGTGTGACGAGATTAACCATACACAGTCTTATGGGGAATTTGGAAAAGGAGGGAGAATATGCGTTGAAGTTACTCCTTGAATTTTCTGGTGACGAAAGCTACTGTACAAAGTTGGCTTTGGAGAAAGGGTCTCTTGTGCTTCTTACAAGCATTGCTGGTGATGCCGCCAACCCATCTTTAGCTAATCTTGCTGAAACAACCCTAAAGAATATTGAAAAAGTAGAGACCAATGTTCAACATTTGGCAGCTGCTGGACGCTTCCAACCTTTACTGAGCCGTCTTTCTGAAGGTACACAATCACTTCTTTCTTGCAGCTAATTTAATGAAGAACTTGGTTTATTTTCCACACTGGAGGCTATTTATGGATTGCATTGGTGAAAATTTCCCAAGAATTTGGCTTGATTTGATCGTTTTCTTGGTTTTGGTCAAGTCCACGTTGGCAGCTTCTTTTTATTTTATATGCTCATTCTGTTGTATAAAGTGATTACCACAAGCACCGAACTCATTTCAGAAGTGCTGTTTCTGAGTTCTACTGCTGCTGTATGATAACACTCTTTAGTTCTTGTAGCACAAAGAATGTTGCACTCTGACGATGTCTGTAAGATGGGTATGCGAGTGCCCGTTGCTTCTTCACCAACAGTGCTTATGCATAAAGGGTTCCACATTAAATATTTAAGTGAATTATTTAAATTGCTTTTGAACCTAACGTAGATAATCTTATTATTATAAACTTTCGTGGTTACGGTGATCCCAGGTACAATCCAATTCAAATGTACTCCTGAAGTATCGCTCGAGTCTCAGAAACCAGCTATTTATAACGTCACGAGGTATTGATATCCTGTGTCATCTGTGAAGACGAAAGAATTGATTGAAGGATACGTGTTATCTTATTGTTTTTGAAATAAGCGTTAATGTAATGGGGAGGTAAAGAATTTATGAACACAAATGAGAGAATAGTCGCCAAATGGTTCTTAAATTAGCGACTGTACGAGCAGGAAAGTAATATTCTTTTCTTTCTTTCTGTTCTGTTCATTTATATTTTTTGTGATATTAGCAGTTTGATCTGATCATAATGTTCACGTAATCAGGTAGCATTGATGTAAAGTTAGAGATGGCAGCCATGGTGGGAAAGATGTTACTTGCAAACAATGGAAAAGAGCATATAGCAAGGCATGGTGCAAAAGAGTTGGTGAAAATGCTTTCATCCAAACAGGAGGCCAGTGTCGCCAGCTTGCAAGCTTTGAACAATCTGTCAACTTTAGATGATAATGCTGTCATCCTCGTTGACTCAGGCATCTTATCAGCTCTAACAAATATCATTTTCAAGGAACATTTAGAAGACAACTCTCCTGCCACGGACATGAAAGAATTGGCAGCATCAATCCTCGGGAACATTGTTTCAAAACCTGGCCAGTGGGAACTACCGGCTGCAGATTTGGAAGGGAACTTCATGCAATCGGAGCATGTCATACACAAACTTTTACAACTGCTAGTTCATTCTGGGCCGAAATATCAGTTGTCTTTTCTCCGTATTCTTTCTGGAATTGCTTCCTCACCACGGGCTGCAGGTAAAATCTTTAGTTTTATCTTTCAGTTGATTGATGTTAGGAGATAGATTTGTGTTACTTCAATACAGCACCTGTACCTTTTTAATATTTCAAGCTTAATGATCAAAATTTGATCGAGTTCTCAACCGGTGATTTTATTAGTCTTACGTTTTGTACATTATTTCTTACAATGGATGTCAGTAAAGTTTGTAAAGATTAATACACAATAACTACATATTTTTCTACCGTGACTTTGATCACATTGATCATCCATCCTTGCATTCTCAAAATGAAAAATCATCCTTGCACTTTCATCCATGTATTATTGTGGACTGACGCACACAAACAAGCATGCACATACATATACATACACATATATATGTATTATATGTATGTATGTAGAGAGAGAGAGCAGTTGAAAAATGAACGTTACAATGGTGTCATCTCATCTGCTGATGTTCTCTGCTTGATTGCAGAAGTTGCAGCCACACATATAAGCAGTGGAAATGGGATTGTGATCATTGTACCGTTCCTTGCACATCCTGAAGTTGAACATAGGATATATGCTTTCAGGCTTGCAAATGTTCTCTCTGAAAGGGTGGAGCCGGCTCTGTTAAATGAACTTAGAAATACCAACAAACTGGCCTTTCTCAATGATAAGTTACTTGCTGAAGACATTATAGATGATGAGAGAGCCCTGGCTGCATGTATCCTCGCAAATCTTAAACTCTCTGACGAGGAGGTGAAAAGAGTCCTTGGAGCTGGTATGATAAGATGGATCGTTGTGAAGCTAAGAGAGCAGCGTACGATCTCTGTGGGAAGGAGTTTCAGGGCTTCGACAAGCCTGGTGGAAGGCCTTCTTGGTCTCTTAGCTCACTTCACCAGAAGTTCTGATCCAGAAATACTCGGTGCTGTTAAGGAAAACCGTCTCATCACCGTCTTCAAGGAATTACTTTGCTCATCTCCACATTCAAGAATCAAGCAACGAGCTGCTCATGGATTGCGCTACCTGTCGGAGGCCACAGGAAGGGCATTGCTTACTATCGGAGTTGCGGAATCTCGACAACCTAAAGAATTCACGCTTCCCTTCATTTTAGTATGTTGTAAGCCACCTCCAGAACCTGCGCTTTGCCCTGTGCACAATGCTGAATGTGATAAGGATAGCAACTTCTGTCTACTAAGAGCTAATGCAATCAAGCCGCTCGTTGAGCTCTTGAATGATGAGAGTACTCGGGTTCAGAGGGCATCGGCAGAGGCACTGTCAACACTCTTAGCTGATCCATACGATCTAAAAGAAACGGTGACTGAGCTCGACGAGCTGGGCATGGTGCAGGCATTCATGACCCTATTCCCGTCTCTCAGACCAAGCATCCTCCAAGAGAAGGTCATCTGGATGGTAGAGAAAATCTTGAGAGTCGACTTTTTAGCCCAAGCATACTCCACTGACCAAGGCTTGGTAAAGGCCTTGATCGATGCATTCAAGTATGGAAATGCTGAAACGAAGAGGCTTGCTCAAGACTCTCTCACCAACTTGAAGCAACTCTCTGGTGCTGGTGGAAGGAGCTCTTATCAACCTCGAGGAAGGTGATCCTAGAATCATTCTGTCTTCATCAAAATTAACCAGGAAGGTCTTTGTTCTTCTGGTTGTATATATATTCACATGTAATGCTGCTGATATTCACGTGTTTGTTGTTAAGATTCTGCATTTTTTAAAATGATAGCTATTTGTAATTTTAACAGTATTCTCCAGTGCCATGTAACAGTCTGTTAATTCACATGATCCGACTGAGATCGGTCCCAAGAATGTCACAGGGCATGGCTTCGCGAGCTTGATTTTGCAGCTGGAAGCTGATCAGCACCAATTCCTGAATGGAAGGTTTGTGCTAAAACATTTGCCACTGTTTTGAATCCAAATTTAACAGACATAGATATTTATCTTTGAAGGGGCAATTAACATCACATCATTCCCTTTGCTAGGGCGGACCTGCTGCAGCTTCTTTCTTTCTCTAAGGGGTGGCGGGCACCGAAAGAGATCACTAGTGAATGCAATCTAATATTAACCAAGTCCCTTTCAAAGCACGACAACGGGCTTACTGATTAAACTGGTTCAACAGTGATTCGGGACAAAGCTTAAGTGCAATTGCGAATATATCGTGCATTGGTAACTTCAAGTTTTCAATCTCGAACACCTAATCATAGTATGAATGGAAATCTTGTTACGCGCCTCACTGTGTATATAAAATAAGCTTGTGATGGCCAAAATCACTATAGCCTTCATGGCACCAGAGCATCTTCAAAGTCGCATGACTCGTAAAAATTAATCACACACTTCAACAATTTGCATCACTTCTCAACGTGAAATGCTAGTGTTTTCCCCTGCACGCTGAAAGGAGATCCAGATTTACTTCAAAATTTGTCTACGTGAACCTTAATCAAGATTGTATTTTAAAAGAAATTAATAGCTTCATCTAAAAAATTCTACTGTCTTTCTAAAACACGCTAGTGATTAAGAGATCTTGATTAAGTTGGAAAAAAAAAATTCCAATGTGCATAAGCCACAAATTGGATCTACGATTAGAAGTGCTGTCTGAAGCGAGTAACGCTCACTATACCTTGTGACAATTCGAAAAGGAATTGTTGTTGGATTTGTGAATGGAGAAGAAAGAACAACTTTCCATCGGTAACATTCTTACAGCAGTCGAAGACATCGAGCAGGTTATTCATCATCATCTACCTCAGATGACCGTCATTCTTTCTCCTCTGGTCCAAATGCATCTTTGCACATCAAAGACTAGCATTTCCTCTTTTGAGATGGGATTATTTCTCCATGCAAGATAAGAAGGAACTTCGGAAGCTATGCCAACAGACTGAAAAATTTCATCCAGAGATCAAAATCTAATCGTCGAGCGTAGTGCCTTGTACGCGACTCTCTCTCTCTCTCTCTCTCTGCGTGACGATCAAGTCGACTGTCGGGGCGTATAAATAATCACGGAGTTTCCATGTCGCACAGTAGCAGTTCATCAGCGGAGCGGATCTTTATGAACCGACCCAAATTACCATAATTTAATGTCTCTGGTTTCTCATTTTCTAAGTAAAATAAAGTTGCAGGTTATTGCACCCAGAGTGTTAGCTCAACTGAGAGGGCGTATTGACGCCTGTGTTGCTGGTGGAAAGTTCAACTCCCAAGGGGTGATGGAGTGTGTGTGTTTAGCTGCGGCCTCCTGTATATAAAAAGTTGCAGGTTATTGGTAACGAAATAACGATCTATTAGTGTTCATAGTTTCTTGTAGGGGTGGTATGAGCCCAGCAACTTATGCTTCAGCTAAGTTGGGTTCTCTTGAGCTCATCGCTGTCAGATCTGCAGATAGCCAGGGATTAGTTAAGAAGGCGCTTCGTTTAATCATTTTGTCGTCAGAAGTCCGAAACTGACATCCTCTTTTGAGTTAAGAGCTTATCACATCCCTTCGATTTTCAACATCAACAAATCCTAAAAAGTTGTTGATTCAGTCATCCCACTCTAATGCAAATCCAAGTGGTTGATGATGTGACTATTCGGGCAGAGCAGGTGCAATTCAATTACTCAATTGTTTCAACCTCTTGCTGACTAAAAATTTCCTTTCATGACTAAAAACAAAGGAGGAAGAACGCCTGGCACTAAGCGTCTGGGTTTAATGAATATAGACTTGATGATTAACAGTAATAATTGTTGTTTAAGGAAGATAATCAAGAGAAAAGATGATAATACATGCATATTCTTTAATATAAGCATAGCTATTATATATATATATATCATCTTTAGTGTATGTATATTATTGTCTTTGCTTCGAACTATCTTCTCCATGAGTGTACATGTACATAACAGGGAGTTTCTAATAAAAAGTACTATTTAGGGAAGCTAATTCAGAGCAAAGATGATAATATACATATAGTATCCTCCTCCTCTAAATCATCTTTTCCTTAAACAGTAACCATTGTGTCCATGTTTGTGGTGGTTTGTTAACCAAAAAGGTTCATCATATATTGTCATTGAAGCAAAAAGTAACCATACAAGTATGGCTTATCTTTCTCATTTGATTATATCTATGCAATAATACATGGATAGCTATACTTTTATATTTTGCTACACTTATAGCATAGGAGCCATACACAGCCACGAGTAAACAAGGGATTTCCTTGGTGGCTTAGTAAGTGATTTTCTTGTGAGAAAAGATGGAGAAGACGAAGAGCTATGCTTGATTGTCAATAACCTGATTTTTGATAAAAGGTCAGCATAATATGTAAGAGACACTGATAAGTGCTTAAATCTGATCCATACTCAAGTCTACTCAAACACCCATATTTTTATTAACATAATTGATCGTAAGATTTGAATTAAAAATATCATTGTTCTTTTTATACTTCGCATTTAATGTAACATTAAATTCTTTTTGTTTTATCTCTTCAATCATTTATTTCAAAGATGAAATTGTTGAGACGTTAAAGTAGAATTAAACACAAATGAAGTTTGAACATTTTTCACCAACTCTTATATATATAATATACACATTGATATATATATGCATGTGTGCTTACAAAAGTACACACGTGTATACAAGAGAGCAGGTGTGCACCTGTGTGTGCCCATAGGTGTGAGAGATAGAGATAGAGGTGATTCGTGTGTGGATTTGCGTGCGCTCTCCAACGGAAGAACAGATCGTTGAGCGCTTTTTGAAAAACTAGCCATTGGGATGTACCTAGAGTGTCCATAAAACTAAGATTCAACTGCTCACACGTTTCTTGATATGAAGTTCTATTAATTACATCTCTAGGAATATCAAAAACAATATTCTGTAGAAAAATCATTTGAATCCTGATATGAAGTCTTCGCCCAACACTTTTACGATGTTGATATCTACCGAAGGTGCAAGATCCACTCATGGTAGCAGGTTTGGCTCTCAAACGGAAGGTAATGAGTTCGACAACTCAACGGTTCTAACTCCTAATGTGGGTGTTAGCTCTCAAAGAGGATATAAGAAACAGAAGGATACAAGAAAAGAGAACTCATAGGATAAAACGAATTGGTCTAGATGTTCTTTTGAATCAACAGCCCATGGCTTAAGGCTGTGACCAGGGCAGAGTTGGTGAGGAAAGGTGCAGGGTCTGTCCCTAGGTCTGCAATGAATTCACCGAAAAGATGGAATGCACTTGTGGGGAAAAGGAAACTCCTTAATACTTCATGAATGACAGAATCCTACGGGGATCAAAGCTTTGAGACAGAAACCAGACGAAGTTTTGTTCTAGTAGGTCTAAAAGTCTAATATTTATGCATATCTAAAAAGAAAAATCTAATATTTATTATAGAAATAATCATAAGATCGCGCTTTCGTTGCACTTATTGTTCCGCCTCAAAGCACTCGGTTGATTGAAACAAGACTTGAACTAAAGGGTCCATGAATTTCGAGCCATTCGTGCTCTTCTTTAGATGAATCCCAAAAATCCATCAGAGATCTCAAACAGCTGATTCTCCTCAAAGACAGCAGACAAGTTTCTGATCGGCAGTTGTAAAATCGTTCAAAAGTCCTGGATTGGGCTGACAGAGAAGTTCAGAACTACCCGATCTAAGCTTGCTTAAGAATAAGAAAGAGGAATCACACGGAGATACCATGATATTACTGCATGCGCTACAAGAAAGGGTTATGTGAGAATTTTCAATCTCGGCATAACTCGGACGCTATCCCCAAGACAGATGAGAGAGGAGGGTTATGTTAGAAAGCAAAAAAACAGCATAAAAAACAATGAGATCTTTAATCGTGGAATCTCCAATTCATGGAAAGGCCTAAAACAATTCAAACAGTAAGAAGTACAATTTGCTCTTTCAACATGAAACCCTAATATGACGCAAAATGCAAAAGATTAAAATGGTAACTAAGAATCTATGTAACAGACTTTGTTAGAGTGGGAGGGGCTTGGCTTTGGTCCTGGCTTTCACATAATTCAAAGATAAGTTTATAAGGACCAGGTGAAACCGAATACAGCAAAATTTAGTTTTGCATGTACGAAGGATGTGTCCTCCAACGGGAGTCAATTCTGACCGTCCAAAAAATGTGGAGGAATTTCCGATCAACACTTTACCAACCTTAAAACAGGGATGCAGCATTATCAGCCATATGAGAGGCTGAACATCTTTCGGTAGGAACAAGAAAAGCTTTTCAAATATGCAAATGCTTATTGTCATATACCACAATCAATAAGTTGCATATGAGATATGAAGATGAGGTGCTCGAGTTCCTGATCTACAGCCCTCCTGTCAGCCATATAGATGCCAGTCGAGATTATCACCCAAGAGAACAACATTTATATCTTGCATTCAACCAGTGGCGGATCTAGAAAATAGTGTTAGAAGGGGCTACATATTTCATCGTGTTAGGGGGCGAAGCATGAATCTCAACCATATATTCACTGTAAAACACAAGTTTTACTGTAAAATTTCAAATTTTCAGGAAGACGGCCGCCCCCCACCCCTCCATGTAGATCTGCCATTGCATTCAACCAACCATCATGTCCACCCCTCAACAGTTTCACCTCCACTAACCACTTCCAATCTGCATTAACTTGAATCCTTCCTTCCAAAACTGAGTGGAACAACAGGAATTGCCAGAACCAAAATTCGACCTTCCATATAGTAAAATAAGAAGGCTATCTGAGCATGCACTACGTATTCTGAGCATAACCCAGTGAAAACAATGGCAGATGAGCTCATCTGTCCACTTCTGTTGGCAGATTGGCTTTCCTCAAATAAACTAGCTGCATTTCTTCTCTCCAGATCTGCGAGGTAACATCCATAGAAGTCGTGCTCGGATTCGACAAGCAAAAGAACACAAATAGAAATAAATGGCATACCATGTCACGAAATTCTACTCGAATGTGAGGGACATTAGTCTTGTGAATATCATTCCCTTCTGGGCCCAGTTTGTAGTACTTTTTTCCAATCCAATGAGACTGCAAAAAAGAGGTACAAAGACTTGGTATTTGTGTCCCTGAACAAAGTAATAAAAGAACAAAAGCATATTTACAACAAACATTATCATGAGAAATCATAGAAAGATCCAGCCAGAAGAATTGTGATTCATATAATAAAGATGTGTGAATCGATGCAAAATTTCATTGCTATTGCTGCCAAACAAAGCTGAGGGCGGTAAGCTGGATCTCTACAACTAGAAGCGTTCAGAAAACCAAATCAAAGTGGAGAACCACTGGTAGTTGGAAAGACCATTCTTTCCTTCTCTCCAATTGCATCTATTTTCCATCTCACCTCCTGATACAACAACAACAACAACTAAGCCTTTTCCCATACTAGACGGGGTCGGCTACATGGATTCTTTGTTTCCACAGATCTCTATCGTGTGCCATGTTAGCAGTTAACTCCCAATAAGCTAGATCATTCTTTATTGTTTCTTTCCAACACTTTTGTGGTCGTCCTCTACCTCTTTTAATACTTTCCAAATTTAGGTTTTCTAACCTTCTTACAGGTTCTTCTTTTGATCTTCTTTCTATATGTCCAAACCATCTTAAACGATGTTCTCTCATTTTATCCTCTATTGGTGCCACTCCTAATTTGTTTCTAATAACCTCATTATGTATACGGTCTTTTCTTGTATAACCACTCATCCATCTCAACATCTTCATTTCTGTCACAGACATCTTTTGTACATGTTGATGATTAACTGCCCAACACTCAGAACCATAAAACATGGCAGGCCTAACTGCCATGTTGCCAAACAGGTTGCCAAGTACAAAAGGCTGAAGTTCTTCTCATTACCTTCACAGCGTGTGAAAATCCTGACTGGTAGACAGAGTTCCGCGCAATCTCACACAAATCACATGAACTTAATTTCCATACCTGCAAAAGAGTTTTATATAATCCAAAACTTACTCCTTTGTATTCTTTTCGCAGGTTAGAGGAGGGCAGCAACTCATACCGAAGCAGCTATACTGTATTCCTCAACCAAAGGCTCTTTTGTTAAGTGGATTTGCAAAGGATCATCTGTTGACAATGAGACGTTGAGTCCACGAAAGAAGAAACTATGAAAAGGATTACGATGATAATCAAGAAACAAGGAGTTGTTGCTGAGAGGAGACATTGCCAAGCCAATCTGACCATATAAAAACAAAAGAAGTAATGAGTACATGTCACGCATAACTGAAACAAGTAAATAGATCATGGACACCCTAAGCGACCACCGGAAGAAAGGAACTAAAGGTCTATTTTGTAGAGGCAGCATAAAAATGAATTTTCGAGAATTGAAGCACTTTATTAAGGAGATTCATAATTATTGAAGTATGGGAAGAAAAATCACCCATAACAGGCATTATGCATAAGGGGAAGAAACCCAAGTGTCCGAAATATATACATGCAACGAATTCACCCAAAAGAAAGTGGAATGTACTTGGGGAAAAGGAAACTCTTTAATACTTCATGAATGACAAATTCTTTAATACTTCATAACTGAAGCAAGTAAATAGATCATGGACACCCTAAGCGACCACCGGAAGCAAGGAACTAAAGGTCTATTTTGTAGAGGCAGCATAAAAATGAATTTTCGAGAATTGAAGCACTTTATTAAGGAGATTCATAATTATTGAAGTATGGGAAGAAAAATCACCCATAACAGGCATTATGCATAAGGGGAAGAAACCCAAGTGTCCGAAATATATACATGCAACGAATTCACCCAAAAGAAAGTGGAATGTACTTGGGGAAAAGGAAACTCTTTAATACTTCATGAATGACAAAATCTTACGAGGATCAAAGCTTTGAGACAGAAACTAGATGAAGGGCTCTTCTAGTAGGTCTAAAAGTCTAATATTTATTATAAAAATAATCACAAGACTTGTCTCCAGGCAGACGGATATTGTAGATCTTGTCTCAGTAAGCTTCTCAGAACAATATCCGACTAGGAGAAGCAATTTACTGCACCAATAACCATTTTCTATTCATCCGTGCATGTCAATGAGTACCTGAGCAAGATAATACAAGTACTGAAGGACAGGAGATCTTCTGAGATTGATTCCATGAGCGATGTTGTGCGCTGTAAGGAATGTAGCAGCAAGATGATCAATATCACCTGCCTGCAGTTAATAGGAGACCAACACATTAATGCTAAAATGCAAACATTTTCATGTCTTAAAAACTTCTGTTAGATAGCCTTGCCTCTCCTGAATGCGGCCGAAATTTGATTGTTGTCATGCCTTTTGACTCTCGAAGCTGCAAAAGTTGTTCAAAGCTAACTGTTTTCAGATCCAAGAATTAAACACTATAAGGGAGTTAACATAGAAGGCAAAAAGTTTATTAAAATAGAGAATTCAATTGCTAATTTGAATAGGGCAAGAAGTAACCACCTTATTGAGCGTATAAAGATTTGCATAACAATAATACGCATAGTAGGAAAATGCAGGATTGAAAATATTAGTCCATTCGGCTGGGGTAGGCATGTGCTTTGTTGGACGCCTCTCAGGCTTGCTTTCATCATCAACTAAATCGAAACCAACAACCTGTAAATCCAATATACAAGTAAACAAAATGCCTAAATAATCTCTCTCCATTTATCTTTATATATCTATCTGTCTATGCAGAACGTAAAGAACACCAGATAAACATGCAACTTTTTCCACATAAATTTTGCAGCTGCAGACACTGAACACCAGCACTACAAGCACAGGTATCAGTATTGGCAGGATCTATTTCCAAGCTTAGCTTTACAATTTAGGATTAAAGGTTATGGTGCCAAATGCATGGAACACGTATAGAGAATTAGAGATACAGATATCTTTTCTTTCTCCTTCGCTATTATGAACCAGGGTGCATGAACTTCAACTACTATCAATGAAAATGTTATTATATGTTTGTAATGTTCAAGTAAATAAGTAAATTTCATTTTGAACTGTAGGTTGCCTTAATGAAGTTACCAAAACTTAATTGATTCGTCATCACTGCTTAGGAGATAGTATTCGCCGTTTGCAACTGAATTCATAAATCAGTACAAACATGTAAGTGTTACAACTACAAACAACTAGAACTGCGATTGTGGATTAAATACCAGAAATTAAGAAACAAACCTGCTTCAAGAATACATGCAGCTGAGGATGTGAATCTGGATCAACAGTAACTTCAAACAGTGGGAGGAAGACATTGTCTAATATGTTCTGGAAGGAGGTTACAATTCCCATTTCCTTGTATACATTGTATAACCTGGGAAGCTGCACAGAAACAAAGATGGAACTTACAGACTGAAGCTCAAAAAGAAACAGATCAAAAAATTAAGAGGTAGCAGTGGAAGGCCAGAGAAGAAATTGAAGTGCAGTAGGTCCATCATAGTACATAAAGTCAAAGTTAAACACCCATATTGCAGATCACGCATGGAAGCTTTTATAGGAGCGGTTAGATATGTGCAGGCTGTAGTTGAAAACAATCACAATTGTGGACTTTCTATCTTTGAAAAATCTTCTGCAGATATTGATAGGCTACTGCAGCACTTGACATCATAAAGTGTTTTGGTCCTACTGATAGTTCTATAACATTTGCTTTTAAATTTGAGTGGTACTATTTTAGTCAACCTGTACTAATTGTATATAATTGATGTCTCCATCAATTCTTCTATCTTGCAGTTTTTTTTAATGCAGTATGTACCAATTGATGTCTCCATCAACATGTACTAGTTGAAGGTTCTGAGGCTTCATCTTGTGTACCGATCCCAACAAAAGGCAATGTTAACACATTCATCTGACTTCAGCACCGCACACAGAGGCCAACATGCTTCCGTTCTTTCTGGTATTTTGGTTGGGGCTGCTGCAATCGCAGGAATTGGTTTGTTGGTTTACTTGAGGAGATCGAATTCCTAGGCACCAGATCTCACCACCGTTAATCAAGCCGGCTATCTTTCCTGATAGAGCTAAAACTATTAGATTTGATCCATCTTGTTGTACCATGGTTGAAGAAACAGAAATTCAGACTGACATGGCATGGTCATGGAGATAACACAAATAGCTGAATGCAAACAAAGTTTGTGGTGCCAGGTTGAGAGAATTCATCCGGAGACCTAAATGAAACTGGAAGTATTCATGTTGCCTAAAAAAGTCAACATTTATTTTTATGGGTTCATGTATTTGTTATAATAACTCCACCCATGTAAGGGATCACCCTTGCATGGCCGGTTTCAAGCCCAGATAAAGGAGGATGGTTGCATTAGGTTTCTAACAACGAGCGTAAAACTTAATCGGACATATTTATCATGAATTCTACAAATTATGATAGGGCGCTTTGAAAACAACGAATCCATGTAGCCGACCCCATCTAGTAGATAAAGGAGGATGGTTGCATTAGACTAAGGCTTAGTTGTTGTTGTATCTATATTAGCCCAGATATTGAACTTGCATTTCATATAACCTGTCTTTGTTCTGTGAAATCAAATGCTTGCCGTTTGTGACGCTTTCGCCTCAAAGTTCAATTTTATTTATCCTCTCTCTCAATTTTGCTATGGCTTTTGATCTTTTTATAGCCAATACAATTTTTTAAAAACGAGATGAACATTTAATTACTTATAAGAGTGGCTTATCACAAACACAAATTGATTATCTTTTTTGTAAGAAAAAAGAAAAGATCGAATTGTAAAGATTGTAAGGTAATTCTAGGAGAAAGCTTAACTATTCAACAATGACTTTTAGTAATATATTTGAAGATAAAAAAGTGAACAAACAAGAATAGAGTGCATAGAACTATTCGGACTAGATGGTGAAACCTCAAATGTGAGAAAGAATATATATTTAAATAGAAAGTTCTTCAAAGAGATGCTTGGAATTATGTACGTACACCTTGTAATATGTGAAACAATATGGTTGGAAGTGGCAAAAGATGTCTTTAACGAATCTAAGGGAGGTGTACTACCATAAAAAGAAGCTTGGTGGTGGAGTGAAGTGGCGCAACATAAAATCAAGGCCAAGAAGACATGTTACAAAATGCATTATGCTAAGAAGAGTAGTGAAACTTGGTATGCTTATAAGAAAATTAAGAAAGAAGCAAAAGAGACCGTTAGTGAAGCAAAAGCCAAAATTTTAGAGGATTTATATAAAAGCTTAACTCAAAAGAAGGTGAAAGAGATCTTTAAGATAGTTAAAGATAAAGATAAGAAAACTAAGGATCTTACTTTTGTTAGATGCATCAAAGATGAGGATGAGAAGATTCTAGTGGTGAATGATATATCAAAAATAGATGAAAAAATTATTTCTATAAGCTTTTTAACGAACATACACATGTTAGTATTAGCTTACAAGAGTTAGTTAAATTAGAAAAGTATATAAACCACAATTTTTATCAACGTATTGAAAAGAATAAAGTCAAAGAGCCTCTTAAATATATGAAGGTTGGTAAATCTATAGGACCAAATAATATTCATATAAAAGTATGGAAAATCTTAAGATAAATGGGGCTCATTTGGCTCACAAGGCTATTTAATGAAATATGGAGAACCTAAAAGATGCCTGAGGAACAAAGAGTGAGTACACTTATAACCATATATAAGAACAAGAGAAACATCCAGAATTGTGCGAATTATTGAGGTATCATGTTAATGAGCCACACTATGAAATTATGGGAAAGAATTATCAAACATAGGTTAAGACAAGTATCGAGTATAATAGAGAACTAATTCGGATTCATACCTTTCATATCTACTATTGAAGATACCGGTTGGTTAAAATAGATAGAGACACCAGGTATTTTATGTGATAAGAAGATATCATTAAAGTTAAAAAGTAAATATTACAGAGCAACAATTAGACCTACTATGTTTTATGGTTTTAAGTGTTGGGTAGTTAATCATCAACATGTGTAAAAGATGTCCGTAGCATAAATGAAGTTGTTGAGATGGATGAGTGGTCACCCAAGGAAAGACCATTAACATAATGAGGTTATTAGAAACCAATTGGGAATAACACCAATAGAGGATAAAATGAGAGAAAATCGTTTAAGATGGTTATCGTTTAAGATGGTTTGAACATGTAGAAAGACGACCAAAGGATGCTTCCCTAAGAGGATATGAAAAATTAGATTGTGAAAATGTTAAAAGAGGAAGAAGACAACAAAAGTGTTGGTAGCATGGCACATGATAGGGCTATGTGGAAACAAAGAATCCATGTAGCCGACCCCATCTAGTATGGGAAAAGGCTTAGTTGTTGTTGTTGTCTCTCTCATTTAATCTACCAACACAATGTCATCCGCAAATAATATGCACCAAGGGACTTCATTTTCAATTTAAAACCAAGATCAAATGACATGGACTTAGTAGTCATCCATCACGTAGTCCTATATTAATAGAAAAACCAATTAACAACATATACCACTTCCTACTGTAAATGCAGCGGACAAATCATGAGAAAGCTTCTACGGAATGTAGGTTGCATAAACAAGCTCAAGCCTAGAGATTCAACCGAACAAATAAGCATGATACTTTAATATGCTGAATGACTACAAGAGAAACAAGCAAAAATATTCCACATACCTGGATTAACCACACTACGTTTTCACTATACAATTCATTGTTTACAATCCAACTGGCAAGCTGATCCCACTCACTTTGCTTCCTCCCGTAAATGGATACTCTATACTCGGCCATCTGAATAAGACAATGAACAAAGGTAATATCTTATAAACAGAACATATAATGAAGATGGATAGATGAGAAACATCAACCAATAGGTGACATCCCTATAAACCAATGGACAGAAGTAGTCAACCAAAATGTCTGATCAAATTGCAGTTCATATTTGTCACCGTTTATATAAAAAGTTGTACTCGTGACTCAGTGTTGTGCAGTTAATCATCAACATGTACAAAAGATCTGTGACAGAAATGAAGATGTTGAGATGGATGAGTGGTCATACAAGAAAAGACCGTATACATAATGAGGTTATTAGAAACAAATTAGGAGTGGCACCAATAGAGGATAAAATGAGAGAATATCGTTTAAGATGGTTTGGACATATAGAAAGAAGATCAAAAGAAGAACCCGTAAAAAAGTTAGAAAAACTAAATTTGGAAAGTATTAAAAGAGCTAGAGGACAACCACAAAAGTGTTGGAAAGAAACAATAAAAAATGATCTAGCTTATTGTGAGTTATCTGCTAACATGGCACACGATAGGGATCTGTGGAAACAAAGAATCCATGTAGCGTGCTCGTCTAGTATGGGAAAAGGCTTAGTTGTTGTTGTTGTTTGTTGTATATAAAAAGTTGTACTCATGACTCACAAACAGTGCTGCTTGACTAAGAACCTTCAAATTTCCTATATGAAAAGGAGTGCTATAACATATGCTCGTCCACATAAATGCATGTCAACTGCAACAAGAAGAAATAGACTGAGTACACCAACTTCCATTTCCTCAAAATAAGTTATCACAATGCAAAATGCTTCTTATAAATAATATCATACAACGGAACAATACCACAACTACAACAACAACTAAGCCTTTTCCCACACTAGATGGGGTCGAGTACATGGATTCCTTGTTTCCACATAATCCTATCACAATTTATAGAATCCATGGTAGATAAGTCTGACAAAGTTCTGACAAAGTTTTACGCTGGTTGTCGAAAGCCTAACGCAACCCTCCTCCTTTATCCAGGCTTGGGACCAGTCATGCAAGGGTGATCCCTTACATGGACAGAGCAACGTAACAATACCATGGAAACAAAATACATCAACAAAAGAAGCAACAGCGGAACTGCCACTGTGAAGGATTGGACCATATCTATCAAAAAATACCTGGTATTTACTTGCTGCAAGATCAGAAAAGACTTGCTTGGTCAGCTCTCCCAGAAAACGTCCTGTACCACAAGAATAACCACAGATACAAAAAAATGGTTCAGCACAAAACTACTTGTTATAAAAAACGAACTCTATGGAATATATCATATCATTGGGATGACCACAGATCAAGGTTTTGAGGTTCATCTGGATAGAAAATAAAACCTACCACTATATGGGCTATCCATAAATGCTGAATCCATAAGAATATTCACATAGATACCAAATAACCGAAGGGTAGAAATGATAGACAATATTGGCGTATTGGGATAGCCACATACCTTGGATAAGGTTATCTTGCTTCAAGAAAATTTCTCTAAGTCTACTTTGACCACAAGGATTATATTTCAGATTGAACTTGTCAAATCGATGGAATGTACTGTGATTTGCATGGACATCTAGCAGATCCACATTGAGGTCATACCTGTTGGAAAAAGGTGAAGAAATCTCAGGAAGCATTCCCTCAACCAGTGGGAAACAATAAGATGCCACAATGTGCAAGTTAAAGAAATACCCTGTCAAATCCAAACTCTCAAAGACTTCTTGCAAAGTTAGGTATGTTCCATCCCGAAAAATAACTACCTACAAAGGAACATGATGTGAGAGAAATATTATCGCACACTGATCTCATACTTGGTACTAAAAAGACTATGTAATGCTCATTTCCTGGCAACTGAAAAGACTGCAAAACTTGGTAAACCAGTGGTTAAGTATACCTCATCAGGCTCCTTCCTCAACTTTGATTTGATGAATCTCAGAAGGTGTTTCTGGTTCATGCATGCTGAGTGATGTACATGAGTATCAACTTTCCGTACATTATAAAAGTCGCGATGAGGTGCACTCTTTTGTGCTAGGAATTCTCTATCAGCATTCAGCATAATGTGAAGAGTAAATTTCTGAAATGAAGTAGTCAAATATGTTAAAATCAGCTTCTCCTAGGTGTACCTAAGTCTCAAGAAAAAGAAAACAATATGATAAGGCATACTTTTCTCATGTATATACAAGCACATACATATACGGAGAGAAAGAGAGAGAGGCCAACGTTGTGAAGTAATTTTGGAAGCATCAGTTTATGCACTAAACACCAAGAACAATTGCAGGGGTACCTGCTCAAGTAGATTCAACCGATTGTGACATAAAGTTCGGGCATTGCCTGCTGCAATAACTCGTAATATTCTATGCATATCCGTAAAAAATGTTGTTGCATCAGCAACAGAGAAAAGATCTTCTGTAGCTGAAAAACAAAAAATAAGAAATAAATGTCGGTATGAGATAGAGTGAAAAACTAAAGGAGACACCAAAGCGGTTCAAGGAAAGAAACATGCTTACAATTTTTATTTGCATAGACATGAACCACGCCCTTGACCATTTCAAAGTGATGCTGTGCAACTTTGTCCCGTTAATTATAAGTGAAGAATGTAGTCAAAGGAACGTGAAGACATGTGGCAACTGCCACAATACACTTACTTCTGTTTTGGGCTGTGGTGTATATGCAAATGGATCAGGGTTTGGCTTTGGTGTGCTGGGATCTGTAATTTCTTCCTTATACCATGGAGCGACCTTTTCCCTGAATAAATAGCTGTCCCGTAACTGAAGACATTCTTGAAGCAAAATATATACCTCCTCTTCGTCAGCTGATGGTACCTCTAACAAAAAATGGATACAACGATCACGATCAAACATTAGAAAGCACACATGATCTAGTTCAAAACACTTCAAGATAGTCAAGCCATGCATACCATTCGGGTTGATTTTTAGCCTCACGAAGGTCTCTTGTTCTGGTTCTTTCCTTAATATATCTGCTGCGATTGGATCAGGCTGCACACCATGAAGGTCACCTGATACACTGTGAGACCGTATCATGCTGGCTGAAACAATTGGCTTCTGATCTCCATTGGCACCAGGGTCAGGCATGGGAGGAAATAGTGTCTTACCTTCCAATTCCTCCAGAAAAAAGAAAACAAAAATGTATCAGAACTTGTTAAATCTTCCAGGCATAATATTGATTGCTGGCAGAAGTAATTTTTGTCGCAACCCAAGTTCATGGACTTATTTGACCTACAATTTGTGTAAATAGTTATTTAATATATAGAATAGTTAGAACAATCTAACTCATACAAAACATTTCACAAGAAAGGGAAGGATATTTATAAACCTCTGCTTATCCACATAAAAACGGATATCTGGAAATTTGAGGTAATAAACTTCCACAAAGGTAAGATGGAAATGCTATTCCAACAAAAGTAAGAAGAAGACACCTCAAAACTCACACTTCTCAGGTGCTGGACATCAGGATTAATACAATTACCAGGAGATATGTTTATGATTCCATATCTTGCTAATCACATAAACACAAATGACTCTAAAGCTTTGCCAATCTAAAAGAACCCTTGGCCTTTTCATGCTTGACACATGAAAAAAAATGAAGAAAAAACCATGTAGAAGTATTCTTTAATTAACTGAACTGTTATGGTTTAGAAACAAATTTATGTTTCTCAAGAAAAACAAATCCATGCCCATATAAATTTATTATATCTTTGTTATGAAAAGTACAAGCTATTAACCGTATGCAAACAAAAGTACACATCCAAACAAGATAAGTTTAGACTCCTTACCACATTTCCATTATCGTGTCCATAATGGTTTTCAAGTTTTTCATTGGCAGGCAAATCTTCATCTTCATCCGAACCCTCCAGACTCTCAAAGGCACTAGCACTAGCAACAGGAGACTTGGGAGATGAAGGCCTGATGACAGGCCCAGATCTTTTGGCAGAACCTGAATTTTGAATCATGGATCAGTAAATCAGTAGCAATAAGGAAGACTTCAATCTTGAACACGAATCAATTCAATTATATGGCCACAAGCAACATAATAAACAACAGAATAGTTGATTACAAGCCAAAAAAAAAGGCAAACTAAATTTAAAATAATTCCACCTAGGCATTAATTAGCTCGTAGCAATGCCATATTAGCAATTTCATCTAGTTCATGACATTGGTTTTTGGTTTGCCATGTTATGAAAGTCAAGGGTAAAAATCCATAGGCCAATGTACCAGCTTGCCTTCAGGGATGCTTCAAGGCATGAGACAAGGTGTCCCAGACCTCTTTCATTGTTTAGGATCAGTTAAGGAGGTCCTTAGTTTAATCCTTAAAAGTTTGTTGATTCAGTCACTCAGTTCTTTCTACTTTCTACTTTCATATGAATCCAATTGGTTGATGATGTGACCGCTTCTGACTGAGCAGGTGCCATCCAATTTTACCAACCTCTTGCTAATCAAAATTTCCTCTTCAGCATGACTAAAAAGAAAGGAAGAAGAATATGCTGGCAATAGGCGTCTGGGCTTAGTGAATATAGAGTTCTGGTTAAACAATGATGGTTGCTGTCTAAAGAAGATAATCAAGAGATGACAAAATGCACACATAATGAATATTATATATAGATATTTGAACGTACATATATATGCATGCATATATATACACATGATTATCTTTACTGTGCGCATATTTTTATCTTTGCTACCAATTATTTTCTCTAAACAGGAACAGTGGATGTACATAACACAAGGAGTTTCTGATTAAACAATGATGGTCACTGTTTAGGGAAGATAATGGAGAGAACAGATGACGATAGACATACATCATCAACCTTGCTCTCAAAAATCTTCCCTGAAAAGTAGCCATGATTCTCCAATCAGATTCAGTAAATCCATTCTCTTGAGCAAAGATGACAACATATCTACACACCCATGTATACATACTACATACATAAACGCGCACACACATACACCAACTAGTAGTTGGTTGGTAAGCACAAAAAGTAGTTCAGGTACTGTGATCATTGGGACATTGAAACAGCAGATGCAAGTCCGATTTATCTTTCTCATTTATCTACACAAAATATTTAAATTCTTGTAGTTTTAATTGAGAAACATGTGTAC
This sequence comes from Brasenia schreberi, assembly GCA_036023115.1. Classification (NCBI taxonomy): domain Eukaryota; kingdom Viridiplantae; phylum Streptophyta; class Magnoliopsida; order Nymphaeales; family Cabombaceae; genus Brasenia; species Brasenia schreberi. The sequence continues at coordinate 9,473,974 of JAYKKT010000057.1, read as the reverse complement.
AATTTGCTGTATTTATAGCATAGGCACCATGAACATCTATGATTAAACAAGGGATTCCCTTGGACCTTGGTAGCTTTACAAATCATTTTGTTCTTTGAAAAGATGGAGACGATTCTGAAAATTTGATGTTATAAAGGACAATATACTAAATAATTGTAAGTTTTAGAAGAACTTTCAATATATATAAAATATTAGACACAGTTAGCAGAAATGTTGTAAATCGCATACCAGGACCTGTATTGAATAGGATACCCATGTGTAATTATCGTACCATATTGCACCAATAGAGGATAAAATGAGAGAATATTGTTTAAGGTGGTTTGGATATATAGAAAGAAGATCAAAAGAAGAACCTGTAAGAAGGTATGAAACTAGATTTTGAAAGTATTAAAAGAGGTAGAGGATGACCACAAAAGTGTTGGAAAGAAACAATAAAGAATGATCTAACTTATTGTGAGTTAACTGCTCATATGGCACATGATAGGGCTCTGTGGAAACAAAGAATCCATGTAGCCAACCCCGTCTAGTATGGGAAAGGCTTAGTTGTTGTTGCTGTTGTTATTGTTGTTATTATCGCACTGATATGGTATGATACAACTGCTATTCATGATTGAATATATATATATATATATATATATATATATATATATATATATATATATATATGTAAAAAATCCATAAAATCATTAACAAAAACAATAGTTTGGCATACACCACAAAGGACAACAAAAATTCATCCTCTTTAACATGAAAATGAAATGAATCATACGCATGCATTAAAGAAAAAACACCTCTTAATAAAAAGAAAAGTACCTAGCTTTAACCCAAAAAAAACTACAGTGAATTACCTACTAACTAAGCTTCAAGGTAAATATACACAGATCCCAAAGTTCAAAGTTCAAACTTCAAAGTAAAACACATAAAACTTCAGATTTTTCCTTCCTCATAGTTCATTCTTCTTGTCCATGTTCTTCTGCCCCTCCTCCTTGTCGTACTTCTTGTGCTCCTCCTCCTTCTCCTCTTTTTGATTCATGTTGTCATGCAAGCCCACCATAGGTCCGCAAAATCTTTTTGGACTTTCTTCTCACCCATGTGTCTCCTACCTCTTCAATAATCTTGACCTTGATCTATGGCAGAACAGTAGGGCAACATTGCATGTTCATAGCCCATACTACGACGATGAATGACATGACTAACTTTGTCATACATGAAGAATGGCACACTGTAACCCACTTGTTTCCCTCCCAAACTTTTTCATAATAGTTCTCAATTGGCACATCATTTAAGACACGGTCAGGATCTATGGCCATTGTCAAAAGTGGAGAAGCTCAACTTTGCTAAAAAAATAGGTCAGATTTAAGGAGAAAGCTCAGATTTGGGGATTTGGAAAGGGTTGCAAGAGAGTTGAGAGAGAGAAAGGGATAACAAAATAGCCCTAGAGTTGGTTGGGGTGTTTAAAACCTTGAGGACGTTT